>JAQQTO010000048.1:43687500-44065000 GCA_029884595.1 Ormosia semicastrata | reverse complement strand
GTGGATATACATCTTGAAGAACAAAGTATAAATGATAGAAAACTCTCTCAAGAGTGGATAATACAAGTTGAAGCTCAATGGGTATAAAGGATTCACACTTTAAAGCTCAAAATATGATTTTGATGATTCAAGGATCAATTCTAGTGTTCAAGAGGTGTATAAGCTTCATATAACACTTATATATAGAGCCCAAGTGATAAAATAGTCATTCGTAGTGTTTTATAATGATTTTTTATGAAAACTAGCCGTTTATAGCCGTTAGAAACATTCCTGGGCACTTGGTAATCAATTACAAGCTTCATGTAATCGATTACAAGCTTTCTGAACACTTTGTAATCGATTACACACTTCCTGTAATCGATTACACGATTTCTGTCAACGTTGTAATCGATTACATGACTTGTGTAATGGATTACACCATTTCTGATTTTGAAAACTGACTTTAAAAGGTCATAACTTCTTCATTTCTTATCCGATTAAAGTGAATGACCACTCATTTAAAAGATATTTAAGTCTAGTTTCATACAAAAGAAGTTTAAGAACAAAACTCAAGTATTTTGAAAGATATGATTAAAATAGTAACCAAAGGTCAGATTTTTAAAACTCAAACTTTAATTGGTCATAACTTTTTCGTTTCCTATCCGTTTAAAGCAAATGACCACTCATTGAAAAGATATTTGAGTCTATTTTCATATGAAATAAGTTTCAAAACAAAACTCAAAGTGATTTGAAAGTTATGATCAAAAGAGTAAATAAATGTCAGTTTTACAAAACACAAACTTGACTAATTTTTACAGATTTGAAATATTACCATAACTAGCTTTCCAAAATAGTTTGTTGGGTATTTAAACATTTTAGAAACACTTATAAATATGTTTAAAACTTGTTTGACCTTAGTGTGATTCATTTTTACCTTTACACAATATCTAAGTCCTATAAGCTATTCTTGAAGAACCTTGGGACTTAATCTTTGCACTTTCAATCCTTTGGCTTCTTAATGTAATCCAAGCTTCCAAAATTTTCTTCTCTTCATGTCTTGCACAAGCTTGGAACATCTTTATTATTTTCTTCCTTCTTGAGTTGAGCATAGTTATGATCTTTTTACTTTCTTGTTGCAATGCTTACTCTTGGTACTTGGACTATCCTACAAAGTATTGCTCACTTAACCAAACATAGTTAGTCCAAATTCATAACTCAATATCTTCATATGCATGATTCATAAATGTATAACTCTAGTTAGTCTAACATGCATACAAGACTTTCATAGACATATCCAATATTAATTCATTTGTAACTCATATAAAATATTATTGGATATATTATATGATGAATGTTACATATATCTCATTACATGATTATTAAGTGAAATATAACTAGATGAAGTACATAATCATGCATGATACAATATATCTCATTAAGCAAATTTATGTAACATGATCGACATTATTTTGCGATGCATTTGTCATTTATTAAGCACAACTATAAAACATAAGCATTATTATTTTTAGTTTTGTATTTGTCATCATCAAAACTTAACATATTAAACCATTGGGGCAAACCTATTTCCACAATCTCTCCCTTTTTGATGATGACAAATCACCAAAGAAAAATATGTTTAGTAATATATAAGAATATATATTCATGTAAGCATATCAAACAATAAGCATAAGAACATATTTTTCTTTCCAATTCTTTCTCCCCCTATTTGACATCAACAAAAAGGCTTAGGAAGGAAATATAATATTTTCTCCCCCTATAGATAAAACTCATGTTGTCAAGAAGGGTAGGATCTTCTCAATGAAAGAATCGAAAGATATGAAGTTTAAGAAAGTTTACCTTCTTTCATTGATAGAGGGAAATACAATAAGAGATTATAGTATTAATAATAAAGCACTTCATGTCAAACAATGATGTAAGCTAAGGGATATAAACAACAATTTAAGAACTAGGCTCCCCCTCAAAATATGCATATTATCAAAATATTAAACATAATAGTTTAACATAGTTATGCATATATTTATAGTCAACAAGGATATGGAAGAAGGATATGTAAGATAAGCTCCCCCTTATTAAAGCACAAGATAGATAAAGGGAAATATGCATGCCAAGACCATATAAGCACATTACCATAAAGAAAAGCAAGGCATAGATACATATTTTTAATCCCTCAAACAAAACCATTTTAAAATCTTCTCCCAATTTCAAAAAGAATTTTATAATAACACATTACATTTCCAAAAGCATTTTAGAAGGGTAGAAGGGTTTTATATTGAAATCACATATTCCTTGAGAGTGATCAAATCCAAGTCAAAAGAGTATTTGAAAGTACATCTCCTCTTTTTTATATTGAACAAGAGCCTTGAAAAGATAAAACACTTTTGAAGAACAAGACTTATCTTTTGAAGTATCAAGATGGTTTCTATAGAACATTTCAAAAGATCTATTTGAAAACTTTTTAAAGCATTTTCTCAAGATTTAATAAGACTTTTTAAAGCAAATGAAGAGAATACTACATTTATAGCACAAATTGAATGATTTCCAAATTTTCAAGACAATTAGGAGGTGAAAATACTTTCAAGTTCTTAAGACAAGTTCAAAAGATTCTCAAGAATATGGAACTTAAAAAGTTTCTTTCAAATATGATAGGATATTTTGCCTTAAAAAAACTTTTTAATCAAATAAGAAATTTTTTTAAAAAAGAGCATGATTCTCATAAGTGTTATACTACTAAGAAATCATAGATCAAGAGAATCATAGATATCAAATATTCATCATGATGAAATATGCTATAGGGATCAAAGAATGTATAGAACTAATATCAACCATATATGCAATGACAAAATTAGCAAGTTAATATCTAATTAAGCACTTTGTCAATGCTAAGCATACTTCCCATGTAAGGAAAGCATCTAATCTTTTAAGATCAATTTATCAACAAGTATCATATAATCCATAGCATATAATATACCACAATAGTTTAGGGATAGAGATACTTATTAGGTTAGATAGAAAGTGATGCTCCTTTAAAATGTTCTTCATTTATAGGTCCTTTGAGTTTGTACTTTCTTTCATTGAGTATTTCATTCCATTGTACTTGAAGAAAGTCTCCTCATGTCTCTTTTCATTCAACTCTTCTCATTTATCAACATATGCTTAACACTTTAATATTTGATAGCTATACTTGAAGCACATAGAGACACTTGCAAAACTAACTTTAAAAATTCTCTAAAACATAGGTTAGCATCAAATATCATTGAATCTCATTTACAAGTATAATTTAGATTGATATATAATATAAAACATGTATCACATTATCAACCATGCAATGTTAGTTCTAACAAGAATGCATGAAGCACATATGCACTTAAATCCACAAATATGATTTAAGTATTTTAAGGCATGATTCAAGTTTATCAAGAAATACATGATCAACATCAAAACTTATATAAGCATTTTGGGGTAAACAATGATCATGTTAGGCATGTAATATCAAGTAAGTAAATTTAGTACTCACACATGCCAAGAATAAAAAGTCCCTTATTATAATGAAAGAATTAAAAAAATATGAAACTATAACTTTCAAAACCAATTACGACTCATTTCAAGATATACTTCAATGTAAGAATAATTGAAATTCAAAGACAAGTTCAAGGCACAAAAATGAATCATTTACTTCTTGTTTTCAAGATATGAACATATTAAGCAATTTCAAACAAGAAGACATATAACATTTTACTTTCCAATCTCCAAGTGAGTATATAAAACGATTAAGCATCAAAGAGAAAGGATTAGAACTACTTATGAGCATGTGTATTTCCATATGTAAATAAGGAGAATTGGTCACAAGCTCAAGAATAGAGGTATTACTCTAAAGCATATTTTTCTAAATAAGGTGTGTACTTATCTAACATGTTAATATATATAAAAATATTTTTAAAACAGTGCTAGAAAAGCACAACTTAAGACATGATAAGACATAAAAACACATCTCTACTTATTCAAATATCACATGATATTCAATTTAAAGCATAGATGAGGATAAGAGATTGATGTCACCAAAAGTGTACTCTTTGAGTTTTTGTAGGTGACTCCAACTTGTATGCCTCAAGGCTCCTTGAGAATGTTGTGGTTCTCCATGTCTTTCTTTTTATGTTTTTCATCACTTTTGGAGAACTTGGACCATTTTAAGTTTTCTCAACCTCAAGTAGCATGGTTGTATTTCACTTCATTTACATGCTTGAGCTAATAGTCACCCTACAACATAATTCAAGGTACTTTCTTTGGTATCCACCAATTTTGGATCCATAGTGATTAGTCATTGATTATTAATTCATTATGCTTTCATAAATATCAACTTTTTCATACTATGTAAATTGAGCAAAACAAATTAAATAATCAATTACCATTAAGCACATAACCAAAAGTAAGCTTACTTTCATGATATATAGAAAATTCAAATCATAGCAAGTATACCTAGGCATTGTAGAACCTTATGTACCAGGATATATAGCAAACCAATTAGCTATGGTACAATAAGAATGAACATAATCATGTGCTAAACAAAATATTCAGATTTTACAAAGTGCACATGATTCTATCCTTTACCTAAGGCTTACAAGGAATATACCTCATATTCATTGTCTTTTTAAGTGAATGTGTATAAGAGGTTAAAACATTTGATACCTTAACCTTGGTAATCAAGGAAACTCTTTTCCTTACCCATTGCTTCTCTTTTGGTGTTTTGAACTTTCAAGTTTCATATTTTGTACTTGAGAAGCTTTGGTTGAAGTCATATTCCTTCTTTAATCAAAACTTCTACTAATGGGCTTTGGAAGCATTCCCCTTGATGATTCCTTCTTTACTTGACTAATTTGTCCATCCTTTTGAGAAGTTTTCTGTATAATTGAAACACTAGGAGGACATTTTGGTGCCCATTTCATCTTAGGTCCTTGAATGTTAGTATTAGGGCATTTAAGATCTTTAGGAACCCATACCATACTATTTCTCATATAAGGATTTCTTCTATAATTGCATAAATGAGAAATATGTCCTAGATGACCACAAAAATTATAAAAAATTGAATTTAATGATGGATTGGTCCTTTGAAGATCATCTTTGGAAAACTTAAGTTTTTCGTTGTTAATACATTCTATGTTATTTTTGTCACAAGCCTTACTTGAATTTTCATGTGAAATAACATCAATTGCATTCTTATTAACACATATGGATTGTAAGCAAATAGAATCATTAGCTTTGACAAATTCAAAAGATAAGTTCTCAACTTGATTTTCTAAATCAATGCATTTTTCACAAGAAGTTGAGGTTTCAAATTTCAAAGGCATTTTCTCTTCAAGAAAAGCATATTCATTTTTCAAAGTCTCAATTTTATTTTCAATAGATGAAATATTTTTCAAACAAGATGAGTTTTTCTTTTCTAAAAGCAACAAGTCATCATATAATTTATCATATGCACATTTTAGTTCATCATAGGAAGGACCATAATCAAGATAGGCATTATTTACCACAAGGTTCTTTGGAGTCAAGTGGGAGGTTTTCTCAATTTCTTGCACCAATGACTCTTCAAGGGAATCACCATTTTCCTCATTGTTGTGCATCAAAGCTTCAAGAGTATATACTAATTGGTTTTGCTTTGCCACCTCTTCAAATTGAGTATCATTTTGAGGATATTTTTCACAACAAGATTTCTTCAATGACTTTTGCTCTTCTTGCTCTCTGTGTACAACTTTATGTAAAAAATCATTGTTAGCAAGATAGATATCATCAAGAGTATCCCATATATCTTTAGCACTAGAACAACTCTTAATTTTAGCATAAGCATAATCATTTAAGCCACTTCTCAATATTTGAATTACTCTCATGTTCAAGGAAAAACATTTCATATCATAGTCATTCCAAGGTTATTTTGATTTGTAAGTAAATCCATTAAGCACAATATCCCACAAATCAATATCAATAGATTGCATATAAATTTCCATTCTAGCTTTCCAATAAACGAAATTCTCACCATCAAAGAATGGTGATTTATTAATTTCAAAACCATTCATTTTGAAAAGCTTTTAATGGTTGCCAAACAAACAAGGATCTTTAACTCCAAGCGGTTAAGCTTTTACCAGAGCATAAAGCTCTGATACCACTTGTTAGCCATGGTAACCATTACCCAAGAGGGGGGGTGAATTGGGTGATGACTGATTTTAATGCAACTTTGATAAATTATGCATTTTGAATCATTCAATTAATAAATGCAGCGGAATAAGTCTAATAAATATACAACTATTAAGGATTACTCAAATACAACTTGGGATATATGATGAACTAAGTGAATAAGCTAGATATCAAGTTGTAACAATCAAAACATCAAGATATGCAATAGATAAATATATTTCACCAAATACTGAATTTAAAGAGTGTAGGGAAGAGAAAATCAAACTCAAGAATTTATCCTGGTTCAGCCACCAACCACTTGTGGCCTACATCCAGTCCCCAAACTTAACTTGAGATTTTCTTCACTATCTCCTAAACTTCACGGGTGCTAGGAAAACCTTTGTACATACAAGCGCACTCCTCACACCTTGGGATACCTCACCCTTGTGCTAAAGCCTCCAATTCTTCAAGCTACACAGGTGCTTGATGACCTTTACAATCAAGAGCACTCACAACACCTTTGGGATACCTCACCCTTTGTGTTTGAGTCTCACTACAAGGGATACCTCACCTTTTTCTCTCTTGAGGGATACCTCACCCTTTTACAATAATTTCAAGGTAAATAGAAAGAATAGAAACTCTCACAAGAGTGGATATACAGCTTGAAGAACAAAGTATAAATGATAGAAAACTCTCTCAAGAGTGGATAATACAAGTTGAAGCTCAATGGGTATAGAGGATTCATATTTTAAAGCTCAAAATATGATTTTGATGATTCAATGATCAATTCTAGTGTTCAAGAGGTGTATAAGCTTCCAACAACACTTCTATATAGAGCTCAAGTGATAAAATAGTCATTGGTAGTGTTTTATAATGATTTTCTATGAAAATTAGCCGTTTATAGCTGTTAAAAACGTTCATGTGTTAGTCATGGCAGCATTACCCAAGAGGGGGGGTGAATTGGGTATAAAAACTTTTTCACAAAAGCTCTTAAAATAAACACAAATATTTAAGCTATTTAAATAAAAGAGAAAGAATTGCAAGATGAAGAATAAAAGCTTTAAGAATAGCAAATAAATAAATGTGCAATAATATAAAATTACATAAAATAAAGATTGCATAAAATAAAGAGATAAAGAGAAGAAGAGCAGGCACGATATTTATCCTGGTTCGACCACCAACCACTTGTGGTCTACGTCCAGTCCCCGAAACACAGTTCAAGATTTTCCACTATATGTACAAGCTTCAATAGGTGCTTGCAACCGTTACATAAAAGAGCACTTGTCACACATAGGGAAACTCTACCCTTGTGCTAAAGTCTCAGCCTGCAGGGATACCTCACCCTTATACAAATCTTAGAGGGATACCTCACCCCCTTTACAAACCTTGAAGGATACCTCACCCTCAATACAGAAGAATAGAAAATATAGATGAAGAGAAACTCTCACTCAGAGTAAATAATACAATTTGAAGCTCTATGAAGCTCTCTAAGGATATCTCAAATTTTGGCGAAAAAGAGCACAAAAATTTGGTAAAATATGTATCACAAAATAAAGCAAGAAGGAATCATTTCAGATAAATGGGTGTTGTTAAAAGATGTCCCAAAAATAGGTATTTATAGTGGTATAAGAAAAAGAACCATTGGGTATAAATTAATATCACATTTAAAGCTTCTGAAAATAGCTGTTGCATAGAACTGGATCGTGTTTATTCGAATAAACGAAGTCCTATTCGAATAAATCACTGTTAACACATTAGGAAGTGTTTTCAGAAACCTTTTATTCGAATAAACATTTGGTTATTCGAATAAACGTTTAGTTATTCGAATAAAACGTTAAAAACACGTTCAATAACATATTTTGGGTCATGTTATTCGAATAACCCTTTAGTTATTCGAATAAACCATTAAAAACTCGGTCTGGTATGATTTTTGTGGTGAGTTATTCGAATAACATATGCTTTATTCGAATAAAGCACTCAGATTTCGAAAACTGACTTTAAATGGTCATAACTTCTTCATTTCTTATCCGTTTAAAGCAAATGATCAGTCATTGGAAAGATCTTTGAGTCTATTTTCAAATGAAAGAAGTTTCAAAACAAAACTCAAAGTATTTTGAAAGATATGATTAAAAGAGTGACCAAAGGTCAGTTTTGCAAAACCCAAACTTGGCTATTTTTCATAAAATTGAACTACCACCATAAATAACTTTTCAAAACTTATTTGTTGGGTATTTTAGCATAGGAAAACCATTTGTAAAAACATATTTGAGATATCCATAAGGCTTCTTACATAAAGACACTAAGTCCTATAAGCTATACCATTTAATCTTCCTTTGGACTTGGTCTTTGACATGACTTTGATGTTTATCAATACCTTCATGAAATAGGCATTCACATTCTCCTTTGTGTTGAGCTTAATTGAGATCTTTTGCTTTCTTGTTGCAAGCTCACTCTTGGTACTTGGACTATCTTACAAAGTATCACTCACTTAAACAAGCATAGTTAGTCCAAAAACATAATTTAATATCTTCATATGCATGAATCATAAATATATAGCTTTAGTTAGTTTAACATGCATATAAGACATTCATAGACACATCCAAATAAGATATTTATTAAATATTAATGGATATGCTCTATATAGAATGCAACAAAGAGTATAAGGAAGATATTCTTTTTGTCTTGTATTTGTCATCATCAAAACTTAACATATAAAATCATTTGGGGCAAACTTATTTCCACAATCTCCCCCTTTTTGATGATGACAAATCACCAAAGAAAAATATGTTGAGCAATATACAAGAATTGATATTTATGTAAGCATATCAAGCAATTGAGCACAAGAACATATTTTTCTTTCTAATTTTCTCTCCCCCTATTTGACATCAACAAAAAGGCTTAGGAAGGAAAGATAATAATTTTCTCTCCCCTTATAGATAAAACTCATGTTGTCAAAGAGATGAAATAATCATGCTTTCAAGATATATAAGATTATTCATGCAATGCTTGTCATATTTTTGTATGTCAACATTTTGCATATGAAAATAATAAAACACTTTATGTAATCAACCAAGGATGTAAGGCAAGAGATATAAACAACTTAAGAGCTAGACTCCCCCTCAAAATATGCATATTATCAAAATAAAGCAAGGGCAAAGATATTTATTCTTAATCCAAAATTTTAAGACTTCTCCCCCTTTCAAAAAGAATTTTATAAGAGCAGCATTTTAGAAAGGTAGAGATGTTTTTAAAAAAATACCATATATTCCTTGGAAACATCTAGTTATTTAAGATTAATTTATCAACAAGTATCATACAATTCATAACATATAGAATACCATAAAAGCTAAGGGATAAAGATACTTATTGAATCATATAAAGAGTGATACTCCTTCTTTATTGGTCCTTTAACTTTGAGCTTTCTTCCTTTGAATTCTATATTCCATTGCACTAGAAGAAAGTATTCTTTATTTTCCTTTTCATTTGAATTCCATTCAGCTTTTCTCATTTATCCACATATGCTTGTATGTAAAAAAATCTGATGGCTATATTTGAAATACATAGAGAGACTTGCAAAGCTAACTTTAAAAGTCCTCTAAAACATAGGTTAGCATCAAATATCATTTAATCTCACTTACAAGCATAAATTAGGTTGATATGTAATTTAAAGCATGTATCACATTATCAACCATGCAATATTAGTTCTAACAAGAGTGTATGAAGCACATGTGCACTTGAATCCAAAAAAAAAATGTTTAACCATTTTAAGGCATGATTCAAGTTTATTAAGAAATATATGATCAACATCAAAACTTATATAAGCATTTTGGGGCAAACAGTGATCATGTTAGGCATGTAATATCAAGTAAGAAATTTTAGTACTCACACATACCAAGAACAAAAAGTCCCTTATTGTAATGAAAGAATTGAAAAGCCATGGAGCTGTAACTTTTGAAATTATTTACTTCTTGTTTTCAAAATTTAACATATCAAGTAAGAAGACATGTAATATTTTACTTTTCAATCTCTAAGTAAGTATATAAGACAATTAGGCATCAAAGAGAAGGGATTAGAATGACTTCTGAGAATGTGAATTTTCATATTTAAACAAAGAGAATTGATCACAAGCTTAATAACAAAGATATTACCATAGCATGTCATTCCAAGTAAAAATGTATGCATATCTAGCATGTTAGCATATGTAGAGATACTTTCAAGACAATGCTAGAAAAGCACAACTTAAAACATGGTAAGACATAAAAACAAATTTCTACTTATCCAAGTATCACATGATATTCAATAATAGTTTGATATCACCAAAAGTGTATTCTTTGAGTTTTTGTAGAAGACTCCCACTTTCACCAACTTCCAAGCTTCAAGCTTTCATGAGGGAATAGAAATTTTTTCCACATCTTTTAAAAGTTGAGTCCTTTTAAGCTTTACTATCCTCAAGTTGAATAAATTCCATTTAAATGCTTGCTTGAGGTAGTTATCACCCTACAACACAATTCAAAGAATTTTCTTTGGTATCCATCAATTTTGGATCTATAGAGGTTAGTTATTATGTCAAACTTATAAACAAATAAGCATTTAAAGTATTAAATAAGTTCACAATGGCAACAGATATTTCATGATCAATCAAGCTAATTATATATAAGCATCAAAAGAATTTAACATGTATTAATGAAACGTAGCAGAACATATTATGTTTTATTCGAATAAAAAGTGTTTTATTCGAATAGAAGAAGATCTGGGTTTTATTCGAATAGATGAGTAGGAAAAGCTGAGCATTGTGGCCTTTAACATATTTTATTCGAATAATCCTATGGGTTATTCGAATAGAGCAAAAGCAAATGATCAACACTGATTAACTGTCTCTGGTTATTCGAATAATATGAGTTCTATTCGAATAGACAGAGAGCAAATGTAAACAACTGATAAAACGAGTTTGTGTTATTCGAATAATCTAAAAAGTTATTCGAATAGACAGAGCATATTAAACATAGTTTTTAACACAAGAATCAGTTTATTCGAATAAACTATGTTTTATTCGAATAAAGCTGATATGCAGCACATTATTTGACAAGCAGTAACGAGTTTTATTCGAATAAAAACCTTATAAACTGACAAAGAACCACAGAGATGCATACGCTCAAGAAATCAAAGCATATATACATATGTGATTTAAAGAGAGATAATCTTCAACAATAAAAAATGCAATCATATATTGGATTGATAAAAAACTCAAGTTCAAGGATATTATTATTTCAAACAAGAAGTCTATTTTCAGATTATAAGGCTAGAAAAGCATAAAAATTTCCACTTATCCGAAATTTGCAAGTCCAAACTTCACGTGGACAAGGATGAGAGCTTAAAATTATTTCTAGTCTTTGTACTTGGAGCAGCCACTTTCAAGATGTCAAAGTCAGTTCTTGGCCTTCAAGCACACCTACAACACACTTCAAATTTTGACTTTTGGTACCCAAATTTTATTAGGTCCTTGTGTGTTAGTTTTTGAATATTAATCTATTATGCTCTCATAATGATTAATTTTTCATAGTATGTAAATTGAGCATAATAAATTAAATAATTAAATACCATTAAGTACCTAGTTGATGGCATGCTTACTTTCCTGATATATAGATAATTTTAAAGCATAGCAAACATACCTAGGCATTATAGAGCCTTATGTACTAAGATATATATATAAAAAATTAATAAAAACGAACATAATCATGTGTTAAGTATAATATTCAAAATTTATCAAGTACACATGATTCTATTAATCAATTAAGGGCTACAAGAAATATACCTCAAATTTATTGACTTTGCATGTAAATGCTCATGAGAGGTAAAAACTGTTGATACCTTGGCCTTGATAATCAATGGAACTCTTTTCCTTACCCATTGCTTCTCTTTTGATGTTTTGAACTTTGCAAGCTCTACATTTTGAACTTGAGAAGCTTTGGTTGAAGTCATCTTCCTTCTTTGACCAAAGTTTCTACCATTAGGCTTTGGAAGCATTTTCCTTGATGATTCCTCTTTATTTTGACCACTTTGTCCATCCTTTTGAGAAATATTCTGCATAATTGAAACACTAGGAGGACACTTTGGTACCCACTTCATTTTGGGTCCTTAAATGTTAATATTAGGGCCTTTAGGATTTTTAGGAACCCATACCATACAATTTCTCATATGAAAATTTCTTCTATAATTGCATAAATGAGAAATATGTCCTAGATGGCCACAAAAATTACAAACAATTGAATTTAATGATGGCTTGGTCTTTTGAAGATCATCTTTAAAAAACTTAAGCTTTTTCTTGTTATTACATTCTATGTTATTTTTGCCACAAGCTTTACTTGAATTTCCATGTGGAATAACATTGATTTTATTTTCATTAACAAGCATAGAATGTAAGCATTTAGAATCATTAGTTTTGGAAAGTTTGAAAGATAAGTCCTCAACTTAATTATCTAAATTAATGCATTTTTCACAAGAAGATGAGGTTTCGTATTTCAAAGGCATTTCCTCATTAAGAAAAACATATTCATTTTTTAAAGTCTCAATTTCATTTTCAATAAAGGAAATGTTTTCCAAACACGATAAGTTTTTCTTTTCTAAATTCAATAAACCATCATACAATTCATTATATGCACATTGTAACACATCATAGGAAGGACTATAATATAGTTTAGAATTATTTACCTCAAAGTCCTTTTTAGCCATGTAGGAAGTAGTCGCAATTTCTAGCACACTTGGCTCTTGAAGGGAATCACCTTCTTCCTCATCAATTTTATTTTGCTTTGCCTCTTCTTCAAATTGAGCACCATCGTCACCAAGAGGTATTTGGCTCCCTTCAATAGTTTGAGCATATATTTGAGGATATTTTTCATGATAAGTTTCCTTCAATGGCTTTTGCTCTTCTTGCTTTCTATATATAACTTTATGCACAAAATTATTGTTAGCAATATAAATATCATCAAGAGTGTCTAAAATTTCTTTGGCACTAGAACAATTTTTAATTTCAGCGTAAGCATCATCATTCAAGCTACTTCTCAAAATTTGCATAGCTCTAATATTCAAAGAAAAACATTTTTTATCAAAACTATTCCAAGTTTGTTTTGATTTATAAATAAATCCATTTAGCACAACATCCCACAAATCCAAATCAATAGACTGTATATAAAACTCTAGTCTAACTTTCCAATAAACAAAATTCACACCATCAAAGAATGGTGGTTTATCAATTTCAAACCCTTCCATTTTGAAAAACTTTCAAGGTTGCTAATAAACAAGGATCTTTAACTCTAAGCGGTTAAGCTTTCACCGGAGCACGAAGCTCTGATACCACTTGTTAGTCATGGCAACCATTACCCAAGAGGGGGGATGAATTGGGTATAAAAACTTTTTCACAAAAGCTCTTAAAATAAACACAAATATTTAAGCTATTTAAATAAAAGAGAAAGAATTGCAAGATGAAGAATAAAAGCTTTAAGAATAGCAAATAAATAAATGTGCAATAATATAAAATTATGTAAAATAAAGATTGTATAAAATAAAGAGATAAAGAGAAGAAGAGCAGGCACGATATTTATCCTGGTTCGACCACCAACCACTTGTGGTCTACGTCCAGTCCCCGAAACACAGTTCGAGATTTTCCACTATATGTACAAGCTTCAATAGGTGCTTGCAACTGTTACATAAAAGAGCACTTGTCACACACAGGGAAACTCTACCCTTGTGCTAAAGTCTCAGCCTGCAGGGATACCTCACCCTTCTACAAATCTTAGAGGGATACCTCACCCCCTTTACAAACCTTGAAGGATACCTCACCCTCAATACAGAAGAACAGAAAATATAGATGAAGAGAAACTCTCACTCAGAGTAAATAATACAATTTGAAGCTCTCTAAGGATATCTCAAATTTTGGCAAAAAAGAGCACAGAAATTTGGTAAAATATGTATCACAAAATAAAGCAAGAAGGAATCATTTCAGATAAATGGGTGTTGTTAAGGATGTCCCAAAAACAGGTATTTATAGTGGTATAAGAAAAAGAGCCATTGGGTATAAATTAATATCACATTTAATGCTTCTGAAAATAGCCGTTGTGTAGAACTGGATCGTGTTTATTCGAATAAACGAAGTCCTATTCGAATAAATCACTATTAACACATTAGGAAGTGTTTTCAGAAACCTTTTATTCGAATAAACATTTAGTTATTCGAATAAACGTTTAGTTATTCGAATAAAACGTTAAAAACACATTCAGTAACATATTTTGGGTCATGTTATTCGAATAACCCTTTAGTTATTCGAATAAACCATTAAAAACTCGGTCTGGTATGATTTTTGTGGTGAGTTATTCGAATAACATATGCTTTATTCGAATAAAGCACTCAGATTTCAAAAACTGACTTTAAATGGTCATAACTTCTTCATTTCTTATCCGTTTAAAGCAAATGACTAGTCATTGGAAAGATCTTTGAGTCTATTTTCAAATGAAAGAAGTTTCAAAACAAAACTCAAAGTATTTTGAAAGATATGATTAAAAGAGTGACCAAAAGTCAGTTTTGCAAAACCCAAACTTGGCTATTTTTCATAAAATTGAACTACCACCATAAATAACTTTTTAAAACTTATTTGTTGGGTATTTTAGCATAGGAAAACCATTTGTAAAAATGTATTTGAGATATCCATAAGGCTTCTTACATAAAGACACTAAGTCCTATAAGCTATACCATTTAATCTTCCTTTGGACTTGGTCTTTGACTTGACTTTGATGTTTATCAATACCTTCATGAAATAGGCATTCACATTCTCCTTTGTGTTGAGCTTAATTGAGATCTTTTGCTTTCTTGTTGCAAGCTCACTCTTGGTACTTGGACTATCTTACAAAGTATCACTCACTTAAACAAGCATAGTTAATCCAAAAACATAATTTAATATCTTCATATGCATGAATCATAAATATATAGCTTTAGTTAGTTTAACATGCATATAAGACATTCATAGACACATCCAAATAAGATATTTATTAAATATTAATGGATATGCTCTATATAGAATGCAACAAAGAGTATAAGCAAGATATTCTTTTTGTCTTGTATTTGTCATCATCAAAACTTAACATATAAAATCATTTGGGGCAAACTTATTTCCACATCCTGGGCACTTGGTAATCGATTACAGGCTTCATGTAATCGATTACAAGCTTTCTGGGTACTTTGTAATCGATTACACACTTCTTGTAATCGATTACACGATTTCTGTCAACGTTGTAATCGATTACATGACTTGTGTAATCGATTACACCATTTCTGGTTTTGAAAACTAACTTTAAAAGGTCATAACTTCTTTATTTCTTATCCGATTAAAGCGAATGACCACTCATTGAAAAGATCTTTGAGTCTATTTTAATATGAAAGAAGTTTAAGAACAAAACTCAATGTATTTTGAAAGATATGATCAAAATAGTAACCAAAAATCAAATTTTCAAAACTCAAACTTTAATTAGTCATAACTTTTTCGTTTCCTATCCGTTTAAAGAAATGACCACTCATTGAAAAGATATTTGAGTCTATTTTCATATGAAATAAGTTTCAAAACAAAACGCAAAGTAATTTGAAAGTTATGATTAAAAGAATAAATAAATGTCAGTTTTACAAAACACAAACTTGACTAATTTTCACAGATTTGAAATATTACTATAACTAGCTTTCCAAAACAGTTTGTTGGGTATTTAAACATTTTAGAAACACTTATAAATATGTTTAAAACTTGTTTGAGCTTAGTGTGATTCTTTTTTACCTTTACACAAGATCTAAGTCCTATAAGCTATTCTTGAAGAACCTTGGGACTTAATCTTTGCACTTTCAATCCTTTGGCTTCTTAATGTAATCCAAGCTTCCAAAATTTTCTTCTCTTCATGTCTTGCACAAGCTTGGAACATCTTTATTATTTTCATCCTTCTTGAGTTGAGCATAGTTATGATCTTTTTAATTTCTTGTTGCAATGCTCACTCTTGGTACTTGGACTATCCTACAAAGTATTGCTCACTTAACCAAACATAGTTAGTCCAAATTCATAACTCAATATCTTCATATGCATGATTCATAAATGTATAACTCTAGTTAGTCTAACATGCGTATAAGACTTTCATAGACATATCCAATATTAATTCATTTATAACTCATATAAAATATTGTTGGATATATTATATGATGAATGTTACATATATCTCATTGCATGATTATTAAGTGAAATATAACTAGATAAAGTACATAATCATGCATGATACAATATATCTCATTAAGCAAATTTATGTAACACGATCAACATTATTTTGTGATGCATTTGTCATTTATTAAGTACAACTATAAAGCATAAGCATCATTCTTTTTGTTTTGTATTTGTCATCATCAAAAATTAATATATTAAACCATTGGGGCAAACCTATTTCCACATTTTCCTCCCTTTTATTCGAGTCTCTTGTTAGAATCCTGTACTTATGATGAATGTTAGTATTTTTGGCTATATCAGCTCATCCAATTTATGACAAGCTGTATTATACCTATTTGCTTTGTCAGCACTAGAGAAATTACTTGCCTGTTATTGATATTGGGAAGTTCATGTATGTCACTACTTGTTTTTCACCCTTGGACTTCTCTAACCTGCTCTTATCCTCACCATTCAAAAATATTGATGAAGTAATTTTGTAGCTTCTAGTAATAAAGTCTTAATAGCTTCCTTGAACATGGAGAATTGGAGAATGCATTAGCTCTGTGTTCTTTGTTGATTGTTTTATTGGTTGCTTGCTGCCTATGTTGTTACTTTACTACCAAATTAATAGTATAAATTAATGATGGAGATTGGAAAGCATTATATAAAGAATTTCACTTTGGTGGATTCAGATTCGGAGCATGAAGTTCAAGCACAGTCTGTCCAGGCTGAGCCAAAAGGTAATTGGGAAATGTGTTTAGTTTTCAAGTATGTGATTATGTACATATTGTGCATTTAGATTGCTGTTCTAAAATTAGACAGGCCATTGCCAATAAAGATATAAACATCCATTTTCTTGTGCTCACTCCTATGACTTTGATTTGTACTGAAAGATAAGGAAATTCCTCCTTTGAAAGATGAAGAAGATGATCTGGAGATAAAGAAAAGACACTTGAATGTTGTGTTTATTGGCCATGTCGGTAAGTTGATGAATTCCACATGGTCCCGTCAATGGTATATGGGTTACTGGGGTTCCTTTTTGTCTTCTATGCAGCTTTAATGGCCATTCTATTGGTTAAGAGTATTGTTGTTCATGTGTATCGTGTGCATTATAGGATTAGAGGGCCATTCAAGTGCTTATTGTTCTTAAACATTTATGAATTTTAGATGTTAATGATAGACTACTAGAGAAGTTACATACGTTGCTTCTGCTTGATGCCTCCTAAATTTTTTTTGCCTTCCAAGACAAGAAGAGAATAAAAAATGTTCTTTGAACTTGGATGACATGCTTTTCACCCTACTTATTGTTCATGTGGTGATTGAGCCATAATCCATAAATATCCAAATTTGCTTTCGTATTCATATGGTGTTGCATTTGACTGAGGATTAATCTGCAGTTCATTGGCTAATATAGTAGTACGGGATTTAAAAGCTACCTTTCTCTCACGATTTATATGTTGTGATAGGTGGGTATCTATCACACTCTAGTTATACTCGATCTCATATTCAGTAACATCCAAGGTCGAATGAGCAAATCCTCCACTGGGTTCCTACTTTTGGGAAGAGTGTAACACCCAAACTTTTGGGATAATTACAATATAATCCTAAATGCACTGTTTTGTAATTTCTGTGAGTAGTAAATTGAATTTGAATGTTTCGTGAGTGTATTTGATTGTTGTATGTGATTTGCTCTGAGCTAGGAAAATAATAATTTTATGACCAAAAAAATCTTATTTTAATTAATTGGAGCTGGAGGATCTTACTAAACCTAATTTTGATTGATATATATATTAATCTTTTAATTTTTAGGATTTAAGTGTGTAATAAAATAATTTTATATTATTATAATATTATTTTATTTAACAGTACCTACTATCTCAAAAATAGTAGAAATCTGCTTCAAAATGACCAAGGACCCTGAAAAGTCTGTGGGACCCGCGTTTAGAGAAGCAGTCAACAATTCTGACTGGACTAACTTCTAAGCCAATAGGAATCAGTCAACGAAAGTGGCTTGAATTTTCTAACCAATAAGGTTTAGTCAAACAAAGTGGCAAAGACTTCTTTGTGGACCGTTAGATGTAAAAGCTTGTTTTGGAAGCTTTGATCTTAACCGTTGATCAAATCAATGGTGTGAGAGCAATTCTAGTTTAATCACTAAGCAATAACCACCTTAAATCAAATCAAAGGCTAGGAATTAAAGTTAAAATCAAAGGTTGAGATTGAGTCAAACATAGTGGCTTGACTTTACTTAGAAGCTAATTAAACCTAATTTGGTTAATCTAATTACTTAATTAGCAAACTAAGTAAACTAACCTAGTTATTAATTAGTTATAATCTAAATATTAATTAGATATCCTAATATTGTTTAGAAGCTATGATATATGCTAATATATATTAAACTAATTAGTTATGTAATTAGAATGTTAATAGGAGACTTAACCTAATTAACTAGCCATTTAATTAGTATATGATTAGTCATTAACTAAAATCAAATTAAGCCCCTAAATTCCCTTGAGTCTTACGGCCAAGGAGGCTAAAATTCCAAGTTCCACATTGTTCTTGAACCATCCAAGTGACCATGCATGACAAGTTGATGACATAGGCCATGTGCCATGTAATTGTGATATTTGTGTTCAAGTAAATCCTTTCATTTCTCCCACAACACTCACACGACAGCCCCTCCATATTTTACACTCTCATTATTCACTTTTCACACATCTAAAGACTTAACCTATTTTCTTTCAAAATTCCAAGAACTCAAGAACACATTTCTCTTCCATTTTCTCTCTCAAATTCGGCCTTCACCCTCAAACCCACCATCAATCTTCTATAATTTTTCTTTCTTACTTTTCCTAAACCAAAACTATCCCCCAACACTTTTCCTTTATAAGGTTTTGTCGAAAACCTATTCCTTCTAGTTCAAAATCCAATCTTTATCTTACTTCCCTAAGGGTAAGTTTTTGATTCCTTAGTTTAAAGTTTGATTTTTGATTTTCCTAACCATGATTGTTCCATGGTTTTTCAATATTGAGCCTTGTATGTGATTTTCCTAATTATTTAAGAATTATTAAAGTTTTGTTTTGAAGAAAGCAAGGAGAAGGGGGAGACTAGGAGATCTTTGTCTTCAAGAGGTAAGAGGGAGATTTAATCTCATCAACCTTGTATGGTGATGAGAAAATGGATTGTATGTGTGTGAAGAATCCATAAGGATTCATTTGTGTGGTTGTTTATTGTCTTCTTATTTGTGATTGATTTTATTTGCAAGCATGTTTATAGCTTTAAAATATATTGCATGTGTTTATATATTACATGTGTTTATAGATATATAATTATTAATGTAGGATGTGAATAACATGTTATGATTGTATGAGTGTTCCACAGAACACAAAGGAGCTCACAGCTTCTTCATGAAAAAGAGAACCAAAATATTCTCAACCTTTTTCTAAAACACTTATTAATAAATTTAGGTAAAATAATGAGAATTGGCCAACATGCCATTTTATTTTCTAAAATAGGTTAAGTAATTAATTTACAAAAGAATTTGATTCTAATGAATCTTTGAGAAATAAAATGAATGAACTTGGTTTTAGAATTCTAAATTAGTAGAATTTGTAGTAAGCAAGAAATAAAGCGAACACTTGAAAAATACTAACGTAGAGCTCACTCTCTGAGTTTTGAAGCGCATTAGCAAGTTTCAAGATGTAAATGATGGGTAAGGTTAAAATGAACAATATTTAGAGAAAAATGTTAAAAATCCCATATACTAATTTTATAGGCAAAATGCTACCAAAATTTACTAAATCAGATATATAGAATAAAAAAATTCGATAATATAACATAAGGAAAATACTTTACGTAGTTTAAAAGTACTAGATATAGTCTACACATATTTAAAATGATGATTTAAAGCTATATGGTTAAGAAAATAATTTAAAAATCTTACGCGATTGAGAAAATGATTTAAAAACATTACGCGATGTTCAAAAATGTCAAAGTATATTTACGCGATTTAAAAATGTTTGTAAAAGCGACACGATTATGAAAATGCGATAAAATTTCTATGCGACTAATTGGAACAGTGAGTTTTACTATCGGGCCAAAATGGTGGACTCAGACATGTTGTGAGATAGTACTGTCAAATGGAGATATGTTATATCTTGGTATATTGAGACTGAGGATATTTTTGTAAATATGGTAATATATTGAAACTAAGGGTATTTTGGTAATTTTTTATCATGCTTAGAGAGTTGTGTCAATTTGGTTGATAATTGGTGATTGGTTGACGAGACGAATTACACCGTGTTGTGGTGTGATAGGCGTAGTATGGTTCATTATATGAATCTTGGAGGCATTAGTGTGCGGATAATTTCACATATGGACAGTGTGTTGCTCCTCTGAGCCATGGTAACGAGTAACATGCTAATGATCTTCACAAGCACTATTCTTAATCGAGATCTTATGGAGACTATTTAGTACAATGCCTATAGTGCACGATGTATTGGATTGTGTACTGCTACACGATGTTTTGGACTGTGGACTATAGATACAACGTTGGACAGTGTACTTGTTTAGTTGGGTAGCCTGAGGTACTATTAGTTCTTTTCGGATCATTCTCTCAGATATCTGTGTTTAGCTCTATGGAGTAGGAACGAGTTAGTGTGTGTTCATTCATTATCTGCATTATAATGTTTACTATAATCTGTGATAAAATGTATGACATATTATTTTGTTATACTGTATGTGATACAATGGTATGTATTGTTGTGATATCTATTGTACTGTCGTTTTCTTTATTACCATGCTGGTAATGATGTAGATTGTCTCACCTCTCTATATATATTCCTTTGTATTATTATTATTTTTCGTAAAGAGTTTAAGGAGGAGGAGGAGGAAGAGGAATAGCCTCTTGAGATTTAGTATCCGGATGAGCGATAGCCGAGCGAGCAGCACGAGAACGGTGAGCAGATAGATCACCGCTATCAACTAGACTAATCTTGAGATCATGGCGTTGCCAGGATTCTTCGATTTCATGAGACTTGACTTTCATGGAGGTTCAGAGGCCTGGCGCATGCGTGAGGATAGAGGATCTGTAGTCTACGTGGGACGTCTGACTGTGTCCCTGAGTAGAGAGTTTGATGAGGAGATTATATTTACTACTACTTTGTATTTACATCTTGAGTTGCCTCTGACTCTTAGGCATTATTGGGAGGGAATTTTTCATGTGCCTAGCGTGCTCATTAGTGAGTCAACAGCCCGGACTCAGGTCCGTAGAGCTGTGGGACCTCCAGGATTTCTGTCTTTCGATGATCTCTCTGAAGATGATTCATTGGAGGGTTAGAAAATCTTCGAGGTGCACTTGGACAATGTTATGTCTTTGGTATTATGCTGACACTTTACTGCTTTGATAAATATTTGTAGTTGTAAATTATTTATGTATTTAAGACAAAAATCATATGTATATTATGTGTGATTATGTTTTGTTTCATTTTGTGTTCTTTGTTATTTTAGTTAATGTTATAAATATAAAAGGAAAAATTTTACCATTAATATTATTTATGTACCAAATGTTTTACAACTTGGGTAAGAATTTTATTTTATTTTATTTTATTGCATCATAAATGTGACATCCCCACGAGGGTGTTACATTAGTTAGTATCAGAGCCCAAGTTAGAGTCTTTTGGGGTTGTGGATGGGTTTGTTTTTGCTTGTGTTGTGTATTTCTCTATGATTTGTTTCCAAAAGGTTACATCTAACTTTGTTTTGTTATGATTAAAGAAAGAGATGTTTGGAGAAAAAAGAGCGTGTGCGAATGTGGAACGTAATGTGGACCCAATGACTGCAGCTGCTGAGGCTATGCAGCAAATGGCGAAAGTGATTACCCAGCAAAATTAATGAGCAGCTCAATAGCAAGATGCAACTGCTGATGCTCTGAATTTATCTGAGTTTCGGCACAATAACCCGCCGCAGTTTAGAGGCGAGTTTGACCCCGAGATGGCAAGTCTTTGGATTCAAGACTTGGAAAGGGTATTCGAAGGAATGGGGTGCGCAGAAAATAGAAAGGTGACGTATGCTACGTTTATGTTAAGAGGAGATGCTGAGAATTGGTGGAGAGGAACCTGCCAATTATTGCGAGCTGAAGGGACTAAGATCACTTGGGAGGTATTTAGTGAAGTATTTCTGGAGAAGTACTTTCCTGATAGTGCGCAACATGCCAAGGAGATGGAATTTCTTGGTCTGCGTCAAGGTAACATGACTGTTGGGGAGTATGCTACTAAGTTTGAGAGCTTGTCACAGTTCTCAAGGTATTTTCAAATTTAACCTGATGAGATATGGAAATTCCGTAAGTTTGAGGATGGACTGAGGGTAGAACTGAGGCGAGCAGTACTACCTATGAGAATGAGAGAATTTCCTGTTTTGATGGATACTTGTCGATGACTCGAGGAGTTGGAGCCGTCCCGAGATCCCAGAAATCGTAACTTTGGACCGACTAGGTTCCAAAAAGGAGGTAATAACAGTAATAACCATTTTCAGCGCAAGCTTTATTTGAGACCATCGGGAAGTCAGCCTCAACGTTCGTCTGCTGGGGGAAGTTCTAGTGGTAACCGAGCTAGTCAAAATGTGGCGTTTACGCCAAGATGTTTTAAGTGTGGGAAGAGTGGCCATATATCTACGGATTGTTCAATCAGAGGAACGATCTGTTTTAATTACAGAAAACCTGGACATGTTTCTAGGGATTGCACTCAACTGGAAAGGAAGCCTGCTGTGAGTAATGTTCGTGCTACTCAGCCGCGATGTAGAGGGCGAGTATATACGATGACTGGAACTAAAGCTTCTCAATCTAAAGATCTTATTCAAGGAGAATGTGTCATTGAAGGTAATCACCTGACTTTGCTATATGATTCGGGTGCAACACACTCATTTATTGCATATGATTGTGTGGAACGATTGAAACTTCCTGTGTCTTCTCTGAGTTTTCAATTGATTGTTTCTACTCTAACTGCCAAGCCTGTTGTTACATCCAAGATATGTATGAACTGTCCTATTGTTATAAAGGATCGTGTGTTTTCGGTCAATTTAATTTGTTTACCTCTTGTTGAGATAGACGTAATACTAGGAATGGATTGGTTATCTTCTAACCATATCCTGATAGGCTATGCAAATAAAATCATAGTTTTTTCTAAGGAGGAAAGTTCTGGATTCTTGACTGCTATTAAAGTCAAGTCATTGTTGCGAGATGGAGCTCAGGGATTTATGTTGTTATGTTCTTTAGAAGTCAAGAGTAAGAAAGATGTGAGTGCTATTCCTGTCGTCAATGAGTTTCTAGAGATTTTTCCTGATGATGTACCCGATTTACGACCAGAAAGGGAGATCAAGTTCTCTATTGATTTGGTGCCGAGAGCAGGTCTTATTTCGATTGCACCATATCGAATGTCGCCTGCAGAGTTGGTAGACCTAAAGAAGCAATTGGAGGAACTGTTGGAGAAACTGTTTGTGCGACCTAGTGTTTCGCCATGGGGAGCACCAGTGCTACTAGTCAAGAAGAAGGATGGAACTTCTTGTCATTGTGTTTATTATCGTCAATTGAACAAGGTTACAATAAAGAATAAGTATCCACTTCCAAGGATTGATGATTTGATGGATCAGTTAAAGGAAGCCACCATTTTCTCTAAAATAGATCTACGATCAGGTTATCATCAGATTCGTGTCAAGGTAGATGATGTACCTAAGATAGCTTTCTGAACTCGTTACGGGCATTATGAGTATCAAGTGATGCCGTTTGGAGTGACGAATGCTCCTGCAATATTCATGGACTATATGAATAGGATTTTTCATCCGTACCTAGACAAATTTATCGTTGTCTTTATCGATGACATTCTGATATACTCTGAAAGTCAAGAAGAGCATGCTGAACATCTCAGTATAGTTCTCCAGATTTTGAAAGAGAAGAAGCTGTATGCGAAATTGGCAAAATGCGAGTTTTGGTTAAAAGAGGTTCAATTTCTAGGTCATGTAATTTCCAAGGAAGGTATTGTGGTAGACCCATCGAAGGTGGAGACCATTTTGCAGTGGGAAAGGCCTAAGACAATGACTGAGGTTTGGAGTTTTGTTGGACTAGCCAGATATTACTGAAGGTTTATTGAAGGTTTTTCCAAGATAGCTGGACCACTTACACAACTCACGAAGAAGAGCTAAGCTTTTGATTAGACGGAGGAACGTGAAGTAAGTTTCTAAGAGTTGAAGAAGAGATTAACGACTGCACCAGTGCTAATTTTACCGGATCCTAACAAATCTTTTGAGGTGTATTGTGACGCTTCATATCATGGGTTAGGATGTGTGTTGATGCAGAACCGGAATGTAGTAGCTTATGCTTCAAGACAGTTGAAGGTCCATGAGAGGAACTACCCAACGCACGATTTGGAACTAGCCGTGGTAGTCTTTGCATTGAAAGTGTGGAGGCATTTTCTATATAGAGCTATGTTCAATGTCTTTAGCGATCACAAGAGCTTGAAATACTTATTTGATCAAAAGGAATTGAACATGAGACAGAGGCGATGGTTGGAATTTTTGAAGGACTATGATTTTCAGCTTCAATACCATCCAGGAAAGGCGAATGTGGTGGCGGATGCCTTGAGCAGAAAGGTGGTTAGTCTTTCTACCATGATGATAAAGGAGGAGGAGGTGATCAATTAATTCAGAGATCTATGGTTGTCAGTGGAATTAGTACCCGGAAAGATTCGTCTAAGTAAGGTTGTAGTTTTGAATGACTTGCTGGAAGTAATCTGAGAAAAATAGGATGAGGATTCATTTTTACAAAATGAAAAGAAGTTTTTGAAACAAGGTCATAAGGCAACGGTAGAGGAAGGATCTGATGGAATCTTAAGATTTGAAGGACGAGTTTGTATATCTGATGATCCCGAACTTAAGAAAGCAATTTTGGATGAAGCTTATACTAGTAATTTGAGTATACATTTGGGGATGACTAAAATGTATCAAGACTTAAAGCGGATGTTTTGGTGGCCAAGAATGAAGAGAAATGTAGCAGAACGTGTGACGTCTTGTCTAGTTTGTCAGAAGGCAAAAGTAGAACATCAACGATCCACCGCTATGTTATAACCTTTAACTATTCTAGAGTGGAAATGGGATAGTATCTCGATGGATTTTGTTACTGGATTGCCAAGGATGAGGAAGGGTCATGATTTTATATGGGTTATAGTTGATAGGCTTACGAAGTCAGCACACTTCTTGCCGATCAATATTAAGTATTCATTGGAACGATTAACCCAGATGTATATCAGTGAAATTGTTAGACTTCATGGTGTACCCGCAAGCATAGTTTATGATAGAGATCCAAGGTTTACACCAAGGTTCTGGCAAAGTTTGCAAGAAGCCATGGGAACTAAACTGCGATTGAGTTCTGCTTATCATCCGCAGACTGATGGTCAAACTGAGAGAACGATTCAGTCGTTGGAGGATTTGTTGCGTGCTTGTGTGTTAGAAAAACAAGGAAGTTAGGATGAATTTCTGTCTTTGATAGAATTCACCTACAACAATAGTTTTCACTCAAGCATAGGGATGGCACCCTATGAAGCCCTTTATGGACAACGATGTTGAACGCCTTTATGTTGGTATAAGGATGGGAAAAGTATGACTATTGGGCCTGATCTTGTGCAACAGACTACGAAAAAGGTGAAAATGATTCAGGAGAAGATGTGAACGACTCAAAGCCGACAGAAAAGCTATGTTGATAAGCGAAGACGACCTCTGGAATTTGAAGAAGGTGAGCATGTATTCTTAAGAGTAATGCCTATGACTGGTGTCAGGAGAGTTATCAAATCTAGGAAACTTACTCCTAAATTCATAGGGCCTTATCAAATCATTCATCGGATAGGTTCTGTAGCCTACCAAATAGCCTTACCGCCTTTTGTATCCAATCTACATAATGTATTCCATGTGTCTCAGCTGAGAAAATACATTCCATATCCAATGCATGTTATACAGTCAGATAAAGTGCAACTGAAGGATAATTTGACTTATGAAACACTTCCTGTTAAGATCGAGGACAGAAGAGTGAAACAGCTTCGAGGGAAGATGATTGAGCTGGTAAAGGTAGTATAGAATGATGTAACGGGAGATACTACTTGGGAGTTAGAAGATATGATGAGGGAGCAATACCCTCACCTATTCTGAGGTATGACGAATTTCGGGGACGAAATTCTTATTAGTAGGGGAGAGTTGTAACACCCCAACTTTTGGAATAACTACAATATAGTCCTAAATGCACTGTTTTGTAATTTCTGTGAGTATTAAATTGAATTTGACTGTTTCGTGAATGTATTTGACTGTTGTATGTGATTTGCTCCGAGTTAGGGAAATAATAATTTTCTGGTCAGAAAAATCTTATTTTAATTAATTGGAGCTGGGAGATCTTACTAAACCCAATTCTGATTGATATATATATTAATCTTTTAATTTTTAGAATTTAACTATGCAATAAAATAATTTTATATTATTATAATATTATTTTATTTAACAGTACCTACAATCTCAAAAATAGTAGAAATCTGCTTCAAAATGACCATGGACCCTGAAAAGTCTATGGGACCCGCGTTTAGAGAAGCAGTCAACAATTCTGACTAGACTAAATTCTATGCCAATAGGAATCAGTCAACGAAAGTGGCTTGAATTTTCTAACTAATAAGGTTTAGTCAAACAAAGTGGCAAAGACTTCTTTGTGGACCGTTAGATGTAAAAGCTTGTTTTGGAAGCTTTGATCTTAACCGTTGATCAAATCCATGGTGTGAGAGCAATTCTAGTTTAATCACTAACCAATAACCACCTTAAATCAAATCAAAGGCTAGGAATTAAAGTTAAAATCAAAGGTTGAGATTGAGTCAAACATAGTGGCTTGACTTTACTTAGAAGCTAATTAAACCTAATTTGGTTAATCTAATTACTTAATTAGCAAACTAAGTAAACTAACCTAGTTATTAATTAGTTATAATCTAAATATTAATTAGATATCCTAATATTGTTTAGAAGCTATGATATATGCTAATATATATTAAACTAATTAGTTATGTAATTAGAATGTTAATAGGAGACTTAACCTAATTAACTAGCCATTTAATTAGCATATGATTAGTCATTAATTAAAATCAAATTAAGCCCCTAAATTCCCTTGAGTCTCACGGCCAAGGAGGCTAAAATTCCAAGTTCCACATTGTTCTTGAACCATCCAAGTGACCATGCATGACAAGTTGATGACATAGGCCATGTGCCATGTAATTGTGATATTTGTGTTCAAGTAAATCCTTTCATTTCTCCTACAACACTCACACGGTAGCCCCTCCATATTTTACAGTTTCATTATTCACTTTTCACACATCTAAAGACTTAGCCTATTTTCTCTCAAAATTTCAAGAACTCAAGAACACATTTCTCTTCCATTTTCTCTCTCAAATTCGGCCTTCACCCTCAAACCCACCATCAATCTTCTATAATTTTTCTTTCTTACTTTTCCTAAACCAAAACTATCCCCTAACACTTTTCCTTTACAAGGTTTTGTCGAAAATGTATTCCTTCTAGTTCAAAATCCAATCTTTATCTTACTTCCCTATGGGTAAGTTTTTGATTCCTTGGTTTAAAGTTTGATTTTTTATTTTCTTAACCATGATTGTTCCATGATTTTTCAATATTGAGCCTTGTATGTGATTTTCCTAATTATGTAAGAATTATTAAGGTTTTGTGTTGGTTTTGAAGAAAGCAAGGAGAAGAGGGAGACTAGGAGATCTTTGTCTTCAAGAGGTAAGAGGGAGATTTAATCTCATCAACCTTGTATGGTGATGAGAAAATGGATTGTATATGTGTAAAGAATCCATAAGGATTCATTTGTGTGGTTGTTTATTGTCTTCTTATTTGTGATTGATTTTATTTGCAAGCATGTTTATAGCTTTAAAATACATTGCATGTGTTTATATATTGCATGGTTTTATAGATATATGATTATTAATGTAGGATGTGAATAACATGTTACGATTGTATGAGTGTTCCAAAGAACACAAAGGAGCTCATAGCTTCTTCATGAAAAAGAGAACCAAAATATTCTCAACCATTTTCTAAAACACTGATTAATAAATTTAGGTAAAATAATGAGAATTGGCCAACATGCCATTTTATTTTCTAAGATAGGTTAAGTAATTAATTTACAAAAGAATTTGATTCCAATGAATCTTTGAGAAATAAAATGAATGAACTTGGTTTTAGAATTCTAAATTAGTAGAATTTGTAGTAAGCAAGAAATAAAGCGAACACTTGAAAAATACTAATGTAGAGCTCACTCTCTGAGTTTTGAAACGCGTTAGCAAGTTTCAAGATGTAAATGATGGGTATGGTTAAAATGAACAATATTTAGAGAAAAATGTTAAAAATCCTATATACTGATTTTATAGGCAAAATGTTGCCAAAATTTAGTAAAATCGATAAATAAAATAAAAAGATTCCATAATATATTTATAACATAAGGAAAATACTTTACATAGTTTAAAAGTACTAGATATAGTCTACACATATTTAAAATGATGATTTTAAGTCATATGGTTAAGAAAATAATTTAAAAAATTTTACGAGATTGAGAAAATGATTTTAAAATATTACACGATGATAAAAAATGTCAAAATATATTTACGCGATTTAAAAATATTTGTAAAAGCAATGCATTTGTGAAAACGCGATAAAATTTCTATGTGACTAATTGGAACAATGAGTTTTACTGTCGGGCCAAAGTGGTGGACTCGGACATGTTGTAAGATAGTACTGTCAAGTGGAGACATACTATATTTTGGCATATTGAGACTGAGGGTATTTTCATAAATATGGTAATATATTGGAACTTAGGGTATTTTAGTAATTTTCTATCATGCTTAGAGAGTTGTGTCAATTTGGTTGATAATTAGCGATTGGTTGACGAGATGAATTATACCGTATTGTGGTGTGGTAGGCATAGTGTGGTTCATTATATGAATCTTGGAGGCATTAGTGTGCGGATAATTCCACATATGGACAGTGGGTTGCTCCTCCGGGCCGTGGTAACGAGCAACACGCTAATGATCTTAACAAGCACTATTCTTAATCGAGATCTTGTGGAGACTATTTAGTTCAATGCCTGTAGTGCACGATGTATTGGGCTGTGTACTGCTACACAATGTTTTGGACTGTGGACTATAGACACAACGTTGGACAGTGTAATAGTTTGGTTGGGCAACCTGAGGTACTATTAGTTCTTTTTTTATCATTTTCTCAAATATTTGTGTTTAGCTCCATGGAGTAGGAATGAGTCAATGTGTGTTCATTCATTATCTGCATTTTAATGTTTACCATAATCTGTGATAAAATGTATGATATATTGTTTTGTTATACTATATGTGATACAATGGTATGTATTGTTGTGATATCTGTTGTACTATCATTTTCTTTATTGCCATGCTGGTAATGATGTAGATTATCTCACCTCTCTATATATATTCCTTTGTATTATTATTATATTCTGTAAAGAGTTTGAGGAGGAGGAAGAGGAACAACCTCTTGAGATTCAGTATCCGGACGTGCAACAGCCGAGCGAGCAGCACGAGGACGGTGAGTAGATAGATCACCCCTATCATCTAGACTGATCTTGGGATCATGGCGTTGCCGGGATTCTTCGGTTTCGTGAGACTTGACTTTCATGGAGGTTTGGAGGCCTGGCACATACGTGAGGATAGAGGATCTATAGTCTACGTGGGACGTCTGACTGTGTCCCTGAGTAGAGAGTTTGATGGGGAGATTATATTTACTACTACTTTGTATTTACATCTTGAGTTGCCTCTGACTCTTAGGCGTTATTGGGAGGGAATTTTTCATGCGCCTAGCGAGCTCAGTAGTGAGTCAATAGCCCGAGCTTAGATCCGTAGAGCTGTGGGACCTCCAAGATTTCTGTCTTTCAATGATCTCTCTGAAGATGATACATTGGAGGGTTAGAAAATCTTCGAGGTGCACTTGGGCAATGTTATGTCTTTGGTATTATGCTGACACTTTACTGCTTTGATAAATATTTATAGTTGTAAATTATTTGTGTATTTAAGACAAAAATCATATGTATATTATGGTGTGATTATGTTTTGTTTCATTTTGTGTTCTGTGTTATTTTATTTAATGTTATAAATATAAAAGGAAAAATTTTACCACTAATATTATTTATGTACCAAACGTTTTACAACTTGGGTAAAAATTTTATTTTATTTTATTTTATTTTATTGCATCATAAATATGACATCCCCACGAGGGTGTTACAAAGAGAGGAGTGCCTCTAAATGGGTAAGGATTGAGAAGAAAAGTTACAAAATCATCTCTGTGTGGGAGTTAATTGGGAAAGAGGGAGAATTTAATTTTTGTTTACTAGTTTTCTATAGGAAGAGATCTAATGAATATGCATTTGATTCTATTTCAATACTTGCAGTCAATGCCGCAATCTCATAGTCAAACTATTGTGGTAGAAAATCCAATGTCAGTCGATTCAAGTGGGAAATTGGTAATTTTATTATTGCCTTTCATTTTTTGTTAGTTTGGATATGTATTTATCTACTGCATTTGACTCTTCTGTTGCTTTTGAGCATAGCAAGATTTATTTATAATAATTTGACTTGTCATAGGTGAGCAATGTTGTTGTTGGCATTACAACATATAAGAAATAATGCCGTCACATTAAAAGGTATAGTATATGAGGCATTATCACAGTTGCTGTCACAGGAAGATATTGTGTATATGATTTTACAGCCTGCAATGGTTTAACTGAAATGAATCTTTTCCTAATACAAGGGTTAGATGGATATCATGTATGTATGTATATGAGGAGGACAAGTCATGATAAGGGCATAAAACATGTTTGTGTGATTACCTGTAACCACTTTGTTGTTGCCTTTGTATCTATAGCCAAATCAGTTTGGTTCATTTAGATTATATCTTGACTTACAAGTCCTACACGAGCATATGCTGTTATTTCTTTCATGACTTGTTAAGCTTGTGCTTTTCTTGATGGTCTGTTAGAATAACGTGTTGATATTTTCTAATGTTGTACAAGCATTGCATGATAAAGTGACTAATCTCGATATATATATATATATATATATATATATATATATATATATAAAATATATATATATATATATATATATATATTTACCAATAATTTGAAAAATTGGGATAATACCGATCATTTATCTCATTTGACTACATGTTTAGGTAAATAGAAAAATGCTATTAGAAATAGGATTAGGCAAATGAACATTTGCCACTAATTGTGTTCATTTCCTACCTGTCAGCAACATTGGTATAAAAACATGAGTAATGTTATATATTCTTAATAAATCTTTCTATTTACTTAAAAATATGAAGTACTAAATAAGAAGGTTAAAGCATTTAAGAGAAAAATTCTTATATAGGTATGTCTTACTATAGACATTCCAATCAATAGTTGATATATGGAAAGTTGTATGGGCTATTTTGGAAATACACTATATCTCAAGACTTTTACATATGTCAACTATCAATTTTAATGTTTAAGATAAATAGTGTCTACCTAAGAATTGCAATGCTAATAAGTGTTCTACACTATTTAAAAATTTCTCACATTTAATATATTGAAAACTTAAAAAAATAGTTAATATTTTTTCTTTAGGTAATTAGGAAGATTACTAGATTTATTCATTAAAAGGATATAGATTTTTTAAAAAAATATTGGATGAATGATACATTTTTTCTAATAAATTCTAAGACTAGATTTGCTAAGAACATATTTAGCATATCTTGATATTTGTGCAGGGGAAAAGTAATATTAAGAGTAGTGTATTAATTTCGTGGTTAGTGAGCGTAAGGGTATTTATATCTTTTGCACAACGAATAATTCAAAGGACATAAATATCCTTAAACATAATATACAGATGTAATACACTACTCTTAAAAGTGTTCCAAATGTGAGGATGAATGTACTAGGCTTTGGGGCTCTGATATATAGAAGCTAGCTATACTAGTGTTTCTCTAGAAATATCGGCACTTTTTCTCCATCGGATTCAAGCACATCAATATAGCTAATTTCTTGTGCTCAATTCTTAATATTGTTGTTATGCATTTCAGGCAACTGCTGTTTACAAAGTCTCATCCATTGCTTATAAAAGTGGTGTTCTTGTGATTGTTGATGGTGGTATCTCAAACTCTGGTCTTATTGTTAAGGCTTTTTCCTTGGGAGCGTCTACTATTATGATGGGAAGCTTCTTAGCTGATAGCACTGTGGCTCCGGGGGCCTATGAATATCAGGTTTTAAAGCCTAATAGAATCTTGTGATTGCCTCTTTGTACATTTAAAAGTTTATGCCTTTTCATGTTATCAGCATATATGCAGTAAAGTGTTGTAAAGAAAACCTTTTTAGAAATAGAGAACATCGGAAGACTGTGTAATGGTAAACCTTTTTGCATCTACTGGCTTAAATTTTTGTCTTCTGAACAGAGTTGAGCTAAATCTAGAGTCATGTGTCTTCCACTTATTTTGGATGATGCTTCTAGTTATATTACAAAGCTGACTTTGTTTTCATATATATATATATATATATATATATATATTCCTTTAATAAATCTACCCTCTTGGTGCAGGTTTTGTATTATCTATCGATTTTTATATTATTATCTATTGATTTGCAGGTTGTTAATGCTAATGATGTAGTTGCAAGGCCAATGCAAGTTCTTGAGTAGATTGTCCAGACAAATACTCACCTTTGATGATATTTACTTTAAAGTTGAATATGTACAATTATATTACTCATCATGATTGTATTTTTTTTTTTCAAATCTATGGTTATGAATATTTTCCTTGTGTATGTTAGTAAGGAGTGATATAGACTAACGAGATAGTCATGTGTAAGAAAATTAGTTTTCAAATAAATTGTGATGAATGAATTATGCTCATTTGAATGTAAAAGCATTGCTTATAGTCTTTTGGCAATGCTTTTTAGTTGAAAGTTGTATTTTCTTGGACTTTAAACAATGCTTTGAAAATGTTGCCTGCTCATATAACTTTTGGCAACGGTTTTTAAAAGTTGCCTAAGGCTATAAATATAGGCAACATTCGTAAAACGTTGCCCAAAGCTCATGAACAGGCAACCCTATAAAAGCGTTGCCTAAGCTTATGAATAAGCAACTTTTGAAAAACGTTGCCAAAGTGTAAATATAGGTAACGGTTTTTAAAAGTTGCCTAGAGCTATAAATATAGGCAACATTCATAAAACGTTGCCTAAAGCTCATGAATAGGCAACCCTATAAAAAGCGTTGCCTAAGCTTATGAATAAGCAACTTTTGAAAAATGTTGCCAAAGTGTAAGAATAGGCAACACTTTATTGAAAAAGCGTTGCCTTAGACTATAGGCAACGTCCTGGCAACAATTGAAAAGTGTTGCCTCAAAGTTTAGGCAACGTTTTTTGTTCTATGGCAACGTTTTTTAGCCCTTGTCAAAGGGCGAAAATGTTGTAGTAATTTCAAACAGTAGCTGACTGATAATTTTATGAGATGACTAACTGCAAAAATCATAAATTCTGTCCTCATAGAAATCTCAAAATTTACTAACACATACCATTTCTCATAATCAAATCAAGGCACAAAAATATATTAAATCCATTTCTAATCCAATACATACAAGTAACAAGTGTAATTTGGAGAGATAAGGGTTAGAAAACCTATCCCCCAACCCACGACCATCATGACCTAAAACCCCAACCTCTCTTCAAGCTTCCAAATTCAACTTAACCACCACTAAACCACATCATACAACAGAGAATAAAATAGGAAATAACAAATTTGGGGTGGCAACTATAACGCCCCTTTTTGAGGAGAGAACATCACACCATAACCACAATACGGAAACAAAATAGGTAAAGTAAGACCCCGGTTCATTACAATATAAATAAGTCTATTTAGTTGTAAACGTGCAAATGATTTGGCGAATTCCTTTTTTTTTGTTATAGAATAAAATGATATGATAATACATGGTTACAACAGAAAGTAACATGAGAAGTAAACCATACATTCATACATCATACTTGTACTTATACTGATAACATACTTGTTTAGATACATTACTAGATATACAAAAGGTAGAAGTTTTACATGCCCTAAAATGATTACATATATACAACCCACCAAAAAGACAAAACATTAGGTCTTCATAAGATTTACAGATAGCCATCAGTGGCTACCAACAGCATCAGCCCCTAAAACAAATGAGAAGGAACTGTAGATGGATCCTCCTCAGGGTCTTCCTCGTCGGAGGGAATCTTCATCGGAGCAACCGAGTTACGAGCGAGGGCTCGTTCAAAGGATAAGAAAGAATCCTCTTATGGGGAGTAATAACGCTCACCCCGCATATCACGTATGGGCAAATAAAACTCTAAATGTAAGCAGGCATTAAAAGTAAAGATAGGTGGATCATAACGTCCTCAAGCAAGAGTCACAGTCATGTCTCCGAGGTAGACACAGTAATCCGTACTCAGGTTAATGTGCCAACAGTCCGGACCTCCATGAAAAGCTAGTCTTGTATAACCCAAGAAGCCTTGCGGACGGGATGCCATAACAGAACAAGAAGCTAATCAAAATCAGGCCAGAAGCCATGGAATTCGTGCACTTCCCCTTCTTCACTGACGTCTTCAGGGAACACATAAATAAATAGAATAACAAAAATACAGAAAAGAGGTAAGACATCCTACATTTAGTACTAATTATGGCAGTAAAGAAATAGAATGGCACTAAATGCCCACATAACATTTCAGGAATAATAATCAACATCAAGAAGCAAATAGTAAACAACTTAACAAAACCAGGAAGTTATAAAATCAATAAGACAATAGTCCCAATCATCATATGAATTAAATACCAAATAATATGTTGACTCACTATGCACATGTACATGATATCAAAATCCTACTCCATGGAACTAGACACAAACATCGGAGAGAATGATCAAGGAGACATGTCAGTATCTCATCAACCTAAAATCAAGTGTTTTCCAAAAAAATCAACAATTTTGCGCAACAGACTTTATACAGCTGCATTCTCACAAGATCGCGATATAGGATAGTGTCTCAGTCTGGATTGTCGGTGCGTTTGCATCGGTCTATCCCACAGCCCAGAGGAGCTACCAACTATCCATTTGTGAGACACCCACACCCCGACGCCCCCAAGGTCAACAAATGACCTACACTAATCTATTTACACCCGCACTAAGGTGTGATTCAACTCCTAAGCATAAAGCTTTACATCAACAATGCCTGATGACTTAATGCATGTCCAACGGACTTTCTCAATACATGTTTCAATCATGTTCAAATTCATAAATCAATCACATATGATTCAATATAATCATAAAGTCATTTATCCAATTTGTTAGGATGAGTAATCTTTTCACGATCTAATGTATGCTAATCATTAAATTCAAGATTTAAGGTTTACATTTGGGTTACCAGAGTTAAAGAGTTCTAATTCCATCATTTTTAGACTAAATCCTCAAATTTGGGGCCTGGGAGTTGATTACACAGTCTTTGTAATCGATTACAAGCCTAATAGAAGTCATGTATGTAATCGATTACACCATGATGTAATCGATTACATCTTGCCCAGAAGCCTGGTAATCGATTACAAGTTTCTTGTAATCAATTACATGAGCCATGTAATTGATTACAAGCTTCCCAGAAGCACATTTCGCAGCTCCAGAAGCTTGGTAATCAATTACAAGAACCATGTAATCGATTACAAAGTGAAAATTTGTAGAAAACAGAGTCTTTAACCCATCTTAACCCAAATCAAACCATCAATCCTCAACAACAACATCAAAATCATATCATACAGGCACTCATGGCTCAACCAAGTCATCAACTTACACTAATACAACCAATAAAGCCACATAAGAGGAAATTAATACAAAGATCATTAGAAGAACATATAACCAAGAAAGCAACCCTAATATAGGTTTTCTCACAACCAACACACAAACAAGCTTCCCACTACCAATAAAGGTTGAAGTAGATAATCTTCCTCTTACCAAGAGAAATAATAATGAAAGCAAGCTCTTTTTTCTATGGGAATTTCGTCCTCCACCACCTCAAAGCCCTAGAATATTCAAACTCACAAAAATCATAATCAAACTCGAAAAAGGCATCCATGATCACCAATGTGACCATGGATCACGAAAATGAGATGGGAAAATGAGAAGGTTATGAACTTTTACCTCAAGGTTTCAAACTTTAATGCTTAGTCGAAGAAGATGAAAATTGAGAGAATGGGTGAGCTCCTTGAAGATGATTCCAACAAGGAAGAGAGTCTTCCAACTAAAATGTAGATTCAAGCAAAGTGTGAGCTTGAAAATTAAACAAACATGGAGGGTGGAAGGAAGTGGCTGCCGTGGGAAGAAGAAGAGAGAAGGAGGAGAAAAGTTTGAGAGAAAATGAGAAAAGAGAAGTGTAGAGAGAGAAAGTGATAGTAAAGTGTTTAGGGTTTTTTTGGAAATTAGAAATGGAAAATGAGATAAATGAAAAGCTAATTTTGGCTCCGAAAAATTGCCATTGTCGTGGAGTGTGGGAGAAAGAGGAGGGAAATTGGCTTCTCCAACAAGCCAATAGGAAATTGCTAGGAAGCTTCCTCCAAAAATCATTTTTTTGAAAAGTCAACGATGATGTCATCAAGATGATATCACTTAAAGTAAACACTCTAGGAAAGATGATTAACACTCTACTAGAGCTATTATCCAGTGAACAACAGTTACAGTTAATAAAAATAGTATTTATTATTCACCAAATAATTTCACGGTACAGCGATTTCATTTATCAGATAAAATCTCAAAAAATATAAACCTCGTAAACTGTGTCCAGCCTCGGGTTTAGTAAGATCCCTTGTCAACGTTTTCAAAGTTCTAAGTTTACCAGCCTCGGGAAAAATATTTCATTTTCCCGGTTTAGATCAGCGCATATGCAAATCGAGAAATATATTAAAATAATCAACAGTTCCAGAAAAAATCCAGAAAAATTTACAAAAATCACAAATATTGAAAATGGCTATTTATCATGAAACAAACAATTTTCGGGGTGTTACAACTCTCCCCTTCTAAAAGAAATTTTATCCTCTAAATTTTTATACCTTAGAATAGATGTGGATGTTGTTCCTTCATCTTGTCTTCTAACTCCTACATTGCATCTGTGGTCGTGTCATTCCAGATAACTTTTACTAATGAGATTTCTTTCCCTCTGAGTTGCTATACTCTTTTATCTTCAATCCTTACAAGAGGTGCCTCATAAGTTAAGTTCTCTTTCAATTGTATTATGTCCGGTGCTATGATATGGATCGGGTCAAGAATATATTTTTGTAATTGCGACACATGAAAGACATTGTGAAGGTTAGAAAGAAAGGTGGTACAGCTATTTGGTAAGCTACTAGACCTATCCGGTGAAGAATTTCGTAAGGTCCAAGGAATTTGGGAGTAAGTTTTCTAGATTTCAGAACTTGGCCGACCCCAGTCGTAGGCATGACCTTCAAAAACACATGCTCGCATTCCTCAAACTCAAGAGGCTTTCTCCTTTTGTCCACATAGCTCTTCTGTTGACTCTGAGTTGTCCTCATCTTTTCTTGAATTATCTTGACTTTCTTAGTCATTTGTTGTATAAGATCAGGCCCAATAATAAGGCGCTTTCCGTCTTGGTACCAACACAAAGGTGTTCTGCACTATCGTCCATATAGAGCTTCATAGGGTGCCATTCCTATGCTCGAATGAAAACTATTGTTGTAGGTGAACTCTACCAATAGTAAAACTTTGTCTTAACTTCCAGTTTATTTCAAAGCGCAAACTCTGAGCAAATCTTCCAACAATTGAATTATCCTTTTCGATTGACCATCGGTTTGAGGATGATAAGTAGAACTCAAACGTAGCTTCGTTCCCAATGCTCCTTGCAAAATTTTCTAAAACTTTGATGTGAACCTTTGATCTCTATCAGAAATAATACTGGTAGGCACACCATGCAGCCTAACAATCTCACCAATATACAGCTGAGCCAACTTCTCCATGTTGTACCTTATGTTTATTAGTCAAAAATATGCTAACTTCGTGAGTCGATCAATGATTACCCATATTGAATCGTAACCTTTTCAGGTCTTTGGTAATCCAACCACAAAGTCCATCGCAATACTATCCCACTTCCATTTGGGAATAGTTAGGGGTTACAACATTCTTGACGGTCTCTGGTGTTCAACCTTTGCTTTCTGACAAACCAGACAAGATAACACACATTTGGCAATATCACTCTTTATTCCATACCACCAAAATAACCGTTTCAGGTTTTGATATATTCCCTGGTGCATAATCAACTTGCTTGTGTAAGCGTGTTCGAGAATATACTTTCTAAGTTCTTGATCCCTAAGTATACAAACTCTACCTCTTAACCTTAAGATTCCATCATTTCCTTCCTCAAACGTTGTCACACTATCTTGCTTCATTAGCTCCTTTTCTTCTTGCAAAAACTTATCTACTTTCTATTTCTCTCAGATGTCTTCCATTAATTCACTTGAAATTGTGACTATGTTCATGCAAATCTTCCCTAGTGCCAATTCCACAAAGGACCATACATCCCTAAATTGCTCTATCAAATCCCTTTTCCTTGATCATCATAGCAGAGATACTAAGCATCTTCTTACTCAAAGCGTCTGCCACGACGTTTGCCTTTCCAGGGTGATACAGAAGTTGAAAATCATAATCTTTCAGAAATTTCAACCACCTTTATTGTCTTATATTCAACTCCTTTTGGTCATACAGGTACTTCAAGCTCTTATGGTCGCTAAAGGCATTGAACGTCGCCCTATAGAGAAAATGCCTCCATATCTTCAAAGCGAATACCACAGCTGCTAACTCCAGGTCATGTGCTAGGTAGTTCTTCTCATGCACTCACAACTGTCTCGAAGTGTAAGCCACCACTTTTTCATTTTATATGAGTACACATCCTAATCCTTAGTATGAAGCATTGTAATACACTTCGAAGGGTTCACTTGGATCAGGTAGAACTAACACTGGTGAAGTAGTTAGTAATCTCTTCAATTCTTGGAAACTTTTTTCGCAAGCATTAGGCCATTTAAAGGCTTGATTCTTTATTGTGAGTTGAGTAAGAGGCCCTACTAGTTTAGAGAATCCCTCAATGAATCTCCGATAGTATCCAGCTAATCCCACAAAACTTTAAATTTCTGTCACTGTCTTCGTCCTTTCCCACTGTAGAATCACTTTCACTTTTGACGGATCCACTACAATCCTTTTCTTCGAGATTATATGTCCCAAAAACTTAACTTTTTCTAGCCATAATTCATATTTTGACAATTTGGTGTACATATTCTTTTCCTTCAGAATCTGGAGCACTATACTGAGGTGTTTATGTTGGTGTATGCCCTAGAGGCTAATACATTTTCTGTATTTATATATATTCTATTATGCTATTTTATATATGAGGCATTTCATTTATTGTGTTCTTTTTGATAAACATAATAAAGTCCTTAGAATAGTAAGTTTGATGCCATAGGACATCAAGTGGATGACTTGATCATGAGATCCTTTTGGTTACAACACTATTCTTAAATGTCCCTAGTCAAGTATTATTGTTAATTAGGACAACAATAATACATTGAGACTAGTATGTGTAGAGACTGATGACCGCATCTCACGGGTCATGGATATGAGATATCAAGTCTTCACATTGGTACATATTAGAGTAATGATGTACTGGACTGACCCACCATGAGAACGCTACATGGATCGTCACGTGAGTGTCATAAGCGATTCTCATAGTGACAATGGTGTTTGTGGTCCTTTGACCTGAAATCACTACGATTCCTACATGAGGAGTTGTGTGTTTTAATGCCATCAAACGTCATCTATAACAAAGTGATTATAAAGTTGGTTATTGGACATACTGCAAATCATGCAGAGGGATGTGAGTGACCTAGATGGAATTTGTCACTCCTACATAACAGGAGCGATATCTTCGGGCCCCCTGATTGAGTGAGACTGCGAAATGCATGGCCATGCTCAAATGAGTCAATATGAGATATTGATCTCATTTGTTGTTACAAAGTCCACTCGAGTATCAGGAAACAAATGATTGGACTATACAAGGGTGACGCATTCCATGCCTTGTGTTCAATCTAGATATCTTGACAAAGGGACTAAACGACACGAAAACATTGGTCATGAAAAGGTTATGTCAAATCACTGACATTCTTATTACTTGGGTAGCAGTGATGTGTTGCTAGATACCGCTCACTGCTTGTAATATTAAAATGGAATTTTAATATTACTGCCAACGTAATAAGAACCTGCAGGGTCACACATATAGAGCAGACTAAAATTGGAGCAATGGATCTAAGTTGGACTCGGATTCAAATATGGGCCAGACTCATAACAGATGGATCTAGGGTTGCACAGCTTACCTTGCTGCTGCTCACACTCACTTAAGGCAGTCACTATTATAAATAGTACTGCTAAGGAGGCTGCTAAGTGAGATAATTCTGAACCCTAGCCGCACCTACAGAATAGTGAGTGAGAGAGCGACAGGTTTCTTCTCTTCTCTTCGTAGCTAGCACTGTGTGAGAGACGTGAGGCTCCTCTTTGCGGACGTTGGACGTTCGTGAGTCTGTTCGTGTGGATACTGCAGAGACATCGTTTCTATTACGGTGTTAGTGATTCACGCCTCAAGAGGTAAATCATTTAAAAACTCAGATTATGGCTTTTTTCCCATGGATCCTCGGTGGGAATCCCTATTTTTCGCTGCGTGTTGTATCCACAAAATTCCCGACAGTGGTATCAGAGAGTCTTGCGAAACCATGATTCGGTTTTCTGTTTTCGTTTACATGAGATAACATGTTTTCTGTTCTTGTTTTGACAAAAGATATGATCTTTAATATGTTATTTCTGAAAACTGTATGAAACCCTTTGCGAAAACATATTCTGTTTCTTATGTTGTATGCAAAACCGTGATGTTGTTTTCAAAACTTCATGAAGATGTTCATATGTTCTGTGAAAACCGTTTTGTATTAAGATATATGTTTTTGCGAAGTTTTCTGGTATGTATGTGATATAAACATCATTATGGAATCCTTATTCTCAATATGCGGCGCAAGGGTTTAGGAAACCTTGTTCTTGGCTTGCGGCGGCAGGGGTTATGGAATCCTTGTTTCTGCACAAGAGGCGCAGCGCAAGGGGTTTTGGAAACCCTATTCTTGTTTTGCGGCAGCAGCATCAAGTGTTGATGTCAAGCTGCCAACGAGGCGCCTGAAGTTCAAGTGTTGAGCGACGGCGCAAGGGTTCCCTGCGGCACATGAAGTGTTCATATTGTTCGGGCTTAGGGTTTCGCGCGGCATATGCTGCACCAAGGGAGGCGCAAGAGATCCAGCGGAACCCCCGTGCTGCCTCTGCGTAGTGTGTTATTCGAAAGCACAATATTTTTTATCCTTTTATAACTCACGAAAAATAATTATGTATTATTGTTATGAGTTTATATGTTCTTTGTGATGCATGGTGCATGGTTATGGCCTTAGTCCACTCTTTATGCCTTTTGGTTTTAATAAATACGACCTGCGTGTCGTGCCTTTCTCTCTACATTCTGATTGTACATTTTCTTCTCACCTAACTCCCCTCGAATGTAAAAGAGGTTTCTATATAATGTAATTATGATGTGGAGACAAGAAGCAGCATCAAGTGAGGACGTTGGTGGGAGATGCTTGATGAAGCTGGCTTAGTTAATGCTACTCTCTTAAGGGCCATAAACATGTCACTTTTATTATATGCCTTTTATATATGAGATGCATGGATATTGTTTATGGTATGATAAACAGTTTAATAAATGGTGAGATCTAATAATAATAATAAAAATTCCCTCAAAGCAAATATTAAGTCATTATGTGATGCCTTCCAATGTGTGGCACTCGTCAAGACTAGTATCGATCAAGTGCAGGTCTTCCAAAGCAGGATGCCTTTATCTATATTAGTAAGACGCGATAGGATAAAGGTAATATCCAACTGCTAACCATTGGGTCTGACTTAACTAGGCCATTTCAATAGGATTAAAGGCTTAGAGGCATGAAGTTGGGCTTTGGTCCATTAGATGGACTTGAATAAGTGTTATTCACCCAACTATCCAAGAGTTACATGTGATGTAATTGGAAAGTGTTTCCTACCTAAATAACTGAATTTTGGGTAATCAGCCAAAGCTGACTCAAAACTAGGTGAAATATGGATCTTGGCCTACTAGGAAATCTTACGATGGGATTTTCCGAGTCAATATTGAGGGTCATTGACTTGAATAAAATAGTGGGAGACATATTTAATTAAAAGACCTCATTAAATATGTTTATGGCATGATACTTATATTTTGCATATTTCTGTTAATAGATAACCATGGCAACAAACACATCGAATACTTTATCATTGTGATCCGTCCTTGAGAAGGACAAGTTGTCTGGGACGAATTTTCTAGACTGGTACAGGAATTTGAGGATTGTCCTCAAGCAAGAGAAAAAGCTGTATGTTTTGGAACAAACCTATTCTGAGCCACCTGCTTGCTAATACCCCTAGAACTGAAAGAGATGCTTATAAGAAGCATCAAGATGATGCCTTGGACATTGGATGTCTAATGCTGGCCACCATGAACTCTGAGCTCTAAAAGCAACATGAGAACATGGATGCATACGATATGATCGTACACCTTAAGAAGCTCTATCAAGAGCAGGCCAGGCATGAGAGATTTGAGGTCTCTAAAGCACTGTTTCAGTGCAAGCTAGTAGAAAGAAGCCCTGTTGCTACTCATGTACTCAAGATGATTGGGTACATTGAAAACCTAGAGAGACTTGGTTTTCCTTTGGGCCAAGAGTTGGGCACTGACTTAGTCCTGCAATCGTTGTCGGAAAGTTTCAGTCAATTTGTCATGAACTACAACATGAATGAGATTGACAAATCACTACCAGAGCTGCTAGGCATGTTGAGAACTGCTAAGCAGAACATTAACAAAGGCATAGGGAAGGCCATAATGATGGTCCAAAAGAATAAGGACAAGAAATAGCAAAAAAGGCCCAAGGACAACTGGAAGGGCAAGGGCAAGGACAAGTCCAAGCCTAGCACTTCTGGCTTGAAACCAGTGGGTGGAGTGGCTAAGGAAGGTACATGCTTCCATTATGGTCAGACCAGACATTGGAAGAGGAATTGTGCCAAGTTCCTAGAGGAGCTCAAAAAGAAGAAGGGAAGTGAGACTTCTACTTCAGGTATTTTTGTTATTGAAGTCAATTTATCTACTTCTGCATCATGGGTATTAGATACTGGATGTGGATCTCACATTTGTGTAAATGTGCAGGATCTAAAGAGCAGTAGACCATTGACGAAGGGCGAAGTCGACCTACAAGTTGAAAATGGAGCAAAAGTTGCTGCATTAGCTGTAGGGACTTATTTATTATCTTTGCCCACTGGGCTTGTAATAGAGTTAGAGAACTGCTATTTTGTGCCTGCTATTAGTAGGAATATCATTTCTGTTTCTTATTTGGACAAGAAAGGTTTTTCTTTTATAATAAAGGACAAGTGTTGTTCTATTTATATGAATGATATTTTTTATGGTAGTGCACAATTGAGTAATGGACTTTATGTACTTGATCTCGAAACGCCCATTTATAACATAAATACAAAGAGGTTTAAATCAAACGATCTGAACCCAACTTTTCTCTGGCATTGTCGTTTGGGCCACATAAATGAGAAACGCATCTCCAAACTCCATAAAGATGGATTCTTGGACTCATTTGATTTTGAACCATATGAGATATGTGAATCTTGTTTATTGGGGAAGATGACAAAGGCCCCATTTACTGGACAAGGTGAAAGGGCTAGTGATCTTTTAGGCCTTATACATAGTGATGTATGTGGGCCACTAAACACACCGCGAGGCGGTTTTCAATACTTCATTACATTTACGGATGATTTCAGTAGATATGGATTTGTATATCTTATGAAGCACAAATCAGAATCCTTTGAAAAGTTCAAAGAGTTCAAGAATGAAGTACAAAACTAACTTGGCAAGAGTATTAAAATCCTTCGATCAGATCGAGGAGGAGAATACTTAAGCCAATAGTTTGATGATTATCTGAAAGAGTGTGGGATAATATCTCAACTCACTCCACCAAGAACACCACAATGGAATGGTGTCTCTGAAAGGAGGAACCGGACCTTGTTGGACATGGTCCGATCAATGATGAGTCATGCAAACCTTCCAGGCTCCTTCTGGGGACATGCTCTATTAATAGCAGCTTTCACACTTAACCGTGTTCCATCTAAGACGGTTCAAAAGACACCATATGAGATATGGACTGGGAGACGGCCCAGTATGTCTTTCTTGAAGATTTGGGGCTGCGAAGCTTACGTGAAACGTCAAGTTTCGATAAGCTTGGACCTAAATCCAGATAAATGCTTCTTTGTGGGGTATCCAAAGGAAACCAAGGGATACTTTTTCTATAATCCTACGAGGGCAAAGTGTTTGTCGCACGGACAAATGTGTTTCTAGAAATGGAGTTTATCTCCAAAGGAACCAGTGGGAGAAAAGTAGAACTTGAAGAAGTTCAAGTTTCACAAAGCAAAGAATGAACCAATGGTGGAAATAGAAGCAGCCTCCACAAAATGTTGTGGAACAAGAACCTGCTCTAGTAGCACAAGACTCGTAGGTCTAATAGGATATGTCATCAACTAGAGAGATATGGATTTCTCATGACCCAACAAGGTGACGTATTGCTCATGGATCAAGATGAGCCTATGTGACTTACCAGGAAGCCATTATTGGCCCAGAATCTGAGAAATGGCTTGAGGCCATGAGATCTCGAAATGGATTCCATGTATGCCAACCAGGTATGGACCTTGGTTGACCCACTGAAGGGGTAAAACCCATTGGGTGCAAGTGGGTTTTCAAGAAGAAAACCGACATGGATGGTAATGTGCATACCTTTAAGGCGTGATTGGTGGCTAAAGGTTTCAAACAAATTCATGGTGTAGACTATGATGAAATTTTTCCCCGCTTGCGATGCTTAAATCCTTCGGATCTTGCTTGTCATTGCAAAGATACCATGATTATGAAATCTGGCAAATGGATGTCAAAACTGCTTTCCTTAATGGAAATCTTCTCGAAGATGTGTACATGACACAACCTGAGGATTTTGCCACTCCAGAGGATGCTAGAAAAGTATGCAAGTTGCAATAATCTATTTATAGATTAACGCAAGCTTCCAGAAGCTGGAATCTTCGATTTGATGATACAATAAAACAGTTTGGTTTCATCAAGAATGAAGAAGAATCTTGTGTCTACAAGAAGGTTAGTGGGAGCACTATTGTCTTTCTGGTATTGTATGTTGATGATATACTACTTATTGGAAATGACATCCCTACCCTATAGTCTGTAAAGACTTGGTTAGGGAACTGCTTCTCTATGAAGGACTTGGGCGAAGCCAGCTATGTATTAGGTATCAGGATCTATAGAGATAGATCACTGAGACTGCTTGGCCTAAGTCAGAGTACATACATAGACAAAGTGTTAAGACGATTTAACATGCATGAATCCAAGAGAGGACTCTTGCCTATGTCACATGGTGTAAGTCTATCTAAGGCTCAATCCCCTTCCACCCAGGATGAGAGGGATCACATGAGTAAGATTCCATATGCATCTGCAATTGGATCTATCATGTATGCCATGTTATGTACTCGACCAGACATCTCGTATGCTTTGAGCATGACGAGTAGGTACCCGATCGATCCCTATGAAAGTCATCGGATTTGCTATCAAGAACATTCTTAAGTACTTGAGAAGGACTAAGGATTCGTTCTTGGTATATGGAGGCGAGGAAGAGCTAGTCGTAAAGGTTACACGATGCTAGCTTCCAAACCGATAAAGATGACTCAGATCACAATCGGGTTATGTTTTTTGCCTAAATGGTGGGGCCGTGAGTGGAAGAGTTCAAAGCGAGAGACGGTCCGCCGATTCTACCACGTAGGTGAGTATATTGCTTTGCCTCCAATGCAAAGAAAGGAGGCCGTTTGGATCGGGAAGTTCATTACTGAACTTGGCACTATTCCTAGCATTGTGGACCCAGTGGACCTCTATTGTGATAATAATGGAGCCATTGCACAACCTAAGGAGCCTAGATCTCACCAGCGATCCAAACATATGCTTAGGCGCTTCCATCTCATTCGATAGATCATCGATAGAGGAGATGTGAAGATATGCAGAGTACCAACGATGATAACATTGCTTTGATCCACCGACGAAGCCTCTTGCACACCAGAAGCATGAGGGTCACACTAGGTCTTTAGGCATTAGATATATGCCTGATTGGCTCTAGTGCAAGTGGGAGATTGTTGGTGTATGCCCTAGAGGCTAATACATTTTCTGTATTTACACATATTCTATTATGCTATTTTATATATGAGGCATTTCATTTATTGTGTTCTTTTTTTATAAACATAATAAAGTCCTTAGAATAGTAAGTTTGATGCCATAGGACATCAAGTGGATGACTTGATCGTGAAATCCTTTTGGTTACAACACTATTCTTAAATGTCCCTAGTCAAGTATTATTGTTAATTAGGACAACAATAATACATTGAGACTAGTATGTGTAGAGACTGATGACCGCATCTCACGGGTCATGGATATGAGATATCAAGTCTCCACATTGGTACATATTAGAGTAATGATGTACTGGACTGACCCACCATGAGAACGCTACATGGATCGTTACGTGAGTGTCATAAGCGATTCTCATAGTGACAATGGTGTTTGTGGTCCTTTGACCTGAAATCACTACGATTCCTACATGAGGAGTTGTGTGTTTTAATGCCATCAAACATCATCTGTAACAAGGTGATTATAAAGTTGGTTATTGGACATACTGCAAATCATGCAGAGGGATGTGAATGACCTAGATGGAATTTGTCACTCCTACATAACAAGAGCGATATCTTCGGGCCCCCTGATTGAGTGAGACTGTGAAATGCATGGCCTTGCTCAAATGAGTCAATATGAGATATTGATCTCATTTGTTGTTACAAAGTCCACTCGAGTATCAGGAAATGAATGATTGGACTATACAAGGGTGACGCATTCCATGCCTTGTGTTCAATCTAGATATCTTGACAAAGGGACTAAACGACACGGAAACATTGGTCACAAAAAGGTTATGTCAAATCACTGACATTCTTATTACTTGGGTAGCAGCGATGTGTTGCTAGATACCGCATCGCTTGCTTGTAATATTAAAATGGGATTTTAATATTACGCCAACGTAATAAGAACCTGCAGGTCACACATATAGAGCGGACTAAAATTGGAGCAATGGATCCAAGTTGGACTCGGATTCAAATATGGGCCAGACTCATAACAGATGGATCTAGGGGTGCGCACACTTACCTTCTTTGCTACTCACACTCACTTAAGGTAGTCACTATTATAAATAGTACTGCTAAGGAGGCTGCTAAGTGAGATAATTCTGAACCTTAGCCGCACCTACAGAATAGTGAGTGAGAGAGCGACAGGTTTCTTCTCTTCTCTTCGCAGCTAGCACTGTGTGAGAGACGTGAGGCTCCTCTTTGCGGACGTTGGACGTTCGTGAGTCTATTCGTGTGGATACCGCAGAGACATCGTTTCTATTATGGTGTTAGTGATTCACGCTTCAAGAGGTAAATTATTTAAAAACTTGGATTATGGCTTTTTTCGCATGGATCCTCGGTGGGAATCCCTATTTCGCTGCGTGTTGTATCCGCAAAATTCCCAACAGTTTAGCATAATCCTCTTGATTTTGAGAATAGATCAAAATGTCATCAATGAAGACAATAACAAATCTATCCAAGTAAGGATGAAAGATTCTATTCATGTAGTCCATGAATATGGCAGGTGCATTAGTTACACCAAATGGCATCACAAGATATTTGTAATGACCGTAATGGGTATGAAAAGCTATCTTGGGAATATCCTCCACCTTTACTCGAATCTGATGGTAGCCTGATTACAGATCGATCTTAGAGAATACTGTTGCTTCCTTTAGTTGATCCATTAAGTCATCTATCCTTAGAAGTGGATACTTATTCTTGATTGTGACCTTATTTAGATGGCGATAGTCTACACACAATCGCTAAGTCCCATCCTTCTTTCTGACTAGCAACACCGGTGCTCCCATGGTGATACACTAGGTCTAACAAACTATTTTTTCAAGAGTTCTTCTAACTGCTTCTTAAGCTCAACTAACTCTAATAGTGACATCCTGTAGGGTGCTATAGATACAGGACCAAATCTAGGCACAAGATCAATGGTGAACTCTATCTCCTGCTCTAGTGGTAAACTAGGTACGTCATCAGGAAAGACTTCAGGAAATTCATTAACCATTGGAATTGCATTCACATCTACCTCGCTCTCGACTTTTAAGAAAGATAATTGCATGTATCCCTGAGCTCCTTCTTTCAAGAAAGCTCGAACTTGGTTAGCCGTCAAAAATCTAGAAACTCCATCCATAGGGAAAACTATGGTTTTTCTAGAACAGTCTAATAGGATATGGTTAGAAGACAACCAATCCATTCCTAAAATTACGTCTAATTGGGAAAGAGGTAAACAGATCAAATCAACAGAAAAGATTTGACCTTCAACAATTAAAGGACAATTCAAACAAACTTTGGTGATAATAACAGGTTTAGCAGTAGGGGTAGAAACAGTCAAGTCAAAAGGTAAGGAAGACATTGGTAAACTAAGTCGTCGCACACAGTCATAAGAAATAAAAGAATGGGTTGCCCCAGACTCATACAGTACAGTCAAAATATTACCTCCTATAGTACCCTCTCCTTGTATCAGATCTTCAGATTCGGAGGCTTCTGTTCTGCTCATAGTGTAGACTCAGCTTCCTGCCTGTGGTTTTACCGCTCGTGCAGTGTTGACTAAAGGCTCTGCCTTAGCTTGATTGCAGTCCTTAGAGATGTGTCCAAGTTTCCTACATCTTTAGTAGATTATTCCTTTGATGGTGCAATCCCTCGTTAGGTGATCTTTCCCGCACCTCAAGTACTTTGAAGAAGATGCCACATTCTGTCCGGCTCGATTTCCACCAGAACCTCCACTGAAACCTCCACCAGGTGACTGTTGCTGACTTCTCGGTGGTTGGGAATAGGGTTTCCTCTAAAATCTATTTACATTATTGCCACCTCCTCTTTAGAACCTAGTAGGTCCAATGTTGTGATTCCTCATGTCCCGTGCCTGATCCAGATCTTCCACACGGCGACACGTGTCTAATAGCTCTGAAAACTGGTTGATCCTCAAGGTTATGACTGCCCTTTTCACTCATGCCTCAATCCTTTCTCAAATTTCTGACATTTCCACACCTCGTTCGGCTAGTGTTAGAAATATGTTAAAAATTTGGACAAGCTCTCGAACCTCGCAGCATGCTCGTTAACAGTCAAGTTCCCTTGCCTTAAACTAAGGAACTCCATCTCTTTGGCATGTCTTGCGCTTGCTGAGAAATACTTCTCCAAGAATTTATCCTTGAACACCCCCATGTGATTACTCGACCTTCAGCTTCTAGTAATCTTTGCGCTCCGTCCCCCAATCTTCTACGTCTTTAATCAACATAAAAGCAGCATAGGTTACCTTCCTATCATCGGCACAATTCATGCCTCTGAAATTCTTCTCCAGCTCCTTGATCCAAAGACTAGCCTTCTCTGGATCAAATTCTCCCTTAAATTGGGGAGGGTTGTTACGATGGAACTCTAATAGATTTTGAGCATCGGCTGAAGCTTCTTGCTGTTGTGCAGCCCTTTCCTGCTGTTGAGTAGCTCTCTCAGTTTGTTGTGCAATGACATCCACCATTCGTTGCATTGCTTCGATTGCTACTACCATGCCTCCACCGCATGCCATTTTGGTTTTTCGAGGTAGATTGAATGAAAAACACAAGGAAGAATTAGATGTATCCTTTTGGAATACTAAACACAGAGAATCACACAGCACAAACAAGACAAACCTAACCACAAAGACCCAAAAGAAAACTTAAATCGGGACTCTGATACTAAACTAGTGTAACATCCCTTTTTAAGGAGGGAATGTCACACCATAACCACGATACGAAAACAAAATGGGTAAAGTAAGACTTGGTTCATTACAATACAAATAAGTTTGTTTAGTTGTAAATGTGCAAATGATTTGGTGAATTCCTTTTTTTTGTTATAGAATAAAATGATATGATAATATATGGTTACAACAAAAAGTAACATGAGATGCAAACCATACATTTATACATCATACTTGTATTTATACTCACAACATACTTGTTTAGATACATCACCAGATATACAAAAGGTGGAAGTTTTACATGCCCCAAAATGATTACACAAATACAGCCTAACAAAAAGACAAAACATCAGGCCCTTATAAGATTTATAGATAGCCATCAGCGGCTACCAACAGCATCAGCCCCTAAAACGAATGAGAAGGAACCGTAGATGGATCCTCCTCAGGGTCTTCCTCATCAGAGGGAATCCTCATCGGAGCAATCAAGTTACGAGCGAGGGCTCATGCAGAGGATACAAAAAATCCACTTGTGGGGAGTAATACCACTTACCCTGCATATCACGTATGGGCAAATAAAACTCTAAATGTAAATGGGCATTAAAAGTAAAGATAGGCGGATCATAATGTCCCCAAGTAAGAGTCACAATCACATCTCCGAGGTAGACACAATGATCCGTACTCAAGTTAATGTGCCAGCAGTCTGGACCTCCTTGAAAAGTCAGTCTCGTATAACCCAAGAAGCCTTGCGGACGAGACGCCATAACCGAACAGGAAGCTAATCAAAATCAGGCCAGAAGCCAGGGAGTTCGTGCACTTCCCCTTCTTCACCGACGTCTTCAGGGAACACATAAATAAACAGAATAATAGAAATATAGAAAAGAGATAAGACATCCTACATTCAGTACCAATTATGGCAGTAAAGAAACAGAATGGCACTAAATGCCCACATAACATTTCAGGAATAATAATCAACATCAAGAAGTAAATAGTAAACAACTTAACAAAACCAAGCAGTTATAACATCAATAAGACAATAGTTCCAATCATTATATGAATTAAATACCAAATAATATGTTGACTCACTATGCACGTGCACATGATATCAAAATCTTACTCCATGGAAGTAGACACAAACATTGGAGAGAATGATCGGGGAGAAATGCCAGTATCTCATCGGCCTAAAATCAAGTGCTTTCCAAAAAAATCAACAATTTTGCCCAATAAGGCTTTATACAATGGTATTCCCATAAGATCACGATATAGGATAGTGTCTTGGTTTGGATAGTCAGCGCGTTTGCATCGATCTATCCCACAGCCCAGAGGAGTTACCAACTGTCCATTTGTGAGACATCTGAACCCCAATGCCCCTAAGGTCAACAAATGAGCTACACTAGTTCATTCGCACCTGCACTAAAGTGTGATTCAACTTTTAGGCATAAAGCCTTACTTCAACAATGCATGATGAATCAATGCATGTCCAATGGACTTTCTCAATACATGTTTCAATCATGTTCAAATTCATAAATCAATCACATATGATTCAATATAATTATAAAGTCATTTATCCAATTTGTTAGGATGAGTAATCTTTTCACGATCTAATGTATGCTAATCATTAAATACAAAATTTAAGGTTTACATTTGGGTACCAGGGTTAAAGAGTTCTACTTCCATCATTTTCAAACTAAATCATCAAATTTGGGGCCTGGTAATCGATTACAAGCCTAACAGAAACCGTGTAATTGATTACACCATGATGTAATCGATTACATCTTACCCAGAAGCCTGGTAATCGATTACAAGTTTCTTATAATCGATTACAAGCTATCCCGAGGTTTTGTAATCAATTATATGAGCCATGTAATCAATTACAAGCTTCCTAGAAACACATTTCGTAACTCACGAAGCTTGGTAATCGATTACACGAACCATGTAATCGATTATAAAGCAAAAATTTATAGAAAACAGAGTCTTTAACCCATTTTAACCCAAACCAAACCCTCAAACCTCAATAACAACATCAAAATCATATCATACAAGCACTCATGGCTCAACCCAGTCATCAACATACACTAATACAACCAATAAAGCCACACAAGAGGAAATTAATACAAAGATTATTAGAAGAACATATAACCAAGAGAGCAACCCAAACATGGGTTTTCTCCCTACTAACACACAAACAAGCTTCCCACTACCAATAGAAGTTGAAGTGGATAATCTTCCTCTTACCAAGGGAAATAACAATGAAAGCAAGCTCCTTTTTCTATAGGAATTTCGTCCTCCACCACCTCAAAGCCTTAGAATATTCAAACTCACAAAAATCATAATCAAAGCTCGAAAAAGGCATTCATGATCACCAATGTGACCATGGATCATGAAAATAAGATGAAAAAATGAGAAAGTTATGAACTTTTACCTCAAGGTTTCAAACTTTAAAGCTTGGTGGAAGAAGATTAAAATGGAGAGAATGGGTGAGCTCCTTGAAGGTGATTCCAACAAGGAAGAGAGTCTTCCAACTAAAATGTAGATTCAAGCAAAGTGTGAGCTTGAAAATCAAACAAACATGGAGGGTGGAAGGATGTGGCCGCCATGGGAAGAAGAAGAGAGAAAAATAAGAAAAGTTTGAGAGAAAATGAGAGAAGAGAAGTGTAGAGAAAGAAAGTGATAGCAAAGTGTTTAGGGTTTTTTTGGAAATTAGAAATAATAATTGAGATAAATGAAAAGCTAATTTTGGCTCCCAAAAATTGCCATTGCCATGGAGTGTGGGGGAGAGAGGAGGGAAATTGGCTTCTCCAACAATCCAATAGGAAGTTTCTAGGATGCTTCCCCCAAAAATCATCTTTTTGACAAGTCAACGATGATGTCATCAAGGTGATGTCACTTAAAGTGAGCACTCTAGGAAAAATGATTAACACTCTACTAGAGCTATTATACAATGAACAAAAGTTACAGTTAATAAAAATAGTATTTATTATTCATCGGATAATTTCACGGTATATCGATTTTATTTATTAGATAAAATTTTGAAAAACATAAACCTCGTAAACTATGCCCAGCCTCGGGTTTAGTAAGATCCCCCGTCGACATTTTCACAGTTCTAAGTTTACCAGTCTTGGGGAGAATATTTTATTTTTTCGGCTCCGATCAGCGAGCATGCAAATCAAAAAATATATTAAAATAATCAAATAATTGCAACCCATTTGGTTGCACCATGATCTTCAATGGTCACCCCCATACTTGCACCCCCACCTATATCAAAACTCGACCACCAACCTCAAATGCAACACCCCCTTCCGGGAGGCATTACACATAAGACCGACTCTTAAATTTTAAAATTCTTTGCTAAAGTTATAAAAGTAAATAGTGTAAGATATAAGTTTCAAAAGCTTCTTTTCATGGATAACAGAAACTAGTCAAATTTTGGGAACACAAAAGATAAGAACCATAGAATAAATAGAAGACTCAAGTCATAGGAACTAAAAGACTTTTCATAAAGCAAGGTTTACTACATCTTTAAGTACATTATTTGCATATCCCAAAAACATAAAACTTAAGTACTCCAAAATAAATATACTTATACATATGACTACCAAATGAAAATTAAGCCTTGACCAAGTCTAAACACCTCAAGAACGGGCTCCTGCACCTGATCTTCATCCAAAACCCCTTCGAGATCCCTAACAGGCAAAGCCCCCAGTTGAGGTATGTCACTACAGACGGGAGTCCGAGCAATGGACTCCACAGAGCCCTCCCTATAGAAAGCTCTCTGATCATCCCAAAGCTCCCCAAGAGGCATGTAGAACTCCAAGTGAACATCGGCGTCCATAGTAAAGGTAATCGCATCATGCCGGGTCCTGCTCTAACTCAAAATGACATATTCATTATACCGAACGTGTCCCACTTCCCACTGGACATTCCATGCTCTGATGCCTCTATGGAACTGTAGCCTAGTGAAACCTCGCAGGTCTTGCCTTACCGCCATCACTGAGTTTTCCATTGTAAAGCGAAATAGAAGTAGACAGAATAATACAATAGCAGAGGTGGGATCCCTGATGTGTGTGAAACAACATCATGTTTTCTTCTTATTTTGCATGCATTCTTGAGCATTTTAGGCATTTTAGTTTCCCTTTTGGTTTGTTTTTCCCTTAATTCGGATAACTGCCATGTTTTTGGTGTTCTTGTGCAGGATTAATGTTGAATTAGCCTTAGATTGAATGGAATGCTTGCATGTTTGAAGTTGGAGCTTAATGGATAGCAATAAAGGTGCCAAAAAGGCCATTCTAGAGGGCTCCACAGCCTGCCCGTGGTCTCTACCACGGCCATGGTTCGAGGGAATCAAGAAAATGCAGAAAACTGAAACAGACTCAACCACGGCCTGGACGTGGTGGCCACCACGGCCGTGGTTGAGAGACAGCTTAACAATCCTGAGTCCAGAACTGACCACGGCCTGGCCGTGGTGGCCACCACGGCCGTGGTTCGCAGCGTAGCAGAATTTTAGTTTTTTTTGTTTTTATTTCTTTTGGGGACTTTTAGCCCATAGAAGCCCTAGGCTATAAATAGGTGCTCTGGTTGTAATTAGGGTATTCTAGCTTTGATTCAAACCTAGTTCTAAAGGAGGCACAAAGGAGGCTTGGTTTCTTCATCTTTCTTCTTCTTCTTCTTCCATTGTTACGGGTTTGAGATGTTTTTAAGTTTAATTTCTGTTTCCTTCTTCTCTATGTCTGAGTAGATACTTTTGTTTCTAGAATTGGGCAATGCCCTTTGACACTTTGATAATGATTAATTGATATTGTTTCTCCTTTTATTGATCTTGATTGTTCATTAATTCAATTCTTATTGCTTTTATTCATGTGAATTTGTTGGCCACTTATTTGCATCTCATAGGCATTTAGGGACGTACTGAGAGGTGAACCTAAGTGTTGGAACCATAAGAATTGAACTTAAGGTATAAATCACGAGAGTAGTTTTAGTCTTTCGAGGAATCAATGAATTACCACAAAGCGTAATGGGTTCAATTTAAATTCAATTACCACGAGAGTAGGAATTGGTTTAATTGGGCACTGATCTTGTATCTTGAAAGAGAACATTAACTAATTTAGGGTAATTCACCTTCAATTGAATTTCTAATTTAATAAAAGGGTTGTCAATTAGGATTTGTCCTGTATCATTGTGGTACCCCAATCTTGGAAGCTTTCTTGAATCTGAAAACCCCTTTCTTGATAACTTGCTATCTTTGTTCTAAATTCTGTTTTCTTGATTTTTATTTAATTGTTTTGTTTCTACGTTCTTCTTAATAAACAATCATATTCCCCCTTTGTTTAACTTAATTGAATTAATTAATTAATTGGTATTCATAGACACAGTCCCTGTGGATTCAATCTTTTTATTACTTGATGACGAAACCGTATACTTGCGGATTTCACGCACTAAGTTTTTGGCACCGTTGTCGGGGACTGTGTTTTTCTTAAATATTAGTTTATTTTTTAATTTAATTATTTTAAACCTTTTTATTTTTACCATATTATTACGTTCTTTTTTTCTCTTTGACTCTCTGTAGGTAATTTTTCTTGTTTATGCGAAGTGCTAGACATTTCAGGACTCTTATTGAAGCAAATCCTAAAATTGAAAGAACCTTGCATCAAAAGAGAAGACAACAAAGGCAAAGAGTAAGGGAAATATCTGAACTAACACTTGTCATGGCAGCAGCTGAAGATAATAAACCTTTAAAGGAATATGCAGCCCCTAATGCTCGCGTTTTGCGATCTGGAATTGCTCGGCCAGACATTGAAGCCAGGCACTTCACTATACCTCCTGCCTTACTTTCTATGATAAGGCAGAACCAGTTTGGAGGATTACCCTTGGAGGACCCAAATGATCATGTGGAGATGTTCTTAGAATTCTATGAGACTCTCAAAATTGAAGGTGCCTCAGTTGATGCCATTCGCCTCCGATTGTTTCCATTATCATTAAGGGACAAGGCTAGAGCTTGGTTGAAATTGGTACCCACCGATACATTAACCACATGGAATCAATTGGAGCAAGCATTCTTGAATAAGTTCTTTCCTCCTTCCAAGACTGTACATCTTAAAACTCAAATAACAAGCTTTGTTCAAAGAGACAGAGAATCATTATCAGAAGCTTGGGATAGACACAAGGGGCTGTTGGAAGCTTGCCCGCATCATGGACTAGAGAAGTGGTTGATTGTCCACACCTTTTACAATGGTTTGGAATATTCTTCGAAGGTGTCTCTTGACTCCGAAGCTAGTGGAGCTTTGATGAATAGAAGGCTGACAGAGGCTTATGAGATTATTGAGAGTGTTGCTTCGAATCATCACCAATGGGCCAGTGAAAGAGGTAACAACCCGAGAAAGCTCTCGGGAGGTAAGTTTGAGGTAGATGGTGTTGATTTAATTATGTCAAAGTTTGATTCTTTGAATAAACGTTTTGACATGCTTGAGAAAGCTCATGTAAATGCCATAGGTGCCTCTAACAATTTTTGTGAGATTGGTGGAGCACAGGGACATATTGGTGCTGAATGCCAAGTTGGAATAGGATCCTCACATGGTGCACCAGTGGAACAAGTGGAATCCTACCACAATTTCTATGACATTCCACCAAAGGTGCGCAATGATCCATATTCACAGACTTACAATCCCGGTTGGAGGTCTCATCCCAACTTCTCCTATCAGAACAATCAAAATCAAGCTGGACAAGGTAGTGCTCAACCCTCTTTTGGTTTCCCCCAGGTACAAAAGTCTAAACTCGAAACTCTCCTTGAAAATTTTGTAGAGAGTCAAACCAAGCAAAATGAAGAGTTTAGGCACCATGGTCAAGTTGTTACTGAGGCCATTAGAGAGTTGTCAGCTAAGGTTGACAATTTGGCCATTCATAATAAGATGTTGGAAACCTAGATTGCCCACCAAGTGAGCACTTCACATACGCAATAAGGTAAGTTTCCTGGTCAACCAGAAATAAACCCAGGGAATGAACATTGTAAGACTGTGAGTTTGAGGAGTGGAGAGAAGTTCGAGAATCCTAAGGGTAAGGGGGAGAGTGACAAAGATGAGGGGACTGAGGAAAAAGAGACTAAGACACAGCCCTTAGGTGAGGAGGAAACAAATGAGAAAGTGTCTAAGTATGTACCCCCTGAACCTTACCAACCCCTGGTTCCTTCCTCAAAGATTGGCCAAGGCCAAGCTAGATAAGCAATTTGGGAAGTTTCTTGAGGTCCTTAAGAAGTTGTACATTAATGTACCCTTCAACGAGGCGTTGCAACAAATGCCTACCTATGCTAAATTTCTTAAGGACATTTTGTCTAATAAGAGAAAGCTAGAGGAGTATGAGACCGTAGCGTTAATCGAGGAGTGTAGCGCTTTAATTCAAAATAAGTTGCCTCCTAAACTCAAAGATTCTGCAGCTTCTCTATTCCTTGCTTGATTGGGAATACCGGTTTGATAAAGCTCGTGTGATTTGGGGGCTAGTGTTAGTCTTATGCCCCTTTCTGTGTGTAAAAAGTTAGAAGTGGGTGAGCTGAAACCTACAACTATCTCTCTTCAATTGGCGAATCGGTCAGTCAAGTACCCCGTAGGCATCTTCGAGGATGTTCCCATTAAGGTTGGTAAATTTTATATGCCTGTGGATTTTGTTGTGCTTGATATGGAAGCTGATGCTACAATGTCGATCATACTTGGGCGCCCATTCCTTGCCACTGGACGGGCGATCATTGATGTCCATGAAGGAAAATTGACTTTGTGATTGAATGATGAGGAAGTAGTTTTTGATGTTTTTAATTCTGAAAAAAATTCTAATTCCTTAAATTCATGTAATCGCATTGATGCTACTAAAGTTGTGGATAGTGTTGTGCTTTCAGGTATACAGGAATCAGTGACTGATGCTATGCCCTGCAAGGAAGGACCTAAGAAGCATAGTGACAAGTGTGACGAGAAGCGTGAATTTAAAATCGGGGATAAAGTCCTTGTTAATAACTCACTTCTACGTTTCTATCCTAGTAAGTTATGGTCGAAATGGTCTGGACCATATGAGATTGTTCAAGTTTTATCCTACGATGTGCTTGAGGTGAAGAAAGAAGGTAATAAGCCTTTCATGATAAATGGTCAGAGAGTGAAACACTTTGAAGGAGTGGGGACTGAGCACTACTCCATTGACGTCACCTGAGCACAGAAACCAGACCAAAGTCAAGCTAATGACTTTAAACAAGTGCTTCTTGGGAGGCAACCCATGTTTTCTTGTTTTTCTATTTTATTTCATCTTTTTCTTTTAATTTTGCGTGTTAGATTGTTGTTTGATCTTTATCTCATGGATTTTGTTTAGGTTTGACCTTTTTTGAAGCTCAAATTAGTAGGAGAGTGAAGTCAGAAAGTTCCACACCCAGCTCATGAAAAATTCCATGGCCATGGATTGAACACCAGAAGTTTTTCCACCACCGCAGTGAGTTCTTTTCTTTTCTTTTATCCCTTCGCTTGTTTTAGATTTTTACATTGGGGACAATGTAGGTTCTAAGCTTGGAGGGGATATTTTCATATTTTCATATTTTCATTTATTCTCATATTTTCGTATTTTCAGTTTAAATAATTGGCATTTTCATTTTCATTAGTTTCATGCATTTTCATGTCTTGTTTTGCATTGTATTTTCATGTTGCATTTTCACACCATCATATCTCTTGGGTTTTTGATTGAACTTGTGCCCCTCTCTTTTGAGAATTTTGAGATGGTATTGATTTGGAAACCAATTGTTAATTCTCGTGATAGGCTACAGTTATTGTTTTAATTGATAGTAGCAGTGATCTTTTGATAGTTGATAATTAGCATAATGTTCTCTGAATTTGTGTTTCTCATTGAATTTTTAAACCTCTAAATGTGAGTTTTGAGCCTATATGGGATATATGCACTATATGATTTTTGTTCCCATTCTTTGTGTTGAGTGATATTCTTCATTGATCATGTGCTCTAGAACTTGATTTGAAACCTTTTTGAGGCAAAATTTTTGGTTGCATGCTTGAATGTGATTAAGGCATTTTAGGTATTTTTCTGGCCTTCTGAAATTGTTACACTTTCATCATCTAGTTGCCCAATTTGAGCCTACTGCATACTTGTTTTCTTGATACCTATACTGAAACATTGTTGGTTATCATTTAGAATATTAAATGGAACGAAATGGGCTTGAAAGTTGTATTGGGAATTATATGTATTTGAGCTTCCTCTTCCTCAAAAAAAAAAGAGAAAAAGAAAAAGAAAATAAAAGAAAATCATAAGATGAAAGCTCGAAAAAGAGGAGAAAGAGAAGAAGGAAAAGAAAGGAAGAAAATTCTTTGAGATGTGGAGTTATGTTTTAGATTGAAAAATTGTCTTTGCTCCATTTATGTTCTATTGGATTTTTTTTTGTGTTTATTGAAAATCTTGATGAGCCATTTGTGCAAACCTTCCTTTCTCTACCTTACCTATCATCATTCCCATGGCCCCATTATAACCCTTAAAAGACCTTTTGATTCTTACATGCATGCTGATTATTAGTGGAAATCTGGTTTCTTATCAAGCATATGGATGTGCATTTTCTTTGAAGGATTTTGAGCGTATGATTTCCACCCTTAAACACTTTGAGTGTGGTTAGTAGAGTGAACTTGATTCAATCAGTGAGGATGCATGATTTCTGAGAACTTAGCCTCTAATTGGACTTGATTTTGATTACCTCTCAGATTCTTTGTTTGCCTTAGCCTATTGCTTGGATATTGTTTTCTCGGGTTCCTCATTCATTATTTTCTTTTGATCCCACTTCTTGGTTTGGCTTTAATTTTTGCTTGAGGACAAGCAAAGTCTTAAGCTTGGGGGGATTTGATGTGTGTGAAACAACATCATGTTTTGTTCTTATTTTGCATGTATTCTTGAGCATTTTAGGCATTTTAGTTTCCCTTTTAGTTTATTTTTCCCTTAGTTCGGATAACTGCCGTGTTTTTGGTGTTCTTGTGCAGGATTAATGTTGAATTAGTCATAGATTGAATGGAATGCTTGCATGTTTGAAGTTGGAGCTTAATGGATAGCAATAAAGGTGCAAAAAAGGCCATTCCAGAGGGCTCCACGGCCTGCCCGTGGTCTCTACCACGCCATGGTTCGAGGGAATCAAGAAAATGCAGAAAATTGAAACAGACTCAACCACGGCCGTGGTTGAGAGACAGCTTAACAATCCTGAGTCCAGAACTGACCACGGCCGTGGTTCGCAGCGCAGCAGAATTTTAGTTTTTTTTTGTTTTTATTTCTTTTGGGGACTTTTAGCCCATAGAAGCCCTAGGCTATAAATAGGTGTTCTGATTGTAATTAGGGTATTCTAGCTTTGATTCAAACCTATTTCTAAAGGAGGCACAAAGGAAGCTTGGTTTCTTCATCCTTCTTCTTCTTCTTCTTCCATTGTTACGGGTTTGGGATGTTTTTAAGTTTGATTTCTGTTTCCTTCTTCTCTATGTCTGAGTAGTTACTTTTGTTTCTAGGATTGGGCAATGCCCTTTGACACTTTGATAATGATTAATTGATATTGTTTCCCCTTTTATTGATCTTGATTGTTCATTGATTCAATTCTTATTGCTTTTATTCATGTGAATTTGTTGGCCACTTATTTGCATCTCATAGGCATTTAGGGACGTACTGAGAGGTGAACCTAAGTGTTGGAACCATAAGAATTGAACTTAAGGTCTAAATCACGAGAGTAGTTTTAGCCTTTCGAGGAATCAATGAATTACCACAAAGCGTAATGGGTTCAATTTAAATTCAATTACCACGAGAGTAGGAATTGGTTTAATTGGGCACGGATCTTGTATCTTGAAAGAGAACATTAACTAATTTAGGGTAATTCACCTTCAATTGAATTTCTGATTTAATAAAAGGGTTGTCAATTAGGATTTGTCCTGTATCATTGTGGTACCCCAATCTTGGAAGCTTTCTTGAATCTGAAAACCCCTTTCTTGATAACTTGTTATCTTTGTTCTAAATTCTATTTTCTTGATTTTTATTTAATTGTTTTGTTTCTACGTTCTTCTTAATAAACAATCATATTCCCCCTTTGTTTAACTTAATTGAATTAATTAATTAATTGGCATTCATAGACACAGTCCTTTTGGATTCGATCTTTTTATTACTTGACGACGAAACCGTACACTTGCGGATTTCACGCACCAATCCCCTACATCAATACCATCATGGCAGCAAGAAACACAACAAAAGACAATAGTGTCTTTCATACACAACAACATCAAGTAATAGCAGATATGATCATATCAACACAGGAATATTCATAGAGTAACAAATATAATCATGTTATCAACTGATAAGTTACTTAGCAATGTACCTCAAGACATATATATATATGAATGGATCATGCCACAATAACAGATATGATGACTATGCATATCCACGATGTGTATGCTGACCATCCTTATACACAATACAACCAGTTCCTACTCCATGGAGTCAAGGTTCAGAGATGAGTATTCCAGAAGATTTGTCCCTCCTTCAAAAGACAATCTGCACCGTATCACAAAAAGGATAGTGCTTGTCGGGTCCTCGTCATGCATTGCAACAGTGTCCACGACCAGGGGTATACAATATGCAGTGGTCACTAAGTGGATCACCTCACCTTGACGCCCCCTGAGATCCATCCGGGATCACACTTATCCAAATTCACGCTCACTCCTAGGCATTCAAAGCCGACATTCTAATACTCATATGCATGCTCAAAGAAATTCAACCACTGGTGTACCGTTCCCAACAGTATTAAGGCAACCGCTTATATGATTGTCTAATACCATTAGTATCAATGATATTATGTAGCCACCCATACAACTACGTAATACCAATGATCCACTCGGGTCTAGCACTTTGGCCCAAAAGCACAAGGCTAAATTCATAATCCACTTGGGTCCAGTACGTTGGCCCAAGGCATAATGTTAATTTCATAATTCCACTCGGGTCCAGTACGTCAGCCCAAGGCACAATGTCTATGTATGCTATCACAAACGATTTCGGTCGTGCAAATTCAATAATCATTATTACCAAATCACGTGGAGCGTTGTCACAATTCCTTTAGTATATAGAAACATTAGGTCCTCTTTAGTCTTTAATTATCGTACTATCAAGAATGATGATAGAATTTAATCCAAATCACTGGCTTCTTCTAACTAAGTTCCTCGAATGACCTATCCTCATATTATTTATGAAAGCCTAAAGCACAATGTCCTTACCTCACCATTCCTTTCCTTTTCCATCTAAGTCTTTCAAATTTTCTCTGTTTCTTTCTCAAGCTTGTTTTTCCTCTCAAGACCGAAAATCACTCTTCTGCTTAAAGATCAAATTTGTCCCTTTCCATTCTTATCTTATAAATTATTAATTAATTTTCTATCAAGTTACTTAGATTTACCACTAATAAATCATTTTCCATGATTCCGATTATCTCCAAATTTGTTTCCATTTGGTACATCCAAAAGTTATTACTTCTCAAATTATAACATAATATTATCTTCAATTTTACTCATAAATCCCTAAACCATAATTTGTCTTCCAAATCACCCAAACAATATTTTCTAACATTCTTTCTAAAATTTCCATTATTCAACTTCTAAATAAAATTCTTTCCATCCTAATTACTCCTCCACCTTATCATCAAATATTTTAGGTCTCCAATTCACTCTTACTTCTAATTATCAAGTATCATGGCCAAAAATCAATTTCTTTTCAATAGTAGAATTTTATTTCCTCTCTCATTCAACTTGTAACCTTATAGATCATGTCTTTATCACCTACTCATCTAAGTCCATGATAACCAAATATTTTTCTCATTGATGCCTCTTCTTGGGCTAAAATGGTCGTGAGCCTCAAGGGTCAAAGGAAACCAAATAAATCATTCTTTCTCAACACAATCATAGCATGACACTTACTTTCATCATCACAATCCATTAAATTCATGCTCACTATCAAAATCACATAATATCCATTAAGTCATCACAATCATCTTTGTATACAACAACATCATATAATCACACAAGATCAACAAGCATAAATCAAAATCACATATTTGGGTGGATGAATCCTCATATGGACTCTCCAATCCCAATACAACCATTCGTTCCTCACCACCATAGCATGGTCGATGAGGTTAATCTCTCTCTTACCTTAAGTGTAGCCTCGTAGCTCCTTGTACGTCCTTATGTAGCTAGGGCTTGAATAACGTTACCATAGATCAAAGTATGGTTTTACATCTATTAAAATGAAGCAAGAGAGAAGATTCAAGAACTTTACCTTAAGGTTCTTGAACTTGAGATTTGAAGCAATGCTTAAAGAAATACTTGAAGATGGATGAATTAGAGGTTGATTTCTACACAAAAGTATCTTAGAATGATGTAGAGACTCAAGATCTAAGGTTATCTTGAATTATTGAAGATTTGGTGATGGGTTTTGGGGGTTGGCCGTGAGCCTATAGAGAAGAAGATGAAGATGAAATGGAAGAAAAATCAAATCTTGGGTCCTCCAAAGGGGTCAATGGCCGTGAGGTGTAGAGGAAAATGAGAGGAGAAAATAGAAATCAAAGTCTCACCTTAAGAGCTTCAAGTTAGGGTTTTTGAAAGAAGATGATGAAGATGAGAGAACTAGATGATGATCTCAACATAGAAAGTCATTCATGAAATGTGTAGATCCTAGAAATATGATTGAATGGAGAAAACAAAAATGGAAGAGCAAATTTAAGAGTGGTAGCCGTTAGCTTGAGAGAAAATGGGAGAGAGAAAATGAGATAGAAACTTTAGGGTAGAGAGAGAAAGTGATAGAAATTTTGGAAGATGAAAATATGGTAACTTTTTGGTGAAATGTGAAAGCTTGTGAAAAGATGACAACTTGTCATCTTTTTCCTCCTTCAAAAGCCGTGCCCCCTAGGAGAATGGAGAAAAACTTCCTTTGCAAGCTTCTCTCAAAGCTTCTTTGAGAAGCTTCGCACGTTTCCAAAAAATGTCAAATCATGTTGTCATATAGTGATGTGACGATGTCACTTAGATGATATCATAAAAGTGACTAGATAGAAATAGTCCACTAAATTTTTACTGCAAGCTATTATCTAGTGGATAAAAGTTACAGTTAACAATGTCAGTATTTATTATCCAATGAACAATAGGGTGCACCCAAATTTTATCCGTCAGATAAAATCTTAAAAAATGAAGACTTTGTAAACTGTGTCCGGCCTCGGGTTTAGTAAGATCTCCCATCACTGTTTTCACAGTCCAAAGTTTGTCGGCCTCAGGGAAAATATTTTATTTTCTCGGCTTCGCTTAGTGTGCATGCAAATCAAGAAATATATTAAAATAATCAAACAATTCTAAAAAAATTTACAAAAATCATAAATATTATAAAATAAGTATTTATCAGGAAATAAGCAATTTTCGAGGTGTTACAACTCTCCCCTTCTAAAACAAAATTTTGTCCTTGAAACTTGTTCTATCTTATAATACACGTGGATCCAGATTTTCAATGCAACCACAACGGCTAACTCCAAGTTTGTTTAGAGTACCTCCTCTCATGTGCCCTTAGTTGTCTTGAAGCATACGTTACTGCTCTTTCTATTTCAAACGAGCATATGTTCTAAACATCGTGAGACATCTCAAAAGTTTGTTGGGACAGGGTAAAACCAACATTGGCGAAGTAGTCGAGTGTCTCTTCAGTTCTCAAAATTTTTCCTACATGCATCAGTTCATGCAAAAACTTGGACAACTTGGAGAATCCTACGGTGAATCTCCAATACTAGCCAGCTAATCCCACACAATGATGAATCTCCAATACAGTCTTTGATCTTTCCCATTAAAGAACTGCTCCAACTTTCGACGGATCTGCAATAATTCCTTTTTTTGAGATCATGTGACCCAAAAGTTGAATTGCCTCTAACCGGAATTTGCACTTGGACAACTTCACACATAACTTCTTCTTTTTCAAAATTTGAAGAACCACATTGAGATATTCATCATGTTCCTCCGGACTTTGAGAATAGATCAGAATATTGTCAACAAGGAAAACGACAAATCTGTCTCAATAGGGAAGAAAGATCCCATTCATGTAGTCAATGAATACTACTGAAGTGTTTGCTATATGGAATGACATTACTAAATACTCGTAGTGCTCATAACGCGTCAAAAAGGTCATCTTGGAAGCATCTTCTACTTTCAAACGAACTTAATGATAACTAGAATGCAAACTGATCTTAGAGAAAATAGTGGCTTCCTTCAGTTGATCCATCAAACCACCTAACCTCGATCTTAATAGGAAACGTCTCAAAGGGCAAGTTATTATCTAATTGTATTGCATTTGACATTATGATACAATTTGATTTAGGAACATATCTTCTCAATCAAAATATAGAGGAACGTATGAAGATTTGAAAGAAAAGGTAGTGAAGCCATTTGGCATACTATTGGACCCATCTGACGAAGATTTATGATATGGTCCAATACAATGTAGGAATGAGTTCCATGGATTTAAATCTAGAAATTTCTATCTCAATACACTAAAGTTTTTCGGGAAGAGAATAAAAAGATATGGTTAGAAAATAACCAATCCCTCTCTGAGATCAAGTCTATTTATGAAAAAGGCAAACACTCAGATTAGTAGAAAGGTTTTAAATTTCTAATAATAACAGGATAGTTTAAACAACCTGTGTAATAACAATAAGCTTAGAAATGAGAATGGCAATACTCAAGTTAGAAGAAAATAAACACATAGACAACCTAAATTGGTTCGCATAGTCATAGATAACAAAAGAATGGGTCACCACAGGATCAAACAGTACAATTTTTAAGTCTTACTCCCTATGGTACAATCTCATTTGAGTAGATCTTTAGATTGGGAGGTTTCTGCTCCACATGACGTACCAGTTCCTCCTCCAGCTTGAGCCCTTGTCACATGCTTATTGCTAACAGAAGACTTCGTCCTTTGAGAAGTACAATTCTTAGACACATATCTTAGCTTTCTACACTTGAAATAGATCCTTTCCTTTCTTGTACAATCCCTCATTAAGTGTTTCCTCACACACTTCTTACAATGTTGTAAAAACTTCATGGTCTGACCGAATCTGCTATCACCGGCATTTCCTCCAACTGTCTGCTGTTGACGTTAGTTTCCTGGTGGTCATGAACACGATTTCTGCTGGAATCGCTTGACCTTACGACTTCTCCTTCTTCAGAACCAATACGGTCCAACGTTATAGGGTTCAATGTCCTGATACTGATTCAACTCTAATGAAATATGGGCCTCGGCTATCAATTCCTGCTGCTGAACAGTCATTTGATTTTGTTGCACTATTACGCCAGCCATCCCTACATTGTTGCGTTCCTCATTTCCATGCGTACGTCTACCGCGAGCCATTGCCTTTCCTTCGAAAACAAATGAATCAAACACAATGGGAACAAGAAGTAACCATTCCAAACAATATTGTCTCCTTTCAGAGACCCAGGAATACATGTTTGTGTTTAGCTTATAGAGAAACACACAACACAACCAAGGTAAACCTACCCATGAACCCAAAAGACTCAGACTTGGACTTTACTCACACTAGGAGTACCACTCCAAAGGTGTAGGTACAAATAATTCAGCACGAGTTCAGTTATCCAACTGGACTCTTACTAGAAAAACTCCAATTTCTCCTAGTTCGCCTAGTTGAAGTCATAGTTTCTTGCCTGCATAGAACATTACATATTGAGTTAGCCAGTCCTCAATATCATGTAATTATGTAACAGTAACCACTAACATCCAACATCAAGCAACTTATGCAATCCTCTTTCAACATCTCAACAAAAGACAAGGAAATGCACGACACACACGTATAGAATTTTCTACATGTCTAAGCATAGTCAGTTCATACCCCGGCTCAATAGGATAAACTGCTCTAATACCACCTAATATAACACCCCCTTCCAAGAGGCATTATACATAAGACCGACTCTTAAATTTTAAAATTCTTTGCTAAAGTTATAAAAGTAAATAGTGTAAGATATGAGTTTCAAAAGCTTTTTTTCGTGGATAACATAAACTACTCAAATTTTGGGAACACAAAACATAAGAACCATAGAATAAATAAAAGACTCAAGTCATAGGAACTAAAAGACTTTTCATAAAGCAAGGTTTACTACATCTTTAAGTATATCATTTGCATATCCTAAAAACATAAAACTTAAGTACTCCAAAATAAACATACCTACACATATGACTACCAAATGAAAATTGAGCCTTGACCAAGTCCAAACACCTGAAGAATGGGCTCCTGCACCCGATCTTTGTCCAAAATCCCTTCGAGATCCCCAACAGGCAAAGCCCCCAATTAGGGTATGTCACTACGGACGGGAGTCCAAGCAGTCGACTCCACAGAGCCCTCCCTATAGGAAACTCTCTGATCATCCCAAAGCTCCCCAAGAGGCATGTAGAACTCCAAGTGAACATCGGTGTCCATAGTAAAGGTAATCGCATCATGTCGGGTCCTGCTCCAACTCAAAGTGACATATCCACCATACCGGACGCGTATCGTGTCCCACTGGAAACTCCATGCTCCGATGCCTCTATGGAACTGTAGCCTAGTGAAACCTCGCGGGTCTTGCCTTGCCACCATCACAGACTTTTCCATCGTAAAGTGAAATAGAAGTAGACAAAATAATATAATAGTAGAGGTGAGATCCCCTACATCAATACCATTGTGGCAGCAAGAAACACAATGAAAGACAGTTGTGTCTTTCATACACAACAACATCAAGTAATAGCATATATGATCATATCAACATAGGAATATTCCTAGAGTAACAAATATAATCATGTTATCAACTGATAAGTAACTTAGCAATGTACCTCAAGACATATATATATATATATGTATGGATCATGCCACAATAACATCTACGCTGACTCTGCATATGCACGATGTCTATGCTGACCATCCTTATACACAATGCAACCAGTTCCTACTCCATAGAGTCAAGGTTTAGAGCTGAGCATTTCAGAAGATTTATCCCCCATCAAAAGACAGTCTACGCTGGATCACAAAAAGGATAGTACTTGTCGAGTCCTCGTCGAGTGTTGCAACAGTGTCCACGGCTAGAGGTATACAATGTGACAGTGGTCACTAGGTGGATCACCTCGCCTTGACACCCCCTGAGATCCATCCGGGATCACACTTATCCAAATTCACGCTTACTCCTAGGCATTCAAAGCCGATAGTCTAATACTCATGTGCATGCTCAAAGAAATTCAACCACCAATGTACCATTCCCAACAGTATTAAGGCAACTGCCTATACGATTATCCAATACCATTAGTATCAATGATATTATATAGCCACCCATACAACTACATAATACCAATGATCCACCTGGGTCTAGCACTTCGGCCAAAAAGCACAAGGCTAAATTCATAATCCACTTGGGTCCAGTACGTCGGCCCAAGGCATATTGTCAATTTCAAAATTCCACTCGGCTCTAGTACATCGGTCTAAGGCACAATGTCAATGCATGCTATCACAAAGGATTTCGGTCGTGCAAATTCAAGAATTATTATTACCAAATCACAAGGAGCATTGTCACAATTCCTTTAGTATATAGAAACATTAGGTTCTTTTTAGTCTTTAATTTTCGTACTCTCAAGAATGAAGATATAATTTAATCCAAATCACCAGCTTCTTCTAACTAAGTTCCTCGAATGACCTATCCTCATATCATTTATGGAAGCCTAAAGCACAATGTCCTTACCTCACCATTCCTTTCCTTTTTCATCTAAGTCTTGCAAATTTTCTCTGTTTCTTTCTCATGCTTGTTTATCCTCTCAAGACCGAAAATCGCTCTTTTGCTTAAAAATCATATTTGTCCCTTTCCATTCTTATCTTATAAATTATTAATTAATTTTCTCAACTGTCAAGTTACTTAGATTTACCACTAAAAAATCATTTTCCATGATTCCAATTTTCTCTTTATTTGTTTCCATTTGGTACATCCAAAAGTTATTATTTATCAAATTATAACATTATAATTATCTTTAATTTTACTCATAAATTCCTAAACCATAATTTGTCTTCCAAATCACCCAAACAATATTTCCTAACATTCTTTCTAAAACTTCCATTATTCAACTTCTAAATAAAATTATTTCCATCCTAATTACTCTTCCACCTCATCATCAAATATTTTAGGTCTCAAATTCACTCTTACTTCTAATTATCAAGTTTCATGGCCAAAAATCAATTTCTTTTCAATGGTAGAATTTTATTTCCTCTCTCATTCAACTTGTAACCTTATAGATCATGTCTTTATCACCTACTCATCTAAGTCCTTGATAACTAAATATTTTTCTCATGGATGTCTCTTCTTGGGCTAAAATGGTCGTGAGCCTCAAGGGTCAAAAGAAACTAAATAAATCATTTTTTCTTAACACAATCATAGCATGCCATTTACTTTAATCGTCACAATCCATTAAATTCATGCTCACTATCAAAATCACATAATATCTATTCAGTCATCACAATCATCTTTGCATGTAACCACATCATATAATCACACAAGATCAACAAGCATAAATCAAAATCACACATTCAGGTGGATGAATCCTCACGTGGACTCTCCAATCCCAACACAACCAGTCGTTCCTCACCACCATAGCATGGTCAATGAGGTTAATCTTCCTCTTACTTTAAGTGTAGCCTCTTAGCTCTTTGTAAGTCCTTGTGTAGCAAACTTTTTCCACCAAGAGGTTCTGAGAATCAAAGCAAACATACAAGAATTAGTACCTAGGGCTTGAATAAGGTTACCATAGATCAAAGTATGATTTTACATCTTTTAAAATGAAGCAAGAGAGAATATTCAAGAACTTTACCTTAAGGTTCTTGAACTTGAGATTTGAAGCAAAGCTTAAAGAAATACTTGAAGATGGATGAACTAAAGCTTGATTTCCACACAAAAGTGTCTTAGAATGATGTAGAGACTCAAGATCCAAGGTTATATTGAATTATTGAAGATTTGGTGATGGGTTTTGGGGGTTGGCCGTGAGCCTATAGAGAAGAAGATGAAGATGAACTAAACAATAGAAGAAAAATTAAATCTTAGGTACTCCAAAGGGGTCAATGGCCATGAGGTGTAGAGGAAAATGAGAGGAGAAAATAGAAATTAAAGTCTCACCTTAAGAGCTTCAAGTTAAGGTTTTTGAAAGAAGATGATAAAGATGAGAGAACTAGATAATGATCTCAACATAGAAAATCATTTCACGAAATGTGTAGATCCTAGAAATGTGATTGAATGGAGAAAACAAAAATGGAAGATGAAATTTGAGAATGGTAGCCGTGAGGTTGAGAGAAAATGGAAGAGAGAAAATGAGATAGAAACTTTAGGATAGAGAGAGAAAGTGATAGAAATTTTGGAAGATGAAAATATGGTAACTTTTTGGTGAAATGTGAAAGTTTGTGAAAAAATGACAACTTGTCATCTTTTTCCTCCTTTAAAAGTCGTGCCCCCTAGGAGAATGGAGCAAAACTTCCTTTGCAAGCTTCTCCCAAAGCTTCTTTGAGAAGCTTCGCATGTTTCCCAAAAATGTCAAATCATGTTGTCTCGTAGTGATGTTATGATGTCACTTAGATGAGATCATAAAAATGACTGGATAGAAATAGTCTACTAGATTTTTACTACATGCTATTATCCAATGGATAAAAGTTATAGTTAACAATGCCAGTATCTATTTTCCAATGGACAATAGGGCGCACCCAAATTTTATCCATCAGATAAAATCTCAAAAAATGAAAACTTCATAAACTGTGTTCGGCCTCGGGTTTCATAAGATCCTCTGTCACTATTTTCACAGTCCAAGGTTTTCCAACCTTAGGGAAAATATTTCATTTTCTCGACTTCGCTCAGTGTGCACGTAAATGGAGAAATATATTAAAATAATCAAATAATTCAAACAATTCCAAAAAAAATTCATAAAAATCACAAATATTATAAACTGAGTATTTATCAGGAAACAAGCGATTTTCGGGGTGTTACATCAAAACTTGGAAAACATGTAGAAAGAAGCTTAGGAAGAATTAAAAATGGAGTTTTAAAGCCAATGACACCCTTACTCTTCTCCTAGCTTGATGGAGTGTAAAAGAGATGATGAAGTTTGGAGATGAGATTGATACCATTGAGTAGAGCTCGATGAGTTGGAGTATTTTTCTCAACTATGGCAAGTGCATCCAATGAACTTCCGACTACCATGCAACTGTTGGTTGTGGCTTCTTAATACTCAAGAAGGGGAGTTGAATTGAGTATGATAATTTTTTGAAACTTTTCCCCTTTTTGTAAAAACTGATTCTTTTCTTTAACTATGAAAAAGATTTTGTCAACCAATAAACCAAAATGTGTTTTTGCAAGATGTATTTCTATCAAGGCTTGAAACTTATAAAGAAATATTAACAAAAAGGTTAATTTCAGATATGAACAAGATCATAAACTAATCAAATCATGCAAGCATCTCTAACATATTGCTTAATTCATACATTCAAAAATAAAGCAAATAAAGAGTTAAGGGATAGAGAAAATTGTAAACCGAGTTTTATCCTGGTTTAGCCATCTCCTATGGTAACCTACATCCAGTCCCCATATGACTGTGAGTTTTGTCCACTATTAAAAATCAATTTACAAAATTCTTTACACAAGCTTCACTTGTTAGTTCCTTTTGTCCAAATGACAGCTTTTCCAGTCAAAGCAATCTTGCGATTCCCACAATAGTTCCTTCTACTCTTGCACAACACCAAGAGTCTCTTCTACTCTTGATTTAATCAGTGAGAGAACCTTCTCTCTTATCTCTCTTTTACAATACGAAAAAATTGAATCAGATTCTAAGAAATCAGATATTACAATTTGAAGCTCTACAGAAAAATACTCAGTTTTTCAATGAAAAGCTTTCTCAGTATTTTTGTGTTTGATCTCAAGTTTTGAATGAGTTGTTATTGAGAAAGTGTTTGCCAATGTCCTTATATAGGTATATTTCAAAATAGATTCGTTGGACATACTTTACAAGCCAGTTAAGATAAAAAAAAACTTATAAAAAAAAATTTGTTATCAGTCAATCGATTAGTACACAGATGTATTAAACAAAATTTCACATTTTACAACGTGTGTACATCAATTACCTAATCGATTGTGTTCTTGGATGTTCTTGATCTTGAGTGATACACACATAAGTACATCGATGTTATTCTTGAGAAACACTTGCAATTTTAGCCCAGAAGTTCATACATCGATTACCTAATCGATTGTATGGCTATTTCAAAAAATCCTTGCTTCTGTTTTGGCTTATGCATCGATGTACCAATCGATGTACAGATGCAAAAATGCATACTAACCAAGTACGCCTAGAATCAATCAATGTATACATAGATGTATAATACTTATACATAGATGTACACTGAGGTTTTCATTAAAAGATAGTTAATTAACTGAAAGTACATCGATGTACACATAGATGTACAGACTTATTAATTAACATTTTTCATTCTTAGTTTATTTTTATTTTTGAAAAACCATTTTTACTTATTTTAGAGAGCTTAATCAAAGAGTTATACTAAGTCTTTTCTTTACAAAAAGGTTCCTAATGATCTTCCTTGAGTTTTTTCTTCATGATGCTCCTTCTTCAAGTTTTCCTTTGTGATCCTTGCATTGAAATGCTTTGCTCCATGATCCTTTGCATCCACTTTTCTTGCTCCATTAAATCTCATTGAAAAAATAAAGATTCATAAGTAGTTAGTGAATCAAAGTAATAATCATGTTAAGTTTAGTCATTAATCAAAACATACTAGGGTCATTTATCCACAACCCCCCTTGTTGATTGATAACAAACTTACCATACATAACATGTTTAATATTCAATATATCTTAGGAAGTAATTAGAAATATCAGAGTAATAAAATGCAACAGTTGCTTACCATTTACTCCCCCTGTCTAATTGACAATTCTTATCATTTGAACATGTATAGGATCATTGCATCATTATTTTAGATTATTAGTTCAAGTTGTTTTATTTAGTATGGTACCCATTCTCCCCCTTTGTCATTATTAAAAAGAACACGTGTGGGAGATTCAAAGTAATAATCATGTTATAAAAGCATGTAAAATAAGGTACATACTAAAAATTCAACCATTCATTGATATCAAAGATTCATTCATTCATATCAGCATAATCAAAACAAGTTATACAGTCATTTATATTCATCATTATTCACAAAAAGATTAAAATTGAAAACAGTTAAACAAACATCAAAAATAGCATGTTAACATCATTATAGACACACTTAAGACATTCTAAGATCTAAACATCTTCATTGGTCCTTGGTTCTTCAATGTACTTGCTTGTTCAATTACCTTCTTCTTCAAAAAGTGCGAAGAGGCAATAGACTTCTCTAGCCATGTTCACAACATCTTCAGAAGTAGGATGAACTTCTGGAGGTGCAGTGATGGAAATGCCTAGATTTTGATGCAAAGTGGCCATTTGGCCTTCCAATGTGTTGAGTATGATATTCAGATATCTTTTTTTTTTTTTTTACAAATGGTTTGCAAAGGCATCATTATAAAGGCAGGCATCCCAACTAAGTTGGCACCCCTGCCAATATAAATCATTTGCAGCAAACCAAAAATTTATTAATAAGGAAAAAAGAAAACAAGGAAAAACATGGGGGGGGCATAAACCAAACCCATGAAGGAATTACAAATTTGTAAATCTATAGCTAGCAACACAGTATCTATTTTTAGCAAAATCTTCTACAATGAAAGAAGGGATTGAGTTGCACTAAAGAAAACCAGAAATAGAAGAGCCATGACAAGCAAGTTTGTCTGCACAAGTATTCCCTTCTCTGAAAATGTGAGAGCAAGAGAATCTCATTTGCTTGGATAAGAATAAACAATTTTTCCATCTATTTTGTAGTTGCCAAGGAACAATATTTATATTGCTGAAGGCAGAAACAACCAAAAGAGAGTCACATTCAAGCCAAAGATTAAACCAACGATTTTTGTGAGCTATCTCAATAGCTAGAATAGCTGCTGATAATTCAGCAAAAAGTGCGATTTTGGTACCAAGATTAGAAGCAAAACAGCCAAGGGTATCCGCTCTACTATCTCTAAAAATACCACCACAAATAGGCTGGACCAGGACACCCTTTGGCAGCACCATCAACATTGCATTTGATCACAAAGCTGGAAGGAGGGAAACCAAAAACTTCCTTAATAACGGGCATTTTTTTCTGATGAGAAGTAACCTTAAAGGCTTGGAGAATCCTTAATTCTGTTGTTGAAGAAGACAAGCTGCCATCACTTGAGTTACCAGATAAAGAAACATTAGCCACAATTAAACCAATGGCTGATTGCACAGAAAAAAGTTTGTTGTGGAATCTAGCTCTGTTGCGGCAAAACCAAATATTCAGATAATCAATAGACTGTTTCAACAATAAATGATGTTTGATTTGCCTATTCTCAAAGTTCTGAAACATTTGGAGCATCTTGTCCATCTTGCTATTCAGCTCTGAGTTGTCCACAGTAGCTTTTGGCTCTTCACCAGCTATCCTAACCCACTCTTCATTCACTTTAGCAAGCTTCATCTTGCTAATGGTCTCTTTACCAAACTTGTGAGTAACCTACCTAACCTGAAGCCTCTCTTCATTATCCAGAGAGACTTCAAAATGCTCCAGCAATCTCACCACTAATCCAAGATAGGGTAGGGTAGCTCCACTGATTTTGCAATCCAGCATGTGCCTAGCAATTATAAAGCTCCAACTCATCTGCTTCTTCTGTATCATAGCCCAGAGTATCAGAATATCATTATTCTGCAATACATGATTTCCAGATCTTAGTAAAAACATCATGCTCAGCACATATTGCAGGAGCCTATGCTGAATGTGGATAGAGCTGATGTTGATCAGTCTTCCTTCTGGTGCATTTTCAACTAGAAGTACTTGCTTCTTCATTGTCAAAGTTCTTGATCCATACACTGTTAGGTCTAGTGCCAGCAAGATTACTTTCTTTGTAATCTAGTCCAGTAAATTGAGCAAACTAATCGAAAGTCATTTCAATTCTTGTGTTCTTTACCTCAACAGAAAATCCCTCATTGTCCATCTCAAATGTATAGTAAAATGCTTTGATCAATGTAGGGTAAATATCACTCTTAATTTGAAAATTTTCACTCAGCTTATACTCCTCTAAAATCTTGTGAAAAGTAAACTCATTGACCTCAAAATAGTTGAAATCTACAGTCCTAGCCTAGTGAATATCCCTATGTTTAAAATTATTCTTATAAAGCATGATATACTCCTCATCAGAAAAATACCTCTTGAGAAGTTCAATCTCAGTGACTCATTCATCATCATCTTCTTTTTCCTTTGTCCTCTTTCTCTTCTTTTGAACAGTCTTCTTTTTAGGTGTTTCCTTCACCACTTTCTTCTTCTTTTCTTGTTTCTTGGGTGCTGGTTTTGAAGATTCAGCTACCTTCCTGCCCTTGTCTTGTGTCTTCGTCAATCTTTTGATTGGAAGCTTATCAATCCTTTGAGAAACCTGAGTTTTCTTAGTTCCTTTTCTTTTAGGGCATGCAGGGGTTGCTATGGGTGAAACATGTTGAGGTGTGGAAGATTGAGTTGAGAAGGAAGATGTGGAGTTAGAGGGAACAGGTGTAGAGGGTTCAGTTTGCTTCACGCGAACCATTAGAAATGATTTTGAGCTCTGCTAGGGTTTGGGTCTTTGACATTTGGATTTGCAAAGTGAGATTTGGAGGGAAAGGTTGAAATTTATAAACCCAAATCAGTCAATCAATTACCTAATCAATGTATTAAAGGGTTTTTCCTCCTATACACACGTGCTAATCGATGTACTTAGCATCTGGATTAAAATTTTAAACCAAGTACATCAATGTATTAATCGATGTGTAAGCTAAGTCAGAGAATACCTAGTTCTGAAAACTTGAACTCAATCGATGTGTGAATCGATGCATAAGCAATGTCAAAGAGTCCAACAATTGCAGCATACACCCAATCGATGTACAAATCGATGTATAGGGTAAGTCATTGAGTCCTAAATTTTAGAACTATCATTCAATCGATGTTACAATCGATGTATACACAGGGTCATTTTTTTAATCCATTGCTAATCGATGTATCAATCGATGCATAGGCACTTACAGTGAGTAGTGCATCTGAGATTAGTGATTCAATCGATGTGCTAATCGATTTATAGCAGATCAAATTGGAATTTTCAAGTTTTCATAGCAAATTAATCAATGTGTTAATCGATGTACATGATATCCTGTACCTATTTGATCAAAATAATCAATTGTTTAATCGATGTATAATGACTTAGAGAAAGTCATGTTTTTTGATATATAATAGATGTAACGGCACTTAAAATGAATTTCTAAGTTTGTACATAGATTACCTAATCTATGTACCAGCTTTTATATTAGGGATTTTGCCTAGACAAATCGATTGTTTAATCAATGTACAGACATCAAACATGAAATTATCATGCATTCAACATTCAAAACATCAAGCATAGGTAGGATCAATTATTCCTAATTCTCTTCTTATGTAGAAAAAGCTTTCTTTAGGCAATGGTTTAGTGAAAATATCAGCTAATTGCTTAGATATATCAACATATTCAATGATTATATCTCCACTTTGAATGTGATCCCTTATGAAATGATGTCTTATCTCAATGTGTTTGGTTCTTGAATGCATTATAGGATTCTTAATGAGATTTATAGCACTAGTATTATCACATTTGATTGGAACTTTCTCTAAGAGAACACCATAGTCAATAAGTTGTTGTTTCATCCAAAGAATTTATGCACAACAACTTCCTGCTACAACATATTCTACTTCAGCAGTTGATAAAGCCACACTTATTTGTTTCTTACTAAACCAACAAACTAATGAGTTTCCTAGAAGGTGGTAAGTTCCACTAGTACTTTTCCTATCTAACTTGCATCCAGCAAAGTCAGAATCAGAATATCCTACTAAGTTATATGTTGATCCTTTAGCATACCATAATCCCATTTCTTTAGTTCCTAATAAGTATTTCATGATTCTTTTTAAAGTAGTTAAGTGTTATTCCTTAGGATTAGATTGGTATCTAGCACACATACAAACACTGAATATTATATCAGGTCTACTTGCAGTTAGATAGAGTAAGGAACTAATCATACCTCTGTACTTGGAAACATCTACTGATTTACCTTTCTCATCTTTGTCCAAGTAGCATGATGGACTCATTGGAGTAGCCATTTCCTTTGCATTCTCTATTTCAAACTTCTTCAATAGTTCTTTGTAGTACTTAGGTTGGCTTATAAAAGTCTCATCATCACATTGTTTGATTTGTAGTCCAAGGAAGAATGTAAGCTCTCCCATCATAGATATTTCAAACTCGTTTTGCATTAGTTTGGCAAATTCCCTACACAAAGATTCATTAGTAGAACCAAATATAATATCATCAACATAAATTTGAACAAGTAGTATGTTTTGTGCTTTTCTTTTAGTTTTCTTTTAGTGAATAGTATTGTGTTAACCTTTCCTCTTATAAATCCCTTTTAAAGTAAGAAATTACTTAGCCTTTCATACCAAGCTCTTAGAGCTTGTTTAAGTCCATACAAGGCTTTAGTGAGTTTATACACATTATTAAGAAATTTATTTATTTCAAATCTAGAGAGTTGACTAACATACACTTCTTCTTGTATATATCCATTTAGGAATGCACTCTTAACATCCATTTGATACAATTTAAAATCCATGATACATACATATGCTAACAACATTCTAATAGCTTCTAATCTAGCCATTGGTGCATATGTCTCATCATAGTCAATTCCTTCTTCTTAATTATAGCCTTTGGCTACTAATCTAGCTTTATTCTTTACTATGATACCATTTTTATCAAGCTTATTCCTAAACCCCCATTTTGTACTAATTATTTGTTTATCCTTAGGTTTTGGAACAAGTTTCTAAACTTTATTTCTTTCAAACTGATTAAGTTCTTCTTGCATTGCCATAGTCCAGTTTTCATCAATAATTGCCTCATCTATAGTTTTAGGTTCAACTTGTGATACAAAAGCCATATTATTACATGTATTTCTTAAGGAATGTTTAGTGGTTACCCCTTTGGATATTTCACTAATTATGTTGTCCAGAGGGTGATTCCTTGCAGTTTTCCATTCTTTAGGTAGATCTTCATGTTTAGCTTCTCCCAGAATTTCCATTACTTCATCCACTTTGGCATTGTCCTGCTTTTCCTCAAGTTGAATCTCTTCTAAAGTTTCTGCAACATCATCAACAAATTCCTTTCCCAACCTTTTGGGGTTTGTTTCATCAAATGTAACATGTACAGATTCTTCAATTGTTTGTGTTCTTTTATTGAAGATTCTAAAAGTTTTACTAAATGATGAATAGCCTAAAAAGATTCCTTCATCAGCTTTATGATCAAACTTTCCTAGATTGACCTTTCTATTATTTAGTACAAAACATTTATGACCAAAGACATGGAAATGTGAAACATTTAGTTTTCTACCTTTATAGAGTTCATATGGAGTCTTTTTCAAAATTGGTCTTATTAAGACTCTATTCATTAAATAGCAAGCTGTGTTTACAGCATCTGCCCAAAAATATTTTGGCATGTTTGAGTCATTCAACATAATTCTTGTTATTTCTTCTAAAGATTTATTTTTCCTTTCCATAACCCCATTTTGTTGTGGAGTTCTTGGAGCAGAGAAATTATGTTGAATTCCCAACTCTTCACAGAAATATCAAATTTTTCATTTTGAAATTCTCCACCATGATCACTCCTTATTGAAGTTATTTTCATGCCTTTTTAATTTTGTACTAAGTTAGTCATTTTCTTAAAAGCTGTAAAAGCTTCATTCTTATATGCTAAGAAGAAGGTCCATATAAATCTAGAGTAAGCATCAACTATAACTAATGCATACAAATTTCCTCCAAAACTTTTGGTCCTAGAGGGTCCAAATAAGTCCATGTGCAGTAGTTGTAAAGGTCTTTTAATTGAAACTATATTCTTAACCTTAAAAGATACTTTAGTTTGCTTGCCATTTTGGCATGCATCACATAAACCATCTTTTGAGAACTTGATTTTAAGAAGTCCAATTACCAATTCTTAAGATATGAGTTTGTTTAGATAATCCATATGAATATGTCCTATTCTTCTATGCCATAGCCAATTCTCCTCTTCCTTAGATATTAAACAACATACATCACTAGCAGAAATACTCTCTAAATCTATCATGTATATGTTATTTAATTGATTACCTATCAGCTTTGCATTACTATTATACTTGTTTTCTATAATGCAACTACTAGAGTTAAAGAATACCTTATAACCTTTATCACATAGTTGGCTAATGCTTAGTAAATTGTGCTTGAGCCCTTCCACATATAGTACATCTTCTATCTTGGTAGTTGTGCTTCTTCTAATTGTTCCAACTCCTAAGATCCTTCCTTTGTTGTTATCGCCATAAGTGACACTTCCACTTTGTTTGGGAGTGAAGGATGAGAACCTTGTGATATCTCCAGTCATATGTTTAGAGTAGCCACTATCAAGATACCAATTTGAACTTTTGGTTCTCAAACACACCTACAAAATAGATTCTAAGCATTTGTCTTAGGTACCCAAAATTTGTTGGGTCCTTTGGTGTTAGTCATAACATATGTTCCCTTGGGAACCCAAATTTGTTTAACACTATTCCTTGAATGATTTCTAAAATAGCATGTAGAAGTTGTATGTCCTTTTTTTGCACAATAGAAACATTTAATAAAAGGACTAATAGAGGATTTAGGTGCAACAAAGAGTTTATTAAAAGCCTTTTCATGCAATGCTGGTTTATAGCCTATTCCAGCTTTGTCATATACTTTTTTTTACTGTCCTAATATGGCATTTAGATTATTTCTTCCCATTGTAAATTTAGATAGAGTGGTTTTCAGGTTTTCTACTTCTTTTTCCAGAATATTATAATTAGAACATGTAGAACTAGATGCACTTAGCTTATTGTTCTTAGCTTCTAATTCTTTAATCTTAATTTGAAGAGATGTATAATCACGACATTGTTTAGGAATGACTTTCCTAGATGACATTAATTGCTTAGCAATTTTCATATATTCACTATGCAATTTATCAAAAGCATCTTGTAGTTCATCATAGGTAGGGGGATTTCATTTACCTCATCTTCATTGTCACTTTGATGGTTAGTCATAAGACAAAGATTGGCCTCTTTTTCCTCAGAATCTTCAGAGGAATCCATATCATTCTCCTCCCAGGCTATGTATGCTCTTCTTGGCTTTTTATTCTTCTTGTCCTTGGACTCATGATTGTCATGCTTATCCTTCTTTTGAAGTTTAGGACACTCATTCTTGTAATGTCCAGGTTTGCCATATTCATACCACTTCACATTTGATGTTGAACTTTCAGCTTTTGAAGTGTTTTTCTTTGAAAAGAAGTTTGAGGGCATTTTGTTGAAGGTTTCCTTCTTTTTGATGAATCTCTTGAACTTTTTAACTAGTAGTCTCATATCCTCTTTAGATTCATCATCTTTTTCATCTTCATCACTGTCAAAATTTTCTTTGGAGACATGTGCTTTATATGATAAGCCTCTTTTCTTTTTCTCATTCTCTTCATGGTCATTCAATCTATGCAACTCCATCTCGTGCTCTTTAAGTTTTCCAAATAGTGTAGCAATATTCATGGTTGCTAAGTCCTTTGATTCAGCTATAGTAGTGCCATTCTCCTGTCAAACATCTCATAATCTTATTAATTTATTGTTCATCTGAAATGCTCTTTTCAAGTCCATTCAGCTAATTCACTATATGAGTGAACCTCCTTTGCATATCATTGATGTCTTCACCATTCTTCATGTGAAAGAGTTCATACTCCTACATGAGTGAGTTCATTTTTGCTCTCTTTACATCACTGGTTCCTTCATGAGTAATTTGCAGCATATCCCACATTTGCTTGGTTGTCTTACAATTTGAAACCCTGAAAAATTCATCATAACTCAAGGCAGCAGTTATAATATTCTTAGCTTTAGCATTATAGCCTACTCTCTTTTTGTCATCATCATCCCATTCACTTCTAAGTTTTTCTTTCTTGGTGCCATTTGCATCAAGAGTGTGAGGAATGTATGGACCATTCTCAACAGCATCTAATAAATCAATGCCACTTGCCCCAAGGAATATTAGCATCCTTTCTTTCCAATACATATAGGCAGTGCCATTGAAAGCAATGGGTCTTGCCAAGGAAGCCCTTTCTCCCAAGATGTCGTTTGAAGCCATCCTCTTAAGCTATTAAGCTTTACACAAGAGTGAAAGCTCTGGTACCACTTGTTGGTTGTGGCTTCTTAATACTCAAGAAGGGGGGGTTGAATTGAGTATGATAACTTTTTGAAACTTTTCCCTTTTTTGCAAAAATTGATTCTTTTCTTTAACTATGAAAAAGATTTTGTCAACCAACAAACCAAAATGTGTTTTTACAAAATGTATTTCTATCAAGACTTGAAACTTATAAAGAAATATTAACAAAAAGGTTGATTTCAGATATGAACAAGATCATAAACTAATCAAATCATGTAAGCATCCCTAACATATTGCTTAATTCATACATTCAAAAATAAAGCAAATAAAGAGTTAAGGGACAGAGAAAATTACAAATCGAGTTTTATCCTGGTTCAGCTACTTCCTTTGGTAACCTACATCCAGTCCCCACATGACTGTGAGTTTCGTCCACTATTAAAAATCAATTTACAAGATTCTTTATACAAGCTTCACTTCTTGGTTCCTTCTACCCAAATGACATCTTTTCCAATCAAAGCCATCTTACATTTCCCACTCTACTCTTAATTTAATCAGTGAGAGAACCTTCTCTCTTATCTCTCTTTTACAATACGAAAAGATTGAATTAGATTCTAAGAAATCAAATATTACAATTTGAAACTCTATAGAAAAATACTCTATTTTTCAATGAAAAGCTCTCTCAGTATTTATGTGTTTGATCTCAAGTTTTGAATGAGTTGTTATTGAGAAAGTGTTTGCCAATGTCCTTTTATAGGTATATTTCAAAATAGATTCGTTGGACACACTTTACAAGTCAGTTAAGATCAAAACAAACTTATTAAAAAAATTCTATTATTAGTCAATCGATTAGTACACAGATGTATTAAACAAAATTTCACTTCTTACAACGTGTGTACATCGATTGCCTAATCGATTGTGTTCTTGGATGTTCTTGATCTTGAGTGATACACACATGAGTACATTGATGTTGTTCTTGAGAAACACTTACAATTTCATCCTAGAAGTTCATACATCGATTACCTAATCGATTGTATGGCTATTTCAAAAAATCATTGCTTCGGTTTTGGCTTATGCATCGATGTACCAATCGATGTACAGATACAAAAATGCATACTGACCAAGTACGTCCAGAATCAATCGATGTATACATAGATGTATAACACTTATACATAGATGTACACTGAGGTTTTCATTAAAAGTTAGTTAATTAACTAAAAGAACATCAATGTACACATAGATGTACAGATTTGTTAATTAACCTTTTTCATTCTTAGTTCATTTTTACTTTTGAAAAATCATTTTTACTTATTTTAGAGAGCTTAATCAAAGAGTTATACTAAGTCTTTTCTTTACAAAAAGGTTCCTAATGATCTTCCTTGAATTCCTTCTTCATGATGCTCCTTCTTTAAGTTTTCCTTCATGATCCTTGCATTGAAATGCTTTGCTCCATGATCGTTTGCATCCATTTTTCTTGTTCCATTAAATCTCATTGAAAAAATCAAGTAATAATCATGTTAAGCTTAGTCATTAATCAAAACATACTAGGGTCATTTATCCACAGCAACCACCTAAAGGCAGCAGTTGTTCTTCCTATCCCCCTCCTTATTTCTTTCTTTCCTTCACATACACACACTCTTTCTCTTATTCAAGCTTCACATTCACCATTCTCCTTTTCTCACTTATGTTCTTTTAATTTCCTTGTTTATTTAGGCAACTTAATAGTTAAGATGAATGGAGAATGAGTGGGGTGATTTTTATGAGCTTAATCATAGGTGGTGTAACATTCTTCTTAACCTATCAGTCTTAATCATGGTTATAGAAGTTTAGTAACACGTGTATGAGTTACCTGTTAATTTTGGTTACTTTCTGACTTAGTTTGGATATCTTCTTATGACACTTAATGTGAAAAATAGCTCATATTTGCTCAGAACTTAGCATAATTTTTTTAAATGATCGAAGTAAATGTGGAGATTTTATTACTAGGTTATAAATACTTAGAATGAGGTGTGGTAAAATTTTGAGAATCAACAGAACTAGTTTGATATTTTTATATACACCAGAAGTATAATATAGCTTAGTGGTTGTTAACGGTGTATAGGATAATCATTAATTGATAAGTTTGGTAATTGAAAGTAGTTCTAGGATTTTCCTAACACTTATGAGAAGTAGAAAACTCATTAATGGAAGATCAAAATATCCTTAAGAGATACAAAAGTTCCAAGAAGCCTTGAAAGTCAAAGGAGTTTATCCCTTCACTTTCTCTCTACTGCCCTCTTCATTTCTATCTTTCTGCTCTTTGACTTTTCTCTCATTTCTCACACTCTCTCACACGGCTAGCAGCAGAGAAAGGAGAAAAAGGAAAGCAAGAAAGAAGAGAAAGAAGAAAGAGAAGAAGAAGAACCAATGGAAAGAACTAAGGAAAAATAATAAGACAACTTGAATACCATTCACTAGAGAGTTGAGGTAGAGGTTGTTGAATAACTTGTCTATACTCTCTTCTTCCTTACTTCTTAAACTTTAATGGATGAATGAGTTGAGAGTTTCATATAGTTTTTCATAAAGAAATGGATATATGGGGTTGATGAGATAGATTTAAGTATAGATATGTTTATATCTATGTTCAAAACCATTGTAGCTTGATTGAGATGATGCCTGGTGCATGATGAATATGGAAGAAAATAGGTTTACGAGAGATGTAGAATTCTAATTATTTCTCTTTTTGTTTTTCAGTCGTTTGAGATGGTAAACTTGGTTGGAAATTGTGAAAAGGCATGTCAAAGTGTTGATACATGTGTAACACCATAATCCTTATTACTTTAGTACATTCACAAATACACATAAGTAAATAGAATTAAGTGTGTTACTTCTAACTTAGATAACAATTCTAATTTCATAATCACCATACAAGTCATTATAGAGAGCCAAGAAGGAAGAAATCCTTATATATATATATATACAATAAAAGCCACAAAAGGCACAAGTGGTGCATAAGTTTCCATACAAATTGAAAAAATATGCAAAAACTCTACATAGAAGCAAAAAATATCTATCTATTTTGTTTGCTTCTTCTGCTTTCCCTTGAAAAGGTTATGACCTAGATTTATCATAGAAACAAATAAACGGGGTAAGAATTCACAATTCTCAATAGTCAGTTTATAATACATGCCATCATGATAAGTCTAGCTACTTTGGGGAAAAACAAGTTATACATTAATAACTAGAAATGTGGCATAAGCCAAAACAAGTACTTTCTTTTCCCAAGGCAGACAATTCATTAATTTACAAAACATAACTTAATTATCACACAATGATCCATTCATAACAAAGGAACAAATCCATTTACATCAGAAAATGTTTACAATAAGTACATGAGCCAGTACTCATTACCAAAGGAATATTCACATACTCACTCTATTTAATATTCCCAAGAAAATCATAAACCCAAATTCACATCTTATTCCATAAAGTAATACAATTGCCCATACAATTATCAATTGAATACAATGTTTATGTAATATGCTTATGCCTAAAGTGTTAACCATGACAACCATTACCCAAGAGGGGGTGAATTGGGTGATGACTAATTTTAATACAATTTTGACAAATTATGCATTTTGAATAACTTAATTAATAAGTACAGCGGAACATGCATAGCAAATGCACAATTATTAAGGATTACTCAAATATAACTTAGGTTATGGGATAAATCATGCAAATAATCTAGGTATCAAATTTAACTCAAGCATATATAGTTAAAAGCACAAATATAAAGAGATAGAGTTGAGAATAGCAAACACTAAAATTTATCCTAGTTCAGCCACCAACCACTTGTGGCCTACGTCCAGTTCTCAAGTGAACCACCTGAGATTTTTCACTAAACCTTCAAGATTGAACGGGTGCTTGAAAACCTTTACAAATTTGAGCACTCAACACCTTGGGATACTTCACCCTTTGTGCTTGAGCCTCTACTTTCAAGGGATGCCTCACCCTTTATAATTCTTGAGGGATACCTCACCATCTTTTTAGATTAAACAAAGATGTAGATGATAGAAACTCTCTCAAAGAGTAGATAATACAAATTGAAGCACTATGGATATCAAGGATTCACACTTTAAAGCTCAAAACAAAGTTTTGGAGAAATAGATAGTGAAAAATGAATTTAATACTCAAGAGTAATTTTCAGATTGTTCTTCAACATTTCTTTCATGCTCAAACACTTGAATTTATAGCCCAATACTATTTAGAGTCGTTGGGTAAAGTTTGAAAGTGATTAAATAAGAAATATAGCCATTTGTGACCGTTGCAGTGTGTTCTGTGTTTCATCATAACCGGTTAGGGAACAAGCCTAATCGGTTAGGCCTTTAATTTTTGGCTTCTGGAATTCACAATAACCGGTTAGGCAATGAGCCTAATCGATCAGGCTCTATTTAAAAGCCTGTTCATGTTCATTTTGAAGTCACACTAACCGGTTAGGGAAATACCCTAATTGTAACACCCCTCGATTTAATAACCAATGCACAATCGTCATTATGTCACGGTCACTAAATGTCGGCGTGCTAACATTGTCAAACAACAAATTTACCATAAATATTAAAACATTTCTCATATGAGGAAAATAAGAGCCACGAATGAGTAGTTACATATACAACCAGTTAAATTATGAATTATAATATGTACTCAATTTACAATAATTAAGTCTGGATAATTTCCTTGAAGCATACATGTACTCAAAAATACACTTTATATAGGTAATGCAAAATAGAATATAAACTACCCATAATATATCTACGACTAAGGAGTTGGGCACTCCATCGTATCCCGAATGCGTGAGGCAATTCCTGCTCACCGGTGTAGTGAGAAATACAAGATAAGGTCTTCAATCGCAGTCCTCTTCATGGTCAAAGTCGATCCCCAAAGATGTTACATACGCTTGTCGGTCCCAGTCAACTCTACGTCTTGGTATCAAAGCGAACACAATTCGAACAAACCCCAAAAAGAGCTCCTTCGCGACGGCATCACCGAATGCGAGAGGTCAAACCAATAAAATCCAAAGGAATCCAACTTCGTTCCCACTTATAGTCTTTAACCAAAAATTAACATAGAGCAAGAAAAGTACAAGAAAGAGGTAAGACATCCTACCATCATTACCACCATAGCATCAAGAAACCAAACGGCGCAAGGCGCCCACATAGCATTTATGATAGCAATAATGGTAATAAACATTTAGTAGCAAGTTATGATCAACCGAGGCAGCTTTCAAGCAATCATATCTATATATATGGATATATCGAGAATACAACAGCTTCCAATTATAATAACAATGTATGCCGATAATTCATGGACTCACTATGCACATGTGCCCTCAATAATCAAAATCCTACTCCATGGAGCTAGACACAAAACAGTCGGAGAGAATGATCGGGAGACATGCCGGTATCTCGTCGGCCATAAAAACAAGTGCTTTTCGAAAAATAATCGGTCATTTTGCGCAACAAGGCTTTATACTATAATGGCATTCTCACAAGATCTCGATATAGGACTCGTGGCCGCTTAGGATCGTCGGTGCGTGTGTATCGGTCTATCTCCACGGTCCCGGAGGAGCTACCACGCCCTCTCTGCGAGACGCCGCGCCCCCCGATGCCCTCAAGGTCATCTACAGGACCCCACGTATCTATTCGCACCCGCACTAAGGTGTGATTCAACTCCTAGGCAACTCGGCCTTAACAAAGTTCAACGGACATCCTCGCTCTTTTGTGCAATGCATGACTCTATCATGCTTCTCATGACAACCCGGTCAATCATGCCTCAAATGCATGTCATATGATTTATCCACAATGCATACAGACTCTATGCATAATCATGTATGATCATTATTACATACTATTCCATCATGCGTCACAATTTGCCCAAGTAAGAATTAACCCAATCAATGGTCACCCACATGGACCCACAATAGCATGATATTGTTGTTAAATAAATTAGCACATTTTAAAGCGTATTATGAATTCTTACTTAGGTTTAGCTTTACTTACAGAGTTTATCTCTAAAGGAATTCTCTTAGTTAACTTAAATCCTCTTAGGTAATTTATTCATATGCCCTTAGAAGGTTATTCTAAGATCTCAAAATCTCACACTCTCATGTTCTTCCCTCGTTTATGCATCCCTAAGTAATTTCTAGTCATCCCATTTATTTCTAATCAATATGCCTCTATTAGTCCCAAGGTTTTGGGTCCAGGGAAATACACGGTCGGAATCACAAACTGAGTCGATATTTCAATTACTAGGTGTTGGGTGATAGGTATACTTTTGAATTCGACAAGAACAATACGTTTTATGAATAATTGAAGCTGCCATTCGACGGAAAATAATGTAACAGAGGAGGGAAGAATGGGGAGAACATTTTATAATAGGATTGGCAAGAAATCAATTTACGTCGGATGGGGTTCCGTCGAACAAAGATCAGGGTGTCGAATCCTCCAGAAGGCCAAAGAAAAGCCTCAATTCGACGGGTTTTGGGTGTCGACATTGGAGAAAATCTCCCAAGCGTCGAACCGACGAAACACTGGTCGAAATCTCTAATTTCGACGGGTCTGGAGAAATTCATCTACTCGACAGGCATTGTCTCTCAAACTCGACGATTATTGACTTTGGGGCAGTTTCTCCTAAGTGTCCAGGGACTCTATTCGACGGGTTTTGGTCGGAAGATCAATCCCGACGGGCATGATCGGGGTTCATACTCGACGGATTTTGACATTGTGTTTAGTGGTCGAAGATCTAAACTCGACGGGTTTTGACATTCGACGGAAATGGTCAGAAGTCTAAACTCGACGGATTTTAACATTTCACTAAGTAATTAGGTTATCAAATTCGACAGGTTTGGCCATGAGTCCTTACTCGACGGATTCTAACATTTTACTAAGTGATTAGGTTATCACATTCGACAGGTTTGGCCATGAGTCCTTACTCGACGGATTTTAACATTTTATTAAGTGATTAGGTTATCACATTCGACAGGTTTGGCCATGAGTCCTTACTCGACGGATTTTGAATAATAGGGAAGATTCTCACTCATACTGATCCGACGGAAATGCTAAGAGTCATAAATAAGTTTTCTCGCATGTCAAACTGACGGAGGTGTTAAGGGGTCACTAGCTCGACAAATTTTGACATTGTAAAGGGCCCCATGTGTCTATTCGACGGAAGCATTAAAGGTTTAGAAGTTGGTTGTCAAAAGTTGGACAAGGTTCAGTGTCGAATAGTTGAATTCACGGCTTACAAAGATTGGATACCTAATTGATTTGAATCCCATTTATTATCCTAGTTCACCCGAATCCCAGATTCTGGCCTCAAAACCATGGCCATCCCGTGGGATGAATCCGACGTCATTTCTTCCACTCTCATGCATTCGTCGAATATATATATATTGACATGCAAAATCATCCAAGTACCATGCTTTCCAATTTTCAGTCGAACAAGTGAACATATTAACATGCAAAATTGTCAAACCAAAACATCATACATTCCACTCTGTTGAATATATTATCAAACTTAACAAATCATGCAAACAGCGTAAACAACTAAATACAGCACAACACAGAATCATAAAAACCAAGCAAGCAAAGGAGATCCTTAATGCTAGAAGAGGTTGAGGAGGAGTGTCTTCCTCTTACCTTGGAGAAGCACAAAGAAAGGCTGCTCCTTTTTGGTCAGAAATCACGTTTTCAGTTTCCAGGAGATCCTTAAACATTCAAGCTTACCAAAATCAGAATCAAGTGTTGAAATGGATACCCATGGTCATCAAAATGACAATGGGTTATGAAAATGAGGAGAGATGAGGAAAAAGCTAAGGACTTTACCTTAAAGTTCCAACCTTTAAGCTTCAACCGTGGAGGAAAATGAAGATGAAGAAAATGTAGAACTTTGAAGATGATTCCTTCAGATATGGTGTTTCTCCAAACACAAAATAGTGCTAGGAGTGTGACGGTTTTGGAAGATAAAAATGTGAATGTGGGTGGATGGTGCTGCTGTAAGGAGAAATGGAAAGAGAGAAAGATGAGTGAATAGTGATCTGCTACGTACAAGAGGAGGAAAATGTGTGGATGAAAAATGAATTGGATCCCTTAATTCAAATGTGCAGCACAAAATAGGGGGAAAGAGAAATAATAAAATAATAGATGGAAGAAGCTTCCTTGAGAAGCTTCGCACGCTTCTCTATGAAGTGTATGGTAAGCTAGTCTCCAAATTAAATACATCGATAGATGATCAATTACATTCAGAGAATTATTTTCTCGGTGAATAAAATTACAAGTGATGAAAATAATATTTTATTATTCATCCGATAATTTTATGATACCGCGATTTTATCTAGCGGATAAAACCTTGAAAATGCAAACCTCGCAAATCGCGCTACGGCCTCGGGTTTAGTAAGATCCCCGTTGACACGTTGACAGTCCAAGGTTTACCGACCTCGGGAGAACATTTCGTTATCCCGGCTCCGCCAAGGTGCATACGCAAAACGAGGAATATATTAAAATATTCAACGCTTCCGAGAAAATTTCACAAAAATCACCAAAAATCACAAATATTATAAAATGATTATTTATAATGAAATAAGCAATTTTCGGGATGTTACAACACTCCCCTTCGAAAAGGAATTTCGTCCTCGAAATTCATCATGTCTTAGAACAAACGCAACTGTGTTTCTTTCATTTCGTCTCTTAGTTCTCGTGTTGCATCTTCGGCCAGCATCAATCCAAATCACAGCAATAAGGTTGCTTCCTTCCCCTGAGCATCTTATATTAACGAGCAAAAATACGTTGACGTCGTAGGCCGATCAACAAAAGATTTTACGCTCCTTGAGTCTTCAGCCATCCAACAACCAATTCCCAAAACAATTGTATGTATTCTTGATTGTCGCTAAGCGTACATTACCATTCCTTCTATTCTGATCAAGCGCACGTTCTAAACTTTCAATGCGAGCATCACTAGATATCTCAAAAGTTCATTGGGGTTGGGCAGAATCATCTTTGGCAAAGAAATCGAGTGTCTCTTCAATCTTTGAAAATTTCTCTCGTATACATCAGTCCATACAAAACTTGACCCTCATACATGAGTTAGATGAGAAGTCTTGCCCTTTTTAAAGAATTCTACAGTGAGTCCCCCGTACTATTCAGCTGATCCTTTAAAGTTACAAATCTGCAATACAGTCTTTGGTCTGTCCCATTGAAAAATTGCTCCAACTCACGACGGATCTTCAATAGTTCCTTCTTTTAAAGATCACTTGACTCAAAGTCAAACTGCCTTAAACCGAAATTCACACTTGAACAGCTTCTAGCGTAACTCCTCGTTCTTCTTCTGAATTTGAAGAACAACATGACAATTCTGTCTCAATAGGGAAGAAAGGTCTTGTTTGTGTAGTCGATGGTTACTACCGAAGTGTTCATTACTTGGAACGACATTACAAAATACCCGTGGTATTCACTACGTATCAGAGAAAGTTACCTTGGAAATATACCCTTCTCTCAAATGATCTTAATGATAGTTGAGAACCCAAAATGATATTAGAGAAAATAACGGCGTCCTTCAATTGATTTGCCAAATCGTCTTTCCTTGATTCGAACAAATGTCTCATAGGGTAAGTTCTCACTTTATCGTGCTACGCTTAGCATGTTGTTATGGTTCGATTCGGAACACATTTACTCAATCGAAGTATACTAGAAACATTATAAAGGTCGAAGAAAAATAGGAAGTTACTTGATTTACCACTGGGCCCACCTAACGAAGAGTATGATATAGTCTAATAAAACGTAGGAGTGATTTTCATTGATTCATATCTAGGAAATTTCTGTCTCAAGAAACACTAAGTTTCCGTTGAAACCGAATGACGAGACCCATTTTAAAAATGATCAATCTCTTTCCTGAGATCAAGCCTATTCATGAAGAAAGTAGGTGATTGAATTGGTAAAAAGGTTCCAATGTCTAACAACAATAGGATAGTTCTAAACAGACCTATTGTAATGAAAATAGTCTTACAAACGAGAATAGTATCATTCGGATCGAAAGGAAATAAATACACAGATAACTCAATTCCATAAACGAACTCTTAGAATTTCATTGGAATATTTCAACAGGATATGGTTGAAAGATAACCAATCCCCCTTTTTTTTTTTTTTAACATTACATCTAATTTGTAAGAGAAGTAAACAAATCAGATCACCAGAAGATTCAGTCTTTAACAAGTCATTGGATAATTTAAACAACTTGGCTACCATCAACAAGTTCTTAGTAGCCAAAATAGGAATAACTTAGTCAAAAGATAACGAGGGTATGAATATCCCTATTGAATTCATACATTCATACGTCATAAAGAAACGGGTTACCCCCAGGAATTATATAGATAATCACAGGGTCATCCACCGTAGTACAAGCTTCCTCGCTTAGGCCGTCAGTCTTGGACGTTTCCACTCCACTTGAGAAATTAACTCTCCTTTCTTCGTGAGATTGTGAAGTGCGTGCATCACCAACAAAAGGCTTCGTCCTTTGCGAAGTACAGTTCTTAGCCACATGTCCTAGCTCTCTGCATTTGAAACAAATTATCCCACCGTTCGTACAATCCTTGGTTAAATGGTCCTTTCCACATTTGAAGCAGATTGCCCTTTTTATCGCATTTGGAGGCTTTGTCTCATACAAAACACAATCTCTTGACACATGTCCTGGTTTTCTGCACTTGAAACAAACTCTTCCTTCGATCTTACAGTCCCTCGTGAAGTGGTCCTTTCCGCACTTCTTACACATTGACAATGGTACCACAGTTGGATTGGACTTACTACCACTCGTACCTCCTTCAGGCATTGGTTGTCGCTGTTGTCCCCTTGGTCGTAGTATATACGGTTTCTGCTTAAACTGTTTGGCCTTCCCACGGTTCCTCCTTTGGAACTTCGACAATCCAGAGTTACCCCAAAATCGACTTTCTTCCTTCAAATTTTGAACCTCAACTTCCAATTCCTGCTGTTGTGCAGCTCTCTGATCTTGGCGTGTAGTTACATTAACCATTCTTTGTATTTCCTCGGTTGCCTCAGTTGTGTCCTCATTGTCACTCCCTGCGTTCACGCACTTATATTTACCTCGAGTCATTGTCTTCCTTCAAGAACAAACAAGTCAAGTAATAAGGGAAAATCAAAAGCATTCATTCCAAACAATATTATCTCTTTTTTGGAAACCAAGCACAAAAGTCACATAACCCAATCAAGACAACCCAAAAGACTATAACTTGAGCTCCTTCATTCTGCCTTCTGCGGCGCGATCTCTAGTAAGTCGTTGACTCCTATGTAGCTCCTCGAACCAAACTTATGCCAGATACTCCTTTCCAAAGAGAATCGATTTTCGAAAACCTCTTGGGCACCTCAGTCCACTAACCTTGCAAGTCTTATTCAACTACCCTTTTTCTAACCCATAGGCTCAAACAATTCTAGAGGTAACACTACAAGGGTGTAAATGCAAACAAGTCCTAAGCAAGTTCAGTCATCTTAGCTGAGCTTCTTTCTAAAGAACTCCTATTACCTTAATATGCCAAGGTGAAGTCATAGTTTCCTGTAGTCACAGAACATTACACATTGAGTGGGCCAGTACTCAATGTCACGTAATGTGCAACAAGTAGCTACCAATACTCAACCTACGGCAAGCCATGCCTTCCTTTCCCAACATCTCAATCAAGAGACAAGGAAGTACACAACAACTTCTAATATGTCTAAGCATAGTCGGTCCATACCACTCAACAGATGAACTGCTCGATACCATAAAATGTAACACCCTCGATTTAATAACCAATGCACAATCGTCATTATGTCACGGTCACTAAATGTCGGCGTGCTAACATTGTCAAACAACAAATTTACCATAAATATTAAAACATTTCTCATATGAGGAAAATAAGAGCCACGAATGAGTAGTTACATATACAACCAGTTAAATTATGAATTATAATATGTACTCAATTTACAACAATTAAGTCTGGATAATTTCCTTGAAGCATACATGTACTCAAAAATACACTTTATATAGGTAATGCAAAATAGAATATAAACTACCCATAATATATCTACGACTAAGGAGTTGGGCACTCCATCGTATCCCGAATGCGTGAGGCAATTCCCGCTCACCGGTGTAGTGAGAAATACAAGATAAGGTCTTCAATCGCAGTCCTCTTCATGGTCAAAGTCGATCCCCAAGATGTTACATACGCTTGTCGGTCCAGTCAACTCTACGGTCTTGGTATCAAAGCGAACACAATTCGAACAAACCCCAAAAGAGCTCCCTTCGCGACGGCATCACCGAATGCAATAGGTCAAACCAATAAAATCCAAAGGAATCCAACTTCGTTCCCACTTATAGTCTTTAACCAAAAATTAACATAGAGCAAGAAAAGTACAAGAAAGAGGTAAGACATCCTACCATCATTACCACCATAGCATCAAGAAACCAAACGGCGCAAGGCGCCCACATAGCATTTATGATAGCAATAATGGTAATAAACATTTAGTAGCAGTTATGATCAACCAGACAGTTTCAAGCAATCATATCTATATATATGGATATATCAGGAATACAACAGTTCCAATTATAATAACAATGTATGCCAGATAATTCATGGACTCACTATGCACATGTGCCCTCAATAATCAAAATCCTACTCCATGGAGCTAGACACAAAACAGTCGGAGAGAATGATCAGGGAGACATGCCAGTATCTCGTCAGCCATAAAAACAAGTGCTTTTCAGAAAATAATCAGTCATTTTGCGCAACAAGGCTTTATACAGCGGCATTCTCACAAGATCTCGATATAGGACATGGGCTGCCGAGTTATCGTCGGTGCGTGTGTATCGGTCTATCTCCACGGTCCGGAGGAGCTACCACCGCCTCTGCGAGACGCCCGCGCCCGACGCCCCCTCAAGGTCATCTACGGGACCCCACGTATCTATTCGCACCCGCACTAAGGTGTGATTCAACTCCTAGGCAACTCGGCCTTAACAAAGTTCAACGGACATCCTCGCTTCTTTTGTGCAATGCATGACTCTATCATGCTTCTCATGACAACCCTGGTCAATCATGCCTCAAATGCATGTCATATGATTTATCCACAATGCATACGGACTCATGCATAATCATGTATGATCATTATTACATACTATTCCATCATGCGTCACAATTTGCCCAAGTAAGAATTAACCCAATCAATGGTCACCCACATGGACCCACAATAGCATGATATTGTTGTTAAATAAATTAGCACATTTTAAAGCGTATTATGAATTCTTACTTAGGTTTAGCTTTACTTACAGAGTTTATCTCTAAAGGAATTCTCTTAGTTAACTTAAATCCTCTTAGGTAATTTATTCATATGCCCTTAGAAGGTTATTCTAAGATCTCAAAATCTCACACTCTCATGTTCTTCCCTGTTTATGCATCCCTAAGTAATTTCTAGTCATCCCATTTATTTCTAATCAATATGCCTCTATTAGTCCCAAGGTTTTGGGTCCAGGGAAATACACGGTCGGAATCACAAACTGAGTCAGATATTTCAATTACTAGGTGTTGGGTGATAGGTATACTTTTGAATTCGACAAGAACAATACGTTTTATGAATAATTGAAGCTGCCATTCGACGGAAAATAATGTAACAGGAGGAGGGAAGAATGGGGAGAACATTTTATAATAGGATTGGCAAGAAATCAATTTCTGTCGGATGGGGTTCTGTCGAACAAAGATCAGGGCTGTCGAATCCTCCAGAAGGCCAGCAAAAGCCTCAATTCGACGGGTTTTGGGTGTCGACATTGGAGAAAATCTCCCAAGCGTCGAACCGACGAAACACTGGTCGAAATCTCTAATTTCGACGGGTCTGGAGAAATTCATCTACTCGACAGGCATTGTCTCTCAAACTCGACGATTATTGACTTTGGGGCAGTTTCTCCTAAGTGTCCAGGGACTCTATTCGACGGGTTTTGGTCGGAAGATCAATCCCGACGGGCATGATCGGGGTTCATACTCGACGGATTTTGACATTGTGTTTAGTGGTCGAAGATCTAAACTCGACGGGTTTTGACATTCGACGGAAATGGTCGAAGTCTAAACTCGACGGTTTTAACATTTCACTAAGTAATTAGGTTATCAAATTCGACAGGTTTGCCATGAGTCCTTACTCGACGGATTCTAACATTTTACTAAGTGATTAGGTTATCACATTCGACAGGTTTGGCCATGAGTCCTTACTCGACGGATTTTAACATTTTACTAAGTGATTAGGTTATCACATTCGACAGGTTTGGCCATGAGTCCTTACTCGACGGATTTTGAATAATAGGGAAGATTCTCACTCATACTTGATCCGACGGAAATGCTAAGAGTCATAAATAAGTTTTCTCGCATGTCAAACCGACGAGAGGTGTTAAGGGTCACTAGCTCGACAAATTTTGACATTGTAAAGGGCCCCATGTGTCTATTCGACGGAAGCATTAAAGGTTTAGAAGTTGGTTGTCAAAAGTTGGACAAGGTTCAGTGTCGAATAGTTGAATTCACGACTTACAAAGATTGGATACCTAATTGATTTGAATCCCATTTATTATCCTAGTTCACCCAGAATCCCAGATTCTGGGCCTCAAAACCATGGCCATCCTAGGGATGAATCCGACGTCATTTCCTTCCACTCTCATGCATTCGTCGAATATATATATATTGACATGCAAAATCATCCAAGTACCATGCTTTCCAATTTTCAGTCGAACATGTGAACATATTAACATACAAAATTGTCAAACCAAAACATCATACATTCCACTCTGTTGAATATATTATCAAACTTAACAAATCATGCAAACAACGTAAACAACTAAATACAAAGACAAACATTTAATCATAAAAACCAAGCAAGCAAAGGAGATCCTTAATGCTAGAAGAGGTTGAGGAGGAGTGTCTTCCTCTTACCTTGGAGAAGCACAAAGAAAGGCTGCTCCTTTTTGGTCAGAAATCACGTTTTCAGTTTCCGGAGATCCTTAAACATTCAAGCTTACCAAAATCGAATCAAGTGTTGAAATGGATACCCATGGTCATCAAAATGACAATGGGTTATGAAAATGAGGAGAGATGAGGAAAAAGCTAAGGACTTTACCTTAAAGTTCCAACCTTTAAGCTTCAACCGTGGAGGAAAATGAAGATGAAGAAAATGTAGAACTTTGAAGATGATTCCTTCAGATATGGTGTTTCTCCAAACACAAAATAGTGCTAGGAGTGTGACGGTTTTGGAAGATAAAAATGTGAATGTGGGTGGATGGTGTTCTGTAAGGAGAAATGGAAAGAGAGAAAGATGAGTGAATAGTGATCTCACTACGTACGGGAGGAGGAAAATGTGTGGATGAAAAATGAATTGGATCCCTTAATTCAAATATGCAGCACAAAATAGGGGGAAAGAGAAATAATAAAATAATAGATGGAAGAAGCTTCCTTGAGAAGCTTCGCACGCTTCTCTATGAAGTGTATGGTAAGCTAGTCTCCAAATTAAATACATCTGATAGATGATCAATTACCGCTGTAGAATTATTTTCTCAGTGAATAAAATTACAAGTGATGAAAATAATATTTTATTATTCATCCGATAATTTTATGATACCGCGATTTTATCTAGCAGATAAAACCTTGAAAAATGCAAACCTCGCAAACTGCGCCTGGCCTCGGGTTTAGTAAGATCCCCCGTTGACACGTTGACAGTCCAAGGTTTACCAGCCTCAGGGAGAACATTTCGTTATCCCGGCTCCGCTCAGTGCATACGCAAAACGAGGAATATATTAAAATATTCAACGCTTCCAGAAAATTTCACAAAAATCACCAAAAATCACAAATATTATAAAATGATTATTTATAATGAAATAAGCAATTTTCGGGATGTTACACTAATCGGTTAGGCCATTTTGATAGCCAAATTGTATTTCATTTAAAAACATGTGCTAACCGGTTAGGAAAACTTCCTAATTGGTTAGGAGGTCTATCAAATCATGAAAAATACTCATTTTCATCATCCTAATTGATTAAGTCTATTGCCTAATCGGTTAGGCCATTTTAGAGAGTGAAACGGCTTCTGACAGGGTGAATAATCGGTTAGGGAAAGTCCCAAATCGGTTAAGAGCCACTAATTTTGAAAACTGACTTTAAATGGTCATAACTTCTTCATTTCTTATCCGTTTTAAGCGAATGACCACTCATTGGAAAGATATTTGAGTTTATTTTCATATGAGATAAGTTTCGAAGAAAACTCAGAGTATTTTGAAAGATATGATCAAAAGAGTAACCAAAGGTCAATTTTACAAAACACAAACTTGACTATTTTTCATAGAAATGAACTACCACCATAACTAACTTTCCAAAAGCAGTTTGTTGGGCATTTAAACATTTTAGAAACACTTTTAAAGATGTTTAAAACTTGTTTGAACTTAATGTGATTCCCATTTACGTTTACATAAGATCTAAGTCCTATAAGCTATTCTTGAAGATGTTGGACTTGATCTTTTGCCACCATCAATTCTTGATGTAATCCAAGCTTCCAAAGAAAATCTTCTCTTCAAGACTTGTGAATGCTTGGAACATCTTTTCATTCTCATTGTTCTTGAGTTGAGCATAGTTGTGATCTTTTGTTTTCTTATTGCAATGCTCACTTAAACAAACATAGTTAGTCCAAATTCATAGTTCAATATCTTCATATGCATGATTCATAAATGTATAACTCTAGTTAATCTAACATGCATGTAAAACTTTCATAAACACATCCAAATAAGACATTTAATAATTACTAATAGATATGCTCTATGTAGAATGTAACAAAGAGTACTTTTTCCATTTTCATTTAAATAGAGTCAAATCTAATATTAATTCATTATAACTCATATAAAACATTATTGGATATATTATATGATGAATATTACATACATCTCATTGCATGATTATTATGTGAAATATAACTAGATAAAGTACATAATCATACATGACACAATATATCTTATTAAGCACATTTACGTAACATGATTAATATTCTTTTGTGATGCAATTGTCATCTATAAAGTACATCTATCAAGCATAAGCATCATTCTGTTTATCTTGTATTTGTCATCGTCAAAACTTAATATATTAAACCATTTTGGGTAAACTTATTTCCAAAATCTCCCCCATTTTTATAATGATAAATCACTAAAGAAAAATATGTTGAACAATGTAGAATAATAGATATTCATACAAACATATCACATAATTAAGCATAAGAACATATTTGTCTTTCCAATTTTCTCTCCCCCTATTTGATATCAACAAAAAGGCTTAGGAAGGAAAGATAATATTTTCACTCCCTTTATAGATAAAACTCATGTAGTCAAAAAGAGTAAGATTATCAAAACTCAAAAACTTCTTTAAGTTATTCAAATCATAAATATCTTCCCTTATTTGATTTTACACATGATTCAAGAAAAGAGAGATGAAACAAGTTTTGGTGTATACCCTAGAGGCAAATACATTTTCTGTATTTACATACATTCTATTATGCTATTTTTATATATGAGGCATTTCATTTATTGTGTTCTTTTTTGATAAACATAATAAAGTCCTTAGAATAGTAAGTTTGATGCTATAGGATGTCAAGTGGATGACTTGATCGTGAGATCCTTTTGGTTACAACACAATTCTTAAATGTCCCTAATCAAGTATTATTGTTAATTAGGACAACAATAATACATTGAGACTAGTATGTGCATAGACTGATGACCATATCTCACGGGTCATGGATATGAGATATCAAGTCTTCACATGGGTACATATTAGAGTAATGATGTACTGGACTGACCCACCATGAGAATGCTACATGGATCGTTACGTGAGTGTCATAAGCGATTCTCATAGTGACAATGGTGTTTGTAGTCCTTTGACTTGAAATCACTACGATTCCTACATGAGGAGGTGTGTTTTAATGCCATCAAACGTCATCTGTAACAAGGTGATTATAAAGTTAGTTATTGGACATACCGCGAATCATGCAGAGGGATATGAGTGACCTAGATGGGATTTGTCACTTTTACATAACAGGAGCGATATCTTCGGGCCCCCTGATTGAGTGAGACTGCGAAATGCATGGCCATGCTCAAATGAGTCAATATGAGATATGTGTTTGGATGCATACTTTTGACGACTTGTTTTGATGATAACAAACGTGAAGAATAAATGAAGATGATAAATAGACCAAGTCCAAGTTTATATTTGATTAGCATTAGGACTTAGGATCTATTGTACGGAGCTCACTTTGATATCTCTTTATTTTTTGAAAAGAAAAGATAAAGCTTGTTTTTAAACTTAGTTTTCAAAACATTTTAGAACTGAGTTATTCGAATAGAACCTAGTCTATTCGAATAGACCCTTTTACTAGACTCTGTGTTTTTAAGTATTTATTCGAATAGCATGTCTTTTATCCGAATAGATGAGCTTTTTCAGAACTGTATTTTAAGTGAGTTATTCGAATAACTCATACATTATTCGAATAAACCTTTTTTTGTGTCTGAACTTTTTATAAACTTTATTCGAATAGTTCAGTTGCTATTCGAATAACCTATTTGGTTTTTGAACTCTGGTTTTAACAGAGTTATTCGAATAACATATTGGTTATTCGAATAACCCTTCTCAGATGGCTTTTCACGATGGTTTCAGACACAGTGTTATTCGAATAAGATTTTGCTTTATTCGAATAAACACGGGTTCACAGTCACGTATATGGAAACAGACAAGTTTTCAAATTTGTTTTAAATGATACTAATTATACCTAAACGGCTATCTCTGTGTTTTTCCCTATAAATAGCAAGTTTGGGTCACGAATTTCTTTGTCCATAACTCTGAATTATTTTCTGAATGCTCTAATCTGTGAAAACTATTTTCTACGCTCTTTTTGATTAAAAACTTTGAGATATTTCTGTGAGAGCTCTATTAGCACTTCAATTTGTATTACTTACTCTGAGTGAGAGTTTCTCTTCATCTATTTTTTTCTGATATTCTGTATCGAGGGTGAGGTATCCCTCAAGGTTTGTATAAGGGTGAGGTGTCCCTGCAGGCTGAGACTTTAGCACAAGGGTAGAGTGTCTCTGTGTGTGAAAAGTGCTCTATTTTGTAACGGTAGCAAGCACCTATTGAAGCTTGTATACTTAGTGAAAAATCTCGGCTTTCGAGGACTGGACGTAGACTACAAGTGGGTTAGTGGTCAAACCAGGATAAATACCGTGCCTGCTCTTCTTCTCTTTATCTCTTTATTTTATGCAATTTATTTTATAGCACATTTATTTTCTGCTGATCTTTTCTTCGTCTCATTCCTTCTGTGCATTTATTTATTAAGTTTTAATATTTATATTTTATTTAAAAAGGTTTGCGAAAAAGTTTTATACTCAATTCACCCCATCTCTTGAGTACTGGAAGCCACTTGGTAACAAGTGGTATCAGAGCTAGACTCTTGTATAAAGAGCTTAGCAGCTTCAAGAGAATATGGCTTCTTCAAACGATTTTTCAGAAGGATCTTCCATAAACTGACCACCCTTTTTCAATGGGGATGGTTACGCATATTGGAAGGAAAGAATGAAAATCTTTATCGAAGCTATTGATCTAGATGTTTGGGATGCTGTCGAAAATGGTGCTTTTATACCCACACATGAGGTCGATGGCGTAATGACCGAAACACCATGAAATAAATGGTCTGATGAAGATAAAAGAAAAGTTCAATTTAATTTAAAAGTCGAAAATATTATTACTACTGCTTTGGGATATGATGAGTTTTTTAGAATTTCAAATTGCAAAACGGTTAAAGAAATGTGGGATACTTTGCAAGTTACCCATGTGGGTACTAGTGAAGTTAAGAGGTCGAGAATAAATTCTCTAACTCGTGAATATGAATTATTCAGAATGAACCAAGGAGAAAGCATTCAGGAAATGCAAAAAAGGTTCACCCACATAGTTAATCATCTTACATCTTTAGGCAAAAGCTTCTTTAATGAAGATTTGATTAACAAGGTTTTGAGATGTCTTAGCAGGATTTGGCAACCCAAAGTAACAGCCATATCAGAATCAAGGGATTTATCCACAATGACTTTAGCTACCCTCTTTGGAAAACTTCATGAGCACGAATTAGAACTGAGCAGATTAAGCCAAAGCGAAGAGAACGATAAAAAGAAAAAGGGGATAGCGCTCAAAGCCACTTCATCAACATTCGATAATGATGATGAAGAAAATAAAGAAAGCTCAGAGAACATCGAGGTAAGTGAAGAAAATCTGAGTTTGTTAGTTAAAAAGTTTGGTAAATTTCTCAGGAAAAAGGGAACGCAAAGAAGACCTCCCTTCCCCCCGAAAAAGACTCACTACAAAGGCAAAGGAGTTTCATCGACTCCAACTTACTATGAATGCGGCAAACCTGGTCACATGAAAATGGAGTGTCCAGTTTACCAAAAGAAGAAGGAAAAATTTGAAAAGAAGCCCTTCAAGGAAAGGAAAGGAAGAAAAGCCTATATAGCATGGGATGAGAACGACATGGATTCAACTGACAGCTCAGATAGCGAGGAAGCTCAACTATGTCTCATGGCAAAAGGAGAAGAAGAAGAAAGTGAAAATGGGGTAAATTCTAATACTACTTTATTACCTTCTTACGATGAATTACAATATGCTTTCGAGGAACTACATGAAGAATTTTTAAAACTCACAAAAGTTATTTCTTCTTCTAAGAAAACAATCTCTTCTTTAGAAAAACAAATTCTTGTTTTAAATAAAGAAATAAAAGAATTGAAAATTGAAAATGAAACTTTGGGAATCATTGATGCTTGCACAAATCATTCTTCACATGCTTCTACTTCTTTATCTTGTTCTTCATGTCATATGTTTGAAAAAGAAATTGAAGACTTAAAGAACACTCTTTCTAAATTCACCTTTGGAAGGGATAACTTAAATATTTTATTAGGAAGACAAAGAGTGATTTTTCAAAAAGCCGGGATAGTTTATAACCCAAAAAATCAACAAAAACTTTATAAAAATTTCTTTGTGCATTCTAGTGTTTCAACTAGTCCTTTTATTAAATGTTTTTATTGTGGAAGGAAAGGACATAGTGCTTCAACATGTAATGCAAGAAAAAACATAAATACAAAAATTAGAACAAAAATGGTTTGGGTTCCCAAGGGTACTATACCCAAAGCTGACATACAAGGACCCAAGAAAGTTTGGGTACCAAAAGTTAAAAACTAAACTTGTGTTGTATGTAACATCCCGAAAATTCTTTATTTCATTATAAACGATCATTTTATAATATTTATGATTTTTAGGAATTTTTGTGAATTTTTCTGAAAATGATGAATATTTTAATATATTCTTCGTTTTGCGTGTACACTGAGCGGAGCCGGGGAAATTAGAATATTTTCCCTGAGGCTGGTAAACTTTGAACTGTCAACGTGTCAACGGGTGATCTTACTAAACCCGAGGTCGGGCACAGTTTACGAAGTTTACATTTTTTGAGGTTTTATCTGTTAAATAAAATTTCGGTATCATAAAATCATCTGATGAATAATAAAATATTATTTTCATCAATTGTAAATTTTATTCACTGAGAAAATAATTCCACAGTGTAATTAATCATCTGTCAGATGTATTTAATTTGGAGACAAGCTTACTATGTACTTTATCGAGGAGCGCGCGAAGCTTCTCAAGGAAGCTTCCTCCAACCATTATTTTATCATTTCTCTCTCCTCCCAAATTTGTGCTTTGCACGTTTGAAATTAAGGGGTCTAATTCATTTTTCATTCTCACATTTTCCTCCTCCTGTACGCAGCACTCACTATTCACTCATCTTTCTCTCTTTTCATTTCACTCCACAGCAGCACACCATCCACCCACATTTGTATTTTTATCTTCCAAAACGTCACACTCCTAGCACCATTTCGTGTTTGGAGAACCACCATCATTGAGGAAATCATCTTCAAAGTTCTACATTTTCTTCATCTTCATTTTTCTCCACTGTTGAAGCTTAAAGGTTGGAACTTTAAGGTAAAGCTTTTAGCTTTTTCCTCATCTCCTCTCATTTTCGTAATCCACAGTCATTTTGATGACCATGGGTATCCATTTCAATACTTGATTCTGATTTTGGTAAGTTTGAATGTTCAAGGATCTCCTGGAAGCTGAAAACGTAACTTCTGACCAAAAGGAGCAACCTTTCTTTGTGCTTCTCCCAGGTAAGAGGAAGACACTCCTCCTCAACCTCTTTTAGCATTTAGGGACATTGTTTGTGATTGGCATGTGACCCATCTCTGTTTGAATGCTGCTGGTGATGTATTTGTATATGCTATTTGATTGTTGTGTGATTTGATATATATGTCTGGAACGTATAATCTAAAAGGAACGCTGTCGGGCTGGCTCTCGGATGGCCACGCCTTGAGACTAGAATTTTGGGATTATTAGTGAGAAGTGGTAATGACTTGATTTCTGATCATTAAGTGAAATGTCAAAACCTGTCGTGTAGGAACCCCTGGCCAAACCCGTCGAATGTGATGCCCGTCGAATTTGATTCCTGGTCATTTAGTGCAATGTCAAAACCTGTCGTGTAGGAACCCCTGGCCAAACCCGTCGAATGTGATGCCCGTCGAATTTGATTTCTGATCATTTAGTGCATTATCAAAATCATCGAGTATGAACTTCGCCAAACCCGTCGAATGTGATGTCATGGTCACTCAAGTAAAGTCAAAACATATCGAGTATGAACCTCGGCCATGCCCGTCGAATATCCATCGAGTATGAACTCCTGACCACTTAGGAGAGAAACTCCTCCAATGCAAAATCCGTCGAATTTGAATGACCACATCCGTCGAGTGAAATATTCATCGAGTTAGAATGCCAATAACCATTGAGACATACCTGTCGAGTGGATCTTCTGTCCATTTATCAGAAGCTTCCCAAAGTTAATATTCGTCGAGTAGAACGTCAAGACCCGTCGAATTAGAGTTCTGACCACAGTGTTTTCGTCGGTTCGACACTTGGGAGATTTCTCCAACGTCGACACCCACATCCATCGAATTGGACTTCGCGACCTTCGGAAAGAATTCGACGATTCGACCTGCGTTCGACGAACCCCATCCGACGAAATTGGTTTTTATCCAATCTTGTGATAAAATGTTCTCCTATTTTTCATCCTTATGCCATGTTAGTCTTCGTCGAATGGCAGCCTCAATTTTCCACTAAATGCATAGTATCCGTCGAATTCACAACCATGGTTTATCACCCCATACCTAGCAATTAAATCTGTGATGTTATTGGTGATTCTGGCCATGTATCTTCTTGGATTCAAAACCCTTGGATTAATAAAAGTACATAAATCATAAATGATTGGATGATTAGAGATTAAGTAAGGATTCATAAACAGGGAAGAACTTGAGTATGGGTGAGCTTTTGAGGCACATAATGAATTTAATGGTTGACTTTTATCATGACTATGAAATGGAAATTGTGAATGTCCTTAAAATATACTATTGGATTATTGTATACCCGTGAATGGGATCAGATCTTGTGATAAATGATATGACATGCATGTGAAGCATGATGGGCCTAGTTGGTCATGAGGAGTATGATTGTGTCATGTATTGAACAAAAAGAAAGAGATTGTCCGTTGGACTTAGTTAAGGCCGGTAGCCTAGGAGTTGAACTTACACCTTTGTGCGGGTTCGAATAGACAAGTGTAGGTTACTTGTTGACCTTGGGGGCGTCAGGGTGCGGGTACCTCACAATGGGCAGCTGGTAGCTCTCTGTCTGTGGGGCAGACCGATGCAAACACACTGACGATCCGGACTGAGACGCTGTCCTATGTCAAGATCTGTGTAGAATGTCTTGTAAAATGCCATGTTGTACAAAATGATAAATTGAGAATTTTTAGCACTTGAGGGCCTGGGCAGCCAAGAATACAGACATACCTCCTGATCGTTCCCTCCGACTGTTTTGTGTCTAGCTCCATGGAGTAGGATTTTGGTTATTGAGGGCAAGTGTGCATAGTGAGTCCATGAATCATTGGGCATGCATTGTTATCATAATTGGAACTGTTGTACCTCTGATATATCTATATGTATACGACTGCCTGGAACTGTTTGGTTGATCATAATTGCTATTGAATGTTTATTACTATTATTGCTGTCATAAATGCTATGTGGGCATTTTGTGCCGTTTAGTTTCTCGATGCTATGATTGGTAATGATGGTAGGATGTCTTACCTCTTCTCTGTCTCTCCACTTCTGTTTTGTCCGTATACTACGTTCTATAGAAGACAACTGCAAGGAACCGGAAGCCCCCGACTTCCCTGGTTTTTGGCCTCATCTCGACTGAGCGACTACAGAAGCGTATGGAGCCACGCACGCAAAGATTTTTGGGAGATGTGCGCCTGACCTTCTTGGGAGGGCCAGAGTGCTGGTACATCAACTATGGTTCTGAGCGTTGCGTCTATACGGGGGATGTGTCGTTATCTTTAGCCTGGAGGCGTCACGAGCCGCCTGTCTTCACCTGCTGTATTAGTTTACGTCTGGAATTTCAGCTACCGATACGCGAGATGTGGGGTGACCGCTATTTCACTCCGCGGGAAGACTCTTTTCGTTCCACTGCTCGGGCCCCGTCCCGTGACTTTGCGATTCATATGGTGATTTCCTCTGACGAAGAAGATCTCGAGGAAGATCCCGAAGAAGTTCCTGAGGACGACCCTGAAGAGGATCCTGAAGAGGACCCTGACTCGATTCCTCCTCACTTGAGGGACTGACTTTACTTGTAGCTACTGAGGGCTACCAGTATTTTATTTTGGGGGCGATGTTTTGTCTCGTAGTGGGCGTATATTCGATACCGTAGGGATATGTATGTAAAATCCTTTAGGGGCATGTATAGTTTTGCTTTTTGTTATGTCAGGCTTTGTAACTAAACAGTTGATAATTATATATATATATATGAATGAAATGTTAATTTCCCATGTATGTCTCGTCACCGTGGATGTTGATTATCGTTAACGTAAATGTAATGAATAGAAAAAAAAATATACTTGCTAATTTACTTAACCAACTACAATTGAGTAAACGTATATATTATTAAAATGAACCGGGTCTTAACTTACATAAATTTTATTTCCGCATAGTAATTGAAAGTGAGACGTTCCCTTGGGTTTAAAAAGGGGCGTCACATTGTAGGTGTGCTTGAAAGCCAGGAGTTCAAATTGGTATCTCGATAGCGGCTGCTCCAAGCACATGACCGGGGATGACTCAAAATTCACCATGCTTATTCCAAAGAATCATGGACACGTCACTTATGGTGATAACAATAAAGGAAAAATCCTTGGAATCAGCAAAGTCGATAAGAACCCTAACTCCTCTATTGAAAATGTGCTGCTTGTTGAAGGCTTGAAACATAACTTACTTAGTATTAGCCAATTATGTGATAAAGGAAATAAAGTTATATTTGATTCAAACTGTTGCATAATTGAAGATAAAAATGACAAGCATGTTAACTTCATTGGTCATAGAGTAAACAACATCTATATGATTAGTCTTGATGATATATCTTCAAATGATGCGAAATGCCTTTTAAGTAAGAATGATGATTCATGGCTATGGCATAGGAGAATTGCACACATTCATATGGATCACTTAAAGAAGTTGGTCTCTAAAGAGCTAGTAATTGGACTACCCAAGCTTAATTTTATAAAAGATAAATTATGTGATGCATGTCAAAAGGGTAAACAAATAAAGGTCTCTTTTAAAGTAAAAAATATAGTTTCAACTACTAGACCTTTACAACTTTTGCACATGGATCTATTTGGACCTTCTAGAACTATGAGCTTTGGTGGGAATTACTATGCTTTAGTGATTGTGGATGATTTTTCTAGGTTTACATGGACTTTATTTCTTGTAAATAAAAATGATGCATTTCTAGTTTTTAAAAGACTTGCCAAAGTTATTCAAAATGAAAAAGGGTTTCAAATCTCTTCTATAAGAAGTGATCACGGTGGAGAATTTGAAAACAATGTTTTTGAAAATTACTGTGATGAACATGGCATTAATCATAATTTCTCTGCTCCTAGAACTCCGTAACAAAATGGAGTTGTAGAAAAAAAAAATCGTTCTTTAGAAGAAATGGCGAGAACTATGCTTAATGAGGCTCGCTTCTTTTCTAAATACTTTTGGGCGGATGCTGTAAGTACAACTTGTTATGTAATGAACCAGGCCTTTATAAGGCCTATTTTAAAGAAAACCCCATATGAGTTGTATAAGGGAAGAAAGCCAAATGTCTCACACTTTCATATTTTTGAATGCAAATGTTTTGTTTTAAATAATGGAAAAGACAACTTAGGCAAGTTTGATGCTAAGTCTGATGAAGGTATATTTCTTGGTTATTCAAATCATAGTAAAGCTTTTCGCATATATAATAAAAGAACTATGACTATTGAAGAATCTATACATGTTGCATTTGATGAAACTAACCCAAATGGATCGAGAAAGGATCTTGTTGTTGATGATGTTACAGAAATCTTGGCAGAAACACATTTAGATAATAAAGAAAAAGAAATCAAGGAGCAAGAGGATAAACAAAGACAAGAAGATTCGTAAGCTTTGGAACTTCCCAAAGAATGGCGAACTTCAAAATATCATTCCCTTGATCAAATTATCGGTGATGTATCTAAAGGTGTAAGTACTCGTAACTCTCTTAGAAATACTTGTAATCACCTAGCGTTTGTTTCTCAAATTGAACCTAAGGATTTAATTGAAGCTTTTGATGATGAACATTGGATCTTAGCTATGTATGAGGAATTAAATCAGTTTGAAAAAAATCAAGTTTGGGAATTAGTTGCTAGACCTAATAATCACCCCATAATTAGAACTAAATAGGTTTTTAGAAACAAACTTGATGAAAATGGGTTAATAACTAGAAACAAAGCTAGATTGGTTGCTAAAGGGTATAATCAAGAAGAAGGAATAGATTATGAAGAAACCTATGCACCTGTAGCTAGATTAGAAGCTATTAGAATATTACTTGCTTATGCTTGCATCATGGATTTCAAATTATATCAAATGGATGTCAAAAGTGCTTTTCTAAATGGTTTTATTCAAGAGGAGGTTTTTGTTGAACAACCTCCAGGCTTTGAAAATCATGAACTACCCAACCATGTTTTTAAACTTAAAAAGGCTTTATACGGTTTAAAGCAAGCTCCTAGAGCTTGGTATGAAAGGTTGAGTAAGTTCCTTTTAGAAAATGGTTTTTCAAGAGGAAAAGTCGATACTACTCTTTTTATTAAAAATAAAAAGCATGATATTCTTCTTGTGCAAGTATATGTGGATGATATTATCTTCAGTGCTACTAATGAATCCCTTTGCAAAGAATTTGTTAAGTCAATGCAGAATGAATTTGAAATGTCAATGATGGGAGAATTGAATTTCTTCCTCGGACTTCAAATTAAACAAACGAACGAAGGGACATTCATAAGTCAAACCAAATACTGCAAGGAGTTGCTCAAGAGATTCGAGATGGAAAACGCTAAACACATGGCCACTCTGATGGGCACTTCTTGCTACTTGGACAAAGATGAAGGAGGTAAATCATTAGAAATAACGAAATATAGAGGTATGATTGGATCTCTCCTTTATCTTACTGCTAGTAGGCCAGATATAATGTTTAGTGTATGCATGTGTGCTAGATATCAGGCAAACCCTAAGGAATCTCATTTGAGTGCTGTTAAACGGATAATGAAATACCTAGTAGGCACTTCACAAATGGGCTTGTGGTACCCTAAGGGTGCCTCTTGTAGCCTAAGAGGCCATTCTGACTCTGATTTTGCTGGGTGTAAATTGGATAGAAAAAGTACTAGTGGGACATGCCACTTGCTTGGTAGTTCTTTAGTTTCTTGGTATAGCAAGAAACAAAATAGTGTGGCTTTATCTACCGTTGAGGCTGAATATGTTGCAGCCGGGAGTTGTTGTGTTCAAATTCTATGGATGAAGCAACAACTCTTAGACTACGGTCTTCAGCTTGATCACATCCCGATAAGATGTGATAACACTAGTGCAATAAATATCTCTAAGAATCCCATACTGCATTCCAGAACAAAGCATACAGAGATAAGACATCACTTTATCAGAGATCATGTACAAAAAGGGGATTGCATTCTTGAGTTTGTTGAAACATCTAAGCAACTTGCAGATATCTTCACTAAACCCTTAGCAAAAGAAGCATTCTTTTATATTCGAGGAGAATTAGGCATAATTGATCAATCCAACATTTAATTGCATGTTTTTCTGTTGAATATTTTCACATGGATATATGCTTTGTGTAACACCCTCCTTAGGGCGCCACACTTTATGTTACTTAATTACCAAATTACCCTTCAATTAAAAATCGTGCTTGTATTATAAATACGAGTTATAAAATTTCTTGATGATACTAAGATAAACTTACCAGAAAATAAAAACATAACAACATTGTCACAAATAATTTACATCACATATACATACAAGCGTTTAGTACTGTCACACTTTGATATCTTACAAACTAGACTTCCAAAATATTTAAACTTTAAACTTTAAAACTAACATATAGCCCAAATCTTACTAGACAATGAGAACCCTCGGATGGGTCCTCCTCGATTCCTCAGTACATAGGAATCCGTCATGATGTGCAGTTCTACGGACAAGTGTCCGAAACAGACGACACAATACTAACCGTACTAGGAGTACGATAGTAAGCTCCCCAATACTGCCTAATAGATATTTTAAACTCTATAATAGATACTTTCTCCCTCTAAATCTACAGTCCATGCCTCATCTCCCCCAATGAATGTCAGCTTCAGGTAGCTAAGGAAACTAGGCATCTGCATCTCTTCAGAACTCGACGTCCTCAACAGGAATCTGCTCCTCCTCAGCTTCTTGCTCTTTTTCTTGCTCGACTTCTTAACAAATATAAATATAATACCAAACATACATGCAAAGAGGTGAGATCACCTACACCAATACCAGTATGGCAGTAATGAAGATAAACACATACAATATCTCATACAGTTATCATACCACAATTACAATTATGCCACTAACATCAATATCATCACAAGACATGTAATACACAATAATTACAGTCATGTTATTATCAATAATCAATAAATCAATTATCATAAACAAAAATTACGATAATACCCTCTATCATTATATGTATGCACATAGACTCAATTTCCTACTCCATGGAGCTATAACTCAGGTCGGAGAGAGTGATGGAAAAGAAGTGTCGGTACCAACATGCCTTGGACCACGTGCTCAGTTTTGCACATCCAGCATATACACGACAGTCTTTATCAGATCTTGATTAAGGATAGTGTCTCGGTCCGGATCATTGGTGTGTTGCGTCGGTCTAACCCACGGTACAGAAAGAGCTACCATCGCCCATTGTAGGCAACCCGCACCCCAACGCCCCCAAGGTCAACGAGTGACTTACACTACGCATATCACACCCACTCGGAGGTGTAGTCTCTCCTAGGCAACTAGCCTCATACATCCATCGGACCTTCCCAATGCATGTACTATGCATTATTCACATTTCAAATTTATATCTCATAATCGGGGTCCACACAGTAATATAACAGTACTATTACCGTACTTTAATCGCGTAGTCACATTTTCGCATTTTCTTAATTGCGACTCAATTCTGCCGCCTTTTCAAAATCGCGTAGCGACTTTTCAACGTTTTTCAATCGCGTAAATATTTTTCTTACGTTTTAAATCAGAAATACTATTTTTCTCATTTTAATACCAAAATTAGCTTTATTTTCCATATTTACACTTTAGTCCCTCAAAAACTCATATTTACGAAACAACCCCTCACAAAATCCATATTTACAAAATAGTCCCTCAAAATTTAATATTTACTGAAAAGTCCCTTATAAATTATTATTTATGAAAAAGTCCCTCATCAAATTTATATTTATGAAATCGTCCCTCCTTTATAAAATATTTACAGTTTGACCCCTCTAAAAATAATATTTACATTATGACCCCTCAAAAAATCAATATTTATACTATGGCCCCTCTTTTTGATAAAATTTGCAATTTAGTCCTTCTTTTATAAAAATTTGCGGTATAACTCCTCTAAAAATCAGTAAATGGTATTGTTTTCAAAAATTGTTATTTCTTTTCTTTACTACCCATGAAATCATTTTATTTTACCATACTCAAATTCTTTCCAAATTCATTTAGATGTCTCAGTTCTCATTTTAATTCATCAGTGTAAGGACTTTGGTCCTTTTTCCATTGTAGGGCTGTAAGCCTCAATACTCTTTGGAGTACACATACAATCGATTAATCATGTTATTCACATCCTAATTTACACATACAATCTCATGCTTTCATAATTACACATACACACAGAATATCAAGACTTTAAGCATTTAATCACACATGCAAGCATAAAAACTCAATTAAACACAACACAAACACAATCAAAACACATCAAATAATCGGTGAAGAACCCTTATGGATTTTTCACCGTACAAAACCATCCTCACACCACCAAAACTCGGTTGGTGAGGTTAAATCTCCCTCTTACCTCTTGTAGACAATTTTAATCGGTTAGTTCTCCTTCCTTCCTTCAGATTTGTGCTACCCACCAAACAAATCCCTAAAATTCTCAAACAATTAGTAAAAACACATACAAGGTACAATATTGAAAAACCATGGAACAATCATGGTTAGAAAAATTAAAAATTCAGTTTTGAACCATAGAAACCAAACTTACCCTTAAGTAAGTAAGCAAGAAGTGGAATTTTAGGCAAGATAGAGTAGGAATTTGGGAAAACTTTGTGAATGAAAGATGCTTAGAATGGTATTTGGCTTTAGGAAATATGATAGGAAAAAATTATAGAAGTTTGGTAGTATATGTAAGGTGCATGGCCGAATATAGAGAGAAAAAGAGAAAGGAAAGTTTGCTTGGTTCTTGATAGCTTTTTGGAGAGAAAGTAGATGCTTTGATTTGTGATAAGTGTGAAATAGAAAATGAAGAGTGAATATGGAGTGCAGCTGCCGTGTGAGCTATTTTAGGGAGGTTGAGTGAATGAATTTGCATGCTAAATATCCTAAAGTGTTCACACTTGGTGCACATGGCTTATGTCATGTTGGATGGTTCTTGAACCTTGTAGATTCAAGCCCACTTGCCTCCTTGTTGCAGCCCCAATTTCGTGCAGCCCCCCTCCATTTTAATAGCTTAATTGTTTCCAAATTAGTCCTAATTACATACTAGTTAATTAGGTAATTTGTTAGGTTAATTATCCTAACCAAACTAAATTAACATACTAGTCACATAACTAATTAATTTAGTATATATTAACATATATTATAACCTTTAATTAATATTAGTATATCTAATTAGTATTTAGATTATAATTAATTAATAACTAAGCTAGTTCACTTAGTTTACTAATTAAGTAATTAGATTAGTCAAATTAAGCTTAATTAGGTTACCAACCATTTTCAAGCCTACAATCTTTGACTAAATCCTAACCCTTGATTCATCTTTAAATCCTAGCCATAGATCACATCTAAGATAGATATCACTTGGTCATAAAACTATCCTTCTAATCTCACCATTGATTAGATCAACGGCTAAGATTAAAACTTCTAAAGTAAGCTTCACAATCCAATGGCTCACAAAGAAAGTCAATGCTTCTTTTGTTGACTCTTTCTAATTGGTTTAGAAAGTCAAGCCTGCCTATTTTGACCATTTCCTATTGGTTTAGATTTTTGTACATCAAAGACACGGTTTTGGTACATTACGCTAAACGTGGGCCCCACGAACTTTTTGGGTCCACAAATAATTTTTCTACTATTTTTGAGACAGAGAGATCTTGTTGAATAAAATAATATTATAAAAATATAATTATTTTATTACACAGTTAAATTCTAAAAATTACAAGATTAATTAATATATCAATCAGAATTGGGTTTAGTAAGATCCCCCAGCTCTAATTAATTAAAATAAGATTTTTTCCCGGTCAGAAAATTATTATTTTCTTGACTCGGAGCAAATCAAACAAAATGATCAAATATGATCTCAGAACAGTCAAATTATTTTTATAACACACAGAAAATACAAAATAGTGTAATTCTGCTATTACTATTCATATAGTCGAGAATGTGGGGTGTTACAACTCTCCCCTCTAAAATAAAGTTTCGTCCTCGAAACTTGACATACATATTCAAAATAAAAATGGATCTTGCTTCTCTTTATCTTCTCTTCCAACTCCCATGTAGCTTCACCACTTACATCATTCCATACCACTTTAACTAAAGTGATGTCCTTTCCTCGAAGTTGCTTAACTCTTCGATCTTCAATTCTGGTCAGAAATGTCTCATAGGTCAAATTCTCCTTTAGTTGTACAGTGTCTGGCTCGATCACATGAGTCGGATCAGAAATATATTTCCGTAGTTGTGATACATGAAATACATTATGAAGATTTGATAAGAACGGTGGTAGTGCAATCTGATAAGCTACCGGACCTACCCGACGAAGTGTTTGATACGGTCCAATAAACTTCAGAGTAAGCTTCCTCGACTTGATTACTCGTCCAACTCCAGTCATAGGCGTCACACGTAGAAATACATGGTCACCTTCTTCAAATTCTAGCGGTCTTCTTCTTTTATCTGCATAACTCTTTTGCCGCGTCTGTGTCGTCCTCATCTTATCTTGGATCATCTTCACTTTCTCAGTTGTCTGTTGCACAAACTCGGGTCCTACCACAGTACTTTCACCATCATGGTACCAACACAACGGCGTTCTACATCTTCTCCCATATAAAGCTTCATAGGGTGCCATCCCTATGCTCGAATGGAAACTATTGTTGTAGGTGAACTCTATTAATGGTAGAAATTCATCCCAACAACCAGTTTGCTCTAGAACACAAGCCCTCAACAAGTCCTCCAATGACTAAATCGTCCTCTCTGACTGACCATCAGTTTGTGGATGGTAAGCAGAACTCAAACGTAGCTTTGTTCCCATTGCTTCTTGCAAACTGTTCCAGAATCTCGATGTAAATCGCGGATCTCGATCAGAGATTATACTGGATGGTACACCATGAAGTCTGACAATTTCATTGATGTACACTTGAGCCAACTTCTCCATTGAGTACTTAATATTAATCGGTAAAAAGTGCGCTGACTTTGTAAGCCGATCAATAATCACCCATATAGAATCGTGACCCTTCCGAGTCTTTGGCAGTGCAGTTACGAAATCCATTGCTATGTCATCCCATTTCCACTCAGGAATAGGCAAAGGTTGCAACATTCCTGATGGTCTCTGATGTTCCACTTTGGCCTTCTGACAAATCAAACAGGATGATACATATTCTGCGACATCCCTCTTCATTCCTTGCCACCAATATAACTGTTTCAAATCTTGGTACATCTTCGTGGCTCCTGGATGCATACTCAACTTGCTTCGATGAGCTTCATCCAAAATTAATCTCCTCAGTTCTGGATCGTTTGGTACACAAACTCTCCCTTTGAACTTCAAAATTCCATCAACACCTTCGCTGAATTCCAATTCCGCTCCTTGACTTCTTGCTTCCTTTGCTTCTTGCAAATATTGATCATTGTTTTGCCCTTCTCGTATTTTATCCATCAAATCATTCGAAATAACGATCAGGTTCAAACATATCTTTCCCGGTGTCAACTTCACAGATAATCGCATATCTCGAAATTCTTCTATTAGTTCCTTCTCCTTTATCATCATAACAGAAGCATTAAGTGCTTTCCTACTTAAAGCATCCGCTACGACATTCGCCTTCCCGGGATGATACTGTAATTGAAAGTCATAATCTTTCAGAAACTCGAGCCAACGCCTTTGTCTCATGTTTAACTCTTTCTGGTCAAACAGATACTTCAAACTTTTATGGTCACTAAAAACAGTGAACGTTGCCCCATAGAGAAAATGTCTCCATACCTTCAATGCAAACACCACTGCTGCTAACTCCAAGTCATGAGTCGGATAATTCCTCTCATACACTTTCAACTGTCTCGACGCATATGCCACAACCTTACGGTCTTGCATAAGTACACAACCCAATCCTTGATATGAAGCATCACAATACACCTCGAAAGGTTCATTCGGATCAGGTAGAATCAAAACCGGTGAAGTAGTCAGTCATCGTTTCAACTCCTGAAAACTTTCCTCACATGCTTCAGTCCATGTAAACGGTTGATTCTTTCGTGTAAGTTGGGTAAGAGGTCCTGCAATCTTCGAAAACCCCTCAATAAATCGTCGATAGTAACCGACCAATCTGATGAAACTACGGATCTCCGATACAGTCTTCAGTCTTTCCCATTCAACAACTGTCTCCACCTTTGCAGCATCAACTTCAATTCCATCTGCCGATATGACATGCCCCAAAAATTGTACTTCGCTCAACCAAAACTCACATTTGGATAACTTGGCATACAACTTATTTTCCCTCAAAATCTGGAGAACCACTCTGAGATGTTCAGCATGTTCCTCCTGACTTCGAGAATAAATCAAGATGTCATCAATAAAGACAACAATAAACTTATCCAAGTATGAACGAAAAATTCGATTCATGAAGTCCATAAATATCGCAGGTGCATTGGTCACACCAAAAGGCATCACTTGATACTCGTAATGCCCATATCGTGTCCGAAACGCAGTCTTCGGGATATCCTCCACCTTCACACGTATCTGGTGATAACCAGAATGTAAATCAATCTTAGAAAATATTACGGCTCCTGGCAATTGGTCCATCAAATCATCGATTCTTGGTAGTGGATATTTATTCTTGATCGTAATCTTGTTCAATTGTCGGTAGTCTACACATAGACGAGAAGTCCCATCCTTCTTCTTTACCAACAATACTAGAGCTCCCCAAGGTGATACACTTGGTCTCACAAACTGCTTCTCCAACAAATCCTCTAACTGCTTCTTAAGCTCTACTAACTCTACTGGCGACATTCGATAAGGCGCCATAGATATAGGTCTAGCTCCAGGTACCAAATCAATAGAGAATTCAATCTCTCTTTCCGGCGGTATTCTAGGTATATCTTCAGGAAATACTTCAGGGAACTCATTCACTACGAAAATATCCTTTAAAATATCCTCACAGTGAATCTCCATAGAAGATATCAACAAGTACCCTTGATCTCCTTCCTTCAAACAAGCTTCCACTTGCATAGCCGTTAAGAATCTAGGATCCTTAATCTCAGGAAAAACTAATGTCTTATTCGAACAGTCTATCAAGATATGGTTAGAAGACAACCAATCCATTCCTAAGATTACATTAATCTTGGAAAGAGGCAAACAAATCAAGTCCACATGAAAGATTCTATCTCTAACAGTTACAGGGCAATTCAAGCATACTCTTGTAGTTATCACAGGCTTATTAGTAGGAGTACTAACACTCAAATCATATGGCAATGTAGTCACAGTTAATCCCAAACGCTCCACACAATCACATGCAATGAAAGAATGTGTTGCTCCCGAATCATATATTACTGTTAAAGGATTACCTTCAATAGCACACTCCTCCATTATCAAGTCCTCGGATTTAGCGGTTTCTTCCCCGCTCATAGTATACACTCGACCACCCGCCTGTGGCCTTGCAGTACGAACATTGCCCACTGATGGCTCCGCCTTTTGCTGATCACACTCCCTAGAGAAATGTCCAGGCTTCCCACATCGATAACAAATCACCCCTTGTCCGACAAATCCCTAGTGAGATGCCCTTTCCCACACTTAAAACATTTAAGTGCGAAGTTCCATTGAAACGCTCTACTACCACTAGAGCTTCCCCAAAATGATTGTTGCCGATTCGACTTCTTGTTGGTTTAGTAGTATATGGTTTCTGCTTGGTAATGGTTGCCACCGCTTTCTTCCCCTTTGGAACCGTCTTTGGTCCAAAATTCTTATTTCTCGCCTCTCTCGGATGATCAATCTCCTCAACCTTTCGGCACTTATCTAGCAATACCGAAATCGATCAATGTCAACGTTGCTAAAGCTCGCTTGATGTCAAGCCTCAGCCCTCTTCAAACTTCCTACACTTCCATTCCTCATCTGGATGCATTTGGAAGTACCTCGAAAACTTAGACAAGCTTTCGAACCTTGCTGCGTACTCATTTACAGTCATCGCCCCTTGCCTCAAACTAAGGAATTCCATCTCCTTAGCATGTCGAACACTGGTTGGGAAATACTTTCCTAGAAACTTCTGTCTAAAGAGCTGCCACGTCACAACTCTCCCTTCAGCTTGAATTAATCTGCGGGCTCCTGCCCACCAAGCCTCTCCGTCACCGACTAGCACGAATGTGGCGAAAGTAAGCTTCCGCTCATCATTACAACCCATGCCCTCAAATATCTTTTCCAGTTCCTTTATCCACATATCAGCCTTCTCTGGGTCAAATTCTCCATGAAATTTTGGTGGATTATTCCTCCGAAATTCTGACAAGCTATGTGCATCGTCATGTGCTCTTTGGTTTTGCTGTGCAACAACCTCGGCCATTCGTTGCATTACTGCTACAGCTGCAGCCATATTCTGATTATCGTCGCCGGTATTTCCAGCTGCTGCCCTCGCATTCATGCGTCCTCTTCCACGTCCTGCCATTTCGCTCTATCAATCAGACTGAACAACACAAAGAAAAGTGAAGGTCAGTCCTCAAACAATATTGTTTTTCTTTCGGAAAACAATTACAGAGAATCACACAACTTAGACAAGACAGACCTAACCACAAACCCAAAAGACTCTAACTTGGGCTCTGATACCAACTAATGTAACACCCTCCTTAGGGCGCCACACTTTATGTTACTTAATTACCAAATTACCCTTCAATTAAAAATTGTGCTTGTATTATAAATACGAGTTATAAAATTTCTTGATGATACTAAGATAAACTTACCAGAAAATAAAAACATAACAACATTGTCACAAATAATTTACATCACATATACATACAAGCATTTAGTACTGTCACACTTTGATATCTTACAAACTAGACTTCCAAAATATTTAAACTTTAAACTTTAAAACTAACATATAGCCCAAATCTTACTAGACAATGAGAACCCTCGGATGGGTCCTCCTCGATTCCTCAGTACATAGGAATCCGTCATGATGTGCAGTCCTACGGACAAGTGTCCGAGCAGACGACACAATACTAACCGTACTAGGAGTACGATAGTAAGCTCCCCAATACTGCCTAATAGATATTTTAAACTCTATAATAGATACTCTCTCCCTCTAAATCTACAGTCCATGCCTCATCTCCCCCAATGAATGTCAGCTTCAGGTAGCTAAGGAAACTAGGCATCTGCATCTCTTCAGAACTCGACGTCCTCAACAGGAATCTGCTCCTCCTCAGCTTCTTGCTCTTTTTCTTGCTCGACTTCTTAACAAATATAAATATAATACTAAACATACATGCAAAGAGGAGAGATCACCTACGCCAATACCAATATGGCAGTAATGAAGATAAACACATACAATATCTCATACAGTTATCATACCACAATTACAATTATGCCACTAACATCAATATCATCACAAGACATGTAATACACAATAATTACAGTCATGTTATTATCAATAATCAATAAATCAATTATCATAAATAGAAATTACGATAATACCCTCTATCATTATATGTATGCACACAGACTCAATTTCCTACTCCATAGAGCTACAACTCAGGTCGGAGAGAGTGATCGAAAAGAAGTGTCGGTACTAACATGCCTTGGACCACGTGCTCAGTTTTGCACATCCGGCATATACATGACAATCTTTATCAGATCTTGATTAAGGATAGTGTCTCGGTCTGGATCATTGGTGTGTTGCGTCGGTCTAACCCACGGTACAGAAGAGCTACCATATGCCCATTGTAGGCAACCCGCACCCCAATGCCCCCAAGGTCAACGAGTGACTTACACTACGCATATCACACCCACTCAGGAGGTGTAGTCTCTCCTAGGCAACTAGCCTCATACAGTCCATCGGACCTTCCCAATGCATGTACTATGCATTATTCACATTTCAAATTTATATCTCATAATCGGGGTCCACACAGTAATATAACAGTACTATTACCGTACTTTAATCGTGTAGTCACATTTTCGCGTTTTCTCAATTGCGACTCAATTCTGCCGCCTTTTCAAAATCGCGTAGCGACTTTTCAACGTTTTCCAATTGCGTAAATATTTTTCTTACGTTTTAAATCGAAAATACTATTTTTCTCATTTTAATACCAAAATTAGCTTTATTTTCCATATTTACACTTTAGTCCCTCAAAAACTCATATTTACGAAACAACTCCTCACAAAATCCATATTTACAAAATAGTCCCTCAAAATTTAATATTTATTGAAAAGTCCCTCATAAATTATTATTTATGAAAAAGTCCCTCATCAAATTTATATTTATGAAATCGTCCCTCATTTATAAAATATTTACAGTTTGACCCCTCTAAAAATAATATTTACATTATGACCCCTCAAAAATCAATATTTATACTATGGCCCCTCTTTTTAATAAAATTTGTAATTTAGTCCTTCTTTTATAAAAATTTGCGGTATAACTCCTCTAAAAATCAGTAAATGGTATTGTTTTCAAAAATTGTTATTTCTTTTCTTTACTACCCATGAAATCATTTTATTTTACCATACTCAAATTCTTTCCAAATTCATTTAGATGTCTCAGTTCTCATTTTAATTCATCAGTGTAAGGACTTTGGTCCTTTTTCCATTGTAGGGTCAGTACAGCCCTCAATACTCTTTGGAGTACACATACAATCGATTAATCATGTTATTCACATCCTAATTTACACATACAATCTCATGCTTTCATAATTACACATACACACAGAATATCAAGACTTTAAGCATTTAATCACACATGCAAGCATAAAAACTCAATTAAACACAACACAAACACAATCAAAACACATCAAATAATCGGTGAAGAACCCTTATGGATTTTTCACCGTACAAAACCATCCTCACACCACCAAAACTCGGTTGGTGAGGTTAAATCTCCCTCTTACCTCTTGTAGACAATTTTAATCGGTTAGTTCTCCTTCCTTCCTTCAGATTTGTGCTACCCACCAAACAAATCCCTAAAATTCTCAAACAATTAGTAAAAACACATACAAGGTACAATATTGAAAACCATGGAACAATCATGGTTAGAAAAATTAAAAATTCAGTTTTGAACCATAGAAACCAAACTTACCCTTAAGTAAGTAAGCAAGAAGTGGAATTTTAGGCAAGATAGAGTAGGAATTTGGGAAAACTTTGTGAATGAAAGATGCTTAGAATGGTATTTGGCTTTAGGAATATAATAGGAAAAAATTATAGAAGTTTGGTAGTATATGTAAGGTGCATGGCCGAATATAGAGAGAAAAAGAGAAAGGAAAGTCTGCTTGGTTCTTGATAGCTTTTTGGAGAGAAAGTAGATGCTTTGATTTGTGATAAGTGTGAAATAGAAAATGAAGAGTGAATATGGAGTGCAGCTGCCGTGTGAGTTGTTTTAGGGAGGTTGAGTGAATGAATTTGCATGCTAAATATCCTAAAGTGTTCACACTTGGTGCACATGGTTTATGTCATGTTGGATGGTTCTTGAACCTTGTAGATTCAAGCCCACTTGCCTCCTTGTTGCAGCCCCAATTTCGTGCAGCCCCCTTCCATTTTAATAGCTTAATTGTTTCCAAATTAGTCCTAATTACATACTAGTTAATTAGGTAATTTGTTAGGTTAATTATCCTAACCAAACTAAATTAACATACTAGTCACATAACTAATTAATTTAGTATATTATAACCTTTAATTAATATTAGTATATCTAATTAGTATTTAGATTATAATTAATTAATAACTAAGCTAGTTCACTTAGTTTACTAATTAAGTAATTAGATTAGTCAAATTAAGCTTAATTAGGTTACCAACCATTTTCAAGCCTACAATCTTTGACTAAATCCTAACCCTTGATTCATCTTTAAATCCTAGCCATAGATCACATCTAAGGTAGATATCACTTGGTCATAAAACTATCCTTCTAATCTCACCATTGATTAGATCAACGGCTAAGATTAAAGCTTCTAAAGTAAGCTTCACAATCCAATGGCTCACAAAGAAAGTCAATGCTTCTTTTGTTGACTCTTTCTAATTGGTTTAGAAAGTCAAGCCTACCTATTTTGACCATTTCCTATTGGTTTAGATTTACATACGGTCAAGACACGGTTGATCATGTTATTACGCTAAACGTGGGCCCCACGAACTTTTTGGGTCCACAAATAATTTTTCTCTTGTTTTTGAGACGGTAGAGTCTTGTTAAATAAAATAATATTATAAAAATATAAAATTATTTTATTGCAAAGTTAAATTCTAAAAATTACGAGATTAATTAATATATCAATCAGAATTGGGTTTAGTAAGATCCCCCAGCTCTAATTAATTAAAATAAGATTTTTTTCCGGTCAGAAAATTATTATTTTCTTAACTCGGAGCAAATCAAACAAAATGATCAAATATGATCTCAGAACAGTCAAATTATTTTTATAACACACAGAAAATACAAAACAGTGTAATTCTGCTATTACTATTCACATAGTCAGAATGTGGGGTGTTACACTTTGAATGTCTTGAACGTTCTTCTTCTGTGTGCTTTTCTGTTAGTTTTATTCGAATAAACAAACTTTTATTCGAATAAACCTCTTTATAGCTTATAAAATATGTGTTGAACATCAGGTTTATTCAAATAGAACCTCAGTTTATTCGAATAACCTGATTCCTGTGTTAAATCCTGTGTGTTTTTCTTCTTTGTCTATTCAAATAAACCTCTCCTTATTCGAATAACTAGAGTCCTTCTTTTATTAGTTTCTGTTCTCAGCCTCTGTCTATTCGAATAAACCTCAGGTTATTCGAATAACCAGAGCTCTGCTTTTATTAGTCTTGACTGATAGGCCTCTGCCTATTCGAATAACTCTAATAGTTATTTGAATAAACCCTGTCAGCTAGCCAAAATGCTTGGCTTTCCCAGTTGCTCTATTCGAATAGAATACCCCCCTATTCGAATAAACCCTAGCTGAAACACCTTTTCAGTTTCCTGCGCGCCTGTCCTTTCAGCTCTCCAGCATGGTTTATTCGAATAAACCCATAGTTATTCGAATAAACACGGGTTTTCTTTAAATAACCCCTGTGCGCCCAAAACGTTTTCACCCTCCATCTTCTCTGTTCTTCACGTCTCCTTAGCTCCTGCCACCTCAAACTTGCTTACCCCTATGTTTTCACGCTCTTTCACCTTCTTCCACCATGGCCTCCTCCTCCAGCAAGTGTCCTCGCACGAAGAATGCTCCAGGCAGCAACCCTCTTAATCTGAGAAGGCTCTCCTCCAATAAAGAGCATCGTGCACGCTTCATCTCGCACTTTTGGGAGTGCAACTTGGTTCAACCCAAGTACCTTGACCTCTCTTTTTTCCAACAACATCGCGGCTTTGACTTTCTGACCCTACTGCAAAACCAGGGAGTTCTTTAGCTTTGCTCTCACCGGCCACTCTCTATCCTGCTCTAGTGAAGATGTTCTTCTGCAATCTGGTTTTCGATGGCCAGAATCTTCTCTCCGAGGTATGTGATCAGAACATTGTGATCACACTGCTGGACTGGCTGACTTTGTTCGGGCTGCAATTCTCTGGTGCCCTTGTTGAAGATGGTGACACCACCCCATTTCTTGAAGATTTCAACAAGCTTCAGGCGGTTGAAGACCTGCTGAAGCCTGGTCTAGCCCTGCCTGACAAGGGTCTCAAGGGTGGAACGCTGAAGAGCCAAGATAGGCTTCTGCATTACGCCTTCGCTCACATCCTGGCTCCTCATGGTGGCAACTACGCCTACCTCAGCGAGGAAGATGTCTTCATGCTGTGGTTTCTAAAGAATGGCCATCAGATCAACTGGCCTATGTTCATCATGAGGCACATGATGAGGGCCAAGGGCAAGGAGAAATCAGACTTGCCTTATGGCATTCTCGTCACTACCTTGCTGAGCAAGTATCCTCAGGTCTTGGAGACTGAGCGAGCCATTGCTCTGACTCACCATAATATCTTTGGCGCTCACACCTTACGAAAAATGAAGATGATCCAAACCGATGAAGGCTGGGTGTACCCAGATGAGGTTGCTGAGGATGAGCTTGACCCTGCTGATGCCCCTGCTGCTCCTGCTGATGTACCTGTTGCTGCTCCTACTCCTGTCACTTTGGAACAGATCATGGCCACCTTGTAGGATAACCGAGCTTACATGAAACATACATTCTCTATTTTGTTTGATAGAATAGAAGGCGTTGAACATAAGGTTGCTGCCCTCCGATCTGCTTCACCTGCTCCTACACTAGCTTTTTCACCACCACCTCCGGATGCTTACTTCTAGGAACTTTAGTTCTTAGGCGTTGAATGTGCTTTGGCTTCATGTTATTTATTTTTCTGGCTTGTGTAATTGACTCTCTTTTTTATTAATGAATAAAAAATATTTCCTATTGATCTTTTGATATGAGTATATTTACTTTTATGCATTCTTACTTTGATATATGTTTATGGGACTTACCCCTCCTTTTTGCTCATGACAAAAGGGGGAGAAATATTTGATCTTTTGACTGTAATTGAGAAAAGACAGGTAAATCTTAAAATGAAATTGGATTCAAATTGAAACTGCGCATATATCTGATATACATTACCTCTTATAATTAAAGAGGGGGAGTAAGCTTTTATACCTCTGTGTGAATTCCATTTCTATGCACTAACGCTTTTCTCTTTGATAGTCTCATTGATAGTTTGTCATCATCAAAAAGGGGGAGAATGTGTTTGGATGCATACTTTTGACGACTTGTTTTGATGATAACAAACGTGAAGAATAAATGAAGATGATAAATAGACCAAGTCCAAGTTTATATTTGATTAGCATTAGGACTTAGGATCTATTGTACGGAGCTCACTTTGATATCTCTTTGTTTTTTGAAAAGAAAAGATAAAGCTTGTTTTTAAACTTAGTTTTCAAAACGTTTTAGAACTGAGTTATTCGAATAGAACCTAGTCTATTCGAATAGACCATTTTACGAGACTCTGTGTTTTTAAGTTTTTATTTGAATAACATGTCTTTTATCCGAATAGATGAGCTTTTTCAGAACTGTGTTTTAAGTGAGTTATTCGAATAAACCTTTTTTTGTGTCTGAACTTCTTGTAAACTTTATTCGAATAGTTTAGCTGCTATTCGAATAACCTATTTAGTTTTTGAACTCTAGTTTTAACAGAGTTATTCGAATAACATATTGGTTATTCGAATAACCCTTCTCAGATGGCTTTTCACGATGGTTTCAGACACAATGTTATTCAAATAAGATTTTGCTCTATTCGAATAAACACGGGTTCACAATCACGTATATGGAAACAGACAGGTTTTCAAATTTGATTTAAATGATATTAATTATACCTAAATGGCTATCTTCGTGTTTTTTCCTATAAATAGCAAGCTTGGGTCACGAATTTCTTTGCCCATAACTCTGAATTATTTTCTGAATGCTCTAATCTGTGAAAACTATTTTCTACGCTCTTTTTGATTAAAAACTTTGAGATATTTCTGTGAGAGCTCCATTAGCACTTCAATTTGTATTACTTACTCTGAGTGAGAGTTTCTCCTCATCTATTTTTTTCTGATATTCTGTATCGAGGGTGAGGTATCCCTCAAGGTTTGTATAAGGGTGAGGTATCCCTACAAGCTGAGACTTTAGCACAAGGGTAGAGTGTCCCTGTGTGTGAAAAGTGCTCTATTTTGTAACGGTAGTAAGCACCTATTGAAGCTTGTATACTTAGTGAAAAATCTCAGCTTTCGAGGACTAGACGTAGACCACAAGTGGGTTAGTGGTCGAACCAGGATAAATACCGTGTCTGCTCTTCTTCTCTTTATCTCTTTATTTTATGCAATATATTTTATAGCACATTTATTTTCTGCTGATCTTTTCTTCGTCTCATTCGTTCTGCGCATTTATTTATTGAGTTTTAATATTTATATTTTATTTTAAAAGGTTTGCAAAAAAGTTTTATACTCAATTCATCCCCCCTCTTGAGTACTGGAAGCCATTTGGTAACAATATATTGATCTCATTTGTTGTTACAAAGTCTACTCGAGTATCAGGAAACCAATGATTAGACTATACAAGGGTGATGCATTTCATGCCTTGTGTTCAATCTAGATATCTTGACAAAGGGACTAAACGACACGGAAACATTGGTCACGAAAAGGTTATGTCAAATCACTGACATTCTTATTACTTGGGTAGCAGCGATGTGTTGCTAGATACTGCTCACTGCTTGTAATATTAAAATGGGATTTTAATATTACTGCCAACGTAATAAGAACCTGTAGGGTCACACACATAGAGTAGACTAAAATTGGAGCAATGGATCCAAGTTAGACTCGGATTCAAATATGGGCCAGACTCATAACAGATGGGTCTAGGGTTGCACAACTTACCTTGCTGCTGCTCACACTCACTTAAGGCAGTCACTATTATAAATAGTACTGCTAAGGGGGCTGCTAAGAGACACAATTCTGAACCTTAGCCGCACCTACAGAAAAGTGAGTGAGTGGGCGACAGATTTCTTCTCTTCTCTTCGCAGCTAGCACTGTGTGAGAGACGTGAGGCTCCTCTTTGCAGACGTTGGACGTTCGTGAGTCTGTTCATGTGGATACCGCAGAGACATCGTTTCTATTACGGTATTGGTGATTCAGGCTTCAAGAGGTAAATCATTTAAAAAAAATTGGATTATGGCTTTTTCGCATGGATCCTCGGTGGGAATCCCTGTTTTTCGCTGCGTGTTATCCCAACAACAAGCACCTGCTTTCAAGATATAAAAGATTATTCATGCAATATTGTCATATTTTGGTACATCAATATTTAGCATATGATAGCAACAAGCACAAGAAATTATGTCTAGTATATAATATCTTGCATACTACATGATAAATAAGTACTACTTAATAACACTTGTTAGGAGTTACAAAATATTCGTGTAAGATCATAAAATTAAGGTTTTCAAATGAAAAATCATACAACTTTCCATATATCAAGCATTCCTCAATGAAAGAATCAAAATATATGAAGTTTAAGAATATTTACCTTATTTCATTGATAGAGGGAAAGAGTTTAAGAGAGGATTTTTGTTGACATGTTAATAGTATTAACAATAAAATATTGCATGTCAAATAAGAATGTAATCCAAGAGATATAAGCAACAATTTAAGAGCTAGGCTCCTCCTCAAAATATGCATATTATCAAAATATAAAACATAATAGTTTAATATAGACATGCATGTGTTTGTAGTCAACAAGGATATGAAACAAAGATATTTAATATGAAAACGATAAACAATCATTACAAATCAACAAATAATTATAACAAGTTATAAGAAAAAAAGATAAGCTCTCCCTTATTAAAGCACAAGATAGATAAAGAGAAATATGCATGCCAAGATCATGTAAGCATTTTAAAACTTCTCTTCCTTTCAAAAAAAATTTTACAAGAGTACATTGTATTTTCAAAAACATTATAGAAAGGTAAAGAGATTTAATATTAAAATCACATATTTCTTGAGAATGATCAAACTCAAGTCAAATGAATATTTGAAAGTACATCTCTTCTTTTTCTCATTAAACAAGAGCCTTGAAAAGACAAAACACTTTTGAAGAACAAGGCTTATCTTTTGAAGTATTAAGATGGGCTCTATAGAGCATTTCAAAAGATTTATTTGGAAACTTAAGCATTCTCTCAAGATTTAATAAGGCTTTTCAAAGCAAATGAAGAGAATACTATATTTATAACACATATCCAAAGATTTCCAAATTTTTAAGACAATTAGAAGGTGAAAATACTTTCAAGTTCTTAAGATAAGTTCAAAAGATTCTCAAGAATATGGAATTTGAAAAGCTCCTTAAAAAAATTAATCAAAATTGGAAATTATTTTCAAAACAAGAGTATGATTCTCATAAATGTTATACCATTAAGAAACCATAGATCAAGAGAATCATATATATCAATCATTCACCATGATGAAATATGCTATAGAGATCAAAGCATGTATAGACTAATATCATCCACCCTCTATGTAATGACAAAATTTGCAAGTTAATATCTATTAGGCACTTTGTCAATGCTAAGCATACTTATCATGTAAGGAAATTATCTAATCATTTTAGATCAATTAATCAACAAGTATCATATAATCTAGAGCATATAGAATACCACAATAGTTTAGGGACAGAGATACTTATAGAGTTAGATAGAGAGTGATGCTTCTTTAAAGTGTTCTTCATTTATAGGTCCTTTGAGTTTGTGTTTTCATCCATTGAGTATTCCATTTCATTGCACTTGAAGAAAGTCTCCTCATCTCCCTCTTCATTTAGCTCTTCTCTTTATCCATTTGTGCTTGATATTTCAATATTTAATGACTATATTTAAAGCACATACAGCACTTGCAAACCTAATTTTAAAAGTTCTCTAAAACATAGGTTAGCATCAAATATCATTTAAACTCATTTACAAGCATAATTTAGGTTGATATATAATGTAAAACATGTATCACATTATCAACCATGCAATGTTAGCTCTAACAAGAATGCATGAAGCACATATGCACTTGAATCCACAAATATGATTTAAGCATTTTAAGGCATAATTCAAGTTTATCGAGAAAAGCTCGGTCATCATCAAAACTTACAAACAATTTGGGGCAAACGATGATCATGTAAGACAGGTAATATCAAGTAAGAAATTCTAGTATGCACACATGCCAAAAAGAATTCCCTTATTATAATGAAAGTATTGAAGAACCATGGAATTGTAAATTTTAAAATCATTTATAATTCATTTCAAAATATGCTTCAATGTAAGAATAATTAAAATACAAAGGCAAGGTCAAGACACAAATGGTGTTAAGTGAGTGGGTGCTTGATATGTGAAGGAGGTCACAGCAGGGAGTCATTTTTTATGAGCAATAATTGGTTAGTGAAGTGTGATAACTGATTATGGTATGAAAAATCAGAAATGGGCATACACAGATTAAGTGAATAACTGATTAGAAAGTGAGGCTAATCAGTTATTTTTGTTTTGGAACAGAAATTGGATTCCTCTGTCAAAGCAGCTATTCGGTTAGAGTCATATTCTAACTGGTTAGAAATTAAACGAATTGGCCTCTGTTTAAGCAAATAACCGATTAAACTAGGTTCATAATCGATTAGACATATAAAACATAAAGAGGCAATGCCTCTGTTATGAGGAAATAACCAATTAAGGGGATGTGATAACTGGTTATTGGTTTAGAAAGAGCATATCCTTTGTTTGCTATGAACAACCCAATGATTGATACACGATATAGCAAGACATTATGCAGCAAAGCAATTTAATCAAGTTAAATACATTCATGACAATCAAACTAACTAGGAACAGAAAGAAATGTTCACTAAATCCCAATTCTTTGAAGACATTTTAAATTAACCAAGGATCATGTTAGAAAGATATAAAAATAAGATAAATCATATTCATTTCAAGACATGATTGATCAAGGCTTTTAAGAACAAGTATATCATTATCAAACATGTTATTTCATATAGGAAGCATATTTATCTAGTATGTAGAGATATTTTTCAAGATATAAGGCTAGGAAAGCTTAAAACAAGTCTCTACTTATCTAAAGATTGTAAGTCCAAGCTTCTTAGAGACAAGGAAAGGAACTTGGAATATTTTTCTAGTCTTGTGCTTGTAGTTGCCAAATTTCATGATACCAAAGTCAATTTTTGGCCTTCAAGCATACCTGCAACACACTTCAATTTTTTTGGCTTTTGGTACCCAAATTTTCTTGGGTCCTTGTGTGTTAACTTTTGAATATTAATCCATTGTACTCTCATAACGATTAATTTTTTCATAGTATATAAATTGAGCACAATAAAATAAATAATCAATTATCATTAAGCACATAACCAAAAGCAAGCTTACTTTCATGATATATAGACAATTCAAATCATAGCAAGCATACCTAGGCATTGTAGAACCTTATGTACCAAGATATATAGCAAACTAATTAGCTATGGTACAATGAGAATGAACATAATCATGTGCTAAACAAAATATTCAGATTTTACCAAGTGCGCATGATTCTATCAATCACTTAAGGCCTACAAGGAATATACCTCATATTTATTGTCTTTTTAAATGAATGTGCATAAGAGGTAAAAGCATTTGATACTTTGGCCTTGGTAATCAAGGAAACTCTTTTCTTTACCTATTGCTTCTCTTTTGGTGTTTTGACCTTTGTAAGTTCCACATTTTGTACTTGAGAAGCTTTAGTTGAAGTCATCTTCTTTCTTTAATTAAAACTTCTACCAATGGGCTTTGGAAGCATTCCCTTTGATGATTCCTTTTTCACTTGACCAATTTGTCCATCCTTTTGAGAAGTTTTCTGCATAATTGAAACACTAGGAGGACATTTTGGTACCCACTTCATCTTGGGTCCTTGAATGTTAGTACTAGAGCCTTTATGATTTTTAGGAACCTATATCATATTATTTCTCATATAAGAATTTCTTCTATAATTGCACAAATGAGAAATATGTCCTAGATGACCACAAAAATTGCAAACAAGTGAATTTAATGATGGCTTGATCCTTTGAAGATCATTTTTTGAAAACTTGAGCCTTTGATTGTTATTACATTCTATGTTATTTTTGCCACAAGCCTTACTTGAATTTTCATGTGAAATAATATCAATTTCATTCTTATTAACAATCATGGATTGTAAACAATTAGAATCATTTGCTTTGGCAAATTTGAAAGATAAGTCCTCAACTTGATTTTCTAAATCAATGCACTTTTTACAAGTTAAGGTTTCAAATTTTAAAGGCATTTCCTCTTCAAGAAAAGCATATTTATTTTTCAAAGTCTCAATTTCATTTTCAATAGAGGAAATATTTTCCAAACAATATGAGTTTTTCTTTTCTAAAAGCAACAAGTCATCATATAATTCATCATATGCACATTTTAGTTCATCATAGGAAGGACCATAATCAAGATAGGCATTATTTACCTCAAGGTCCTTTTTAGCCATATATGAAGTAGTCTCAATTTCTAGCATATTTGGCTCTTTAAGGGAATCACCATTTTCCTCATTAGTTTTGTTTTGCTTTGCCTCTTCTTCAAATTGAGCACCATCATCACCAAGAGACATTGAGCTCATTTTCTTGCTTTGAACATGTTCTTGAAGACATTTTTCAATGTTGTCTTCCTCTAGAGGATTTTGCTCTTCTTGCTCTCTATATACAACTTTATACACAAAATCATTATTAGCAAAATAGATAGAATCAAGAGCATCTCATATATCTTTAGCACTAGAGCAATTCTTAATTTTAGCATAAGGATTATCATTTAAACCACTTCTCAAAATTTGCATAGCTCTAATGTTCAAAGAAAAGCATTACTTTTCATAGGCATTCCAAGTTTGTTTTGATTTGTAAGTAAATCCATTAAGCACAATATCCCACAAATCAATATCAATAGATTGCATATAAATTTCTATTCTAACTTTCCAATAAATAAAATTCACACTATTAAAGAATGGAGGTTTATTAATTTCAAAACCTTCCATTTGAAAAGATTTTAATGGTTGCCAAACAAATAAGGATCTTTAACTCCAAGCGGTTAAGCTTTTACCAGAGCATGAAGCTCTGATACCACTTGTTAGCCATGACAATCATTACCCAAGAGGGGGGTGAATTGGGTGATGACTAATTTTAATGCAATTTTGACAAATTATGCATTTTGAATAACTCAATTAATAAGTGCAGTGGAACATGCATAGCAAATGTACAATAATTAAGGATTACTCAAATATAACTTGGGTTATGGGATAAATCATACAAATAAGTTAGGTATCAAATTTAACTCAAGCATATATAGTTAAAAGCATAAATATAAAAAGATAGAGTTGAGAATAGCAAACACTAAGATTTATCTTGATTCAGCCACCAACCACTTGTGGTCTACGTCTAGTCCTCAAGTAAACCACCTGAGATTTTTCACTAAACCTTCAAGATTGAACGGGTGCTTGAAAACCTTTACAAATTTGAGCACTCAACACCTTGGGATACCTCACCCTTTGTGCTTGAGCCTCTACTTTCAAGGGTTGCCTCACCCTTTACAATTCTTGAGGGATACCTCACCCTCCTTTCAGATTAAACAAAGATGTAGATGATAGAAACTCTCTCAAAGAGTAGATAATACAAATTGAAGCATTATGAGTATCAAGGATTCACACTTTAAAGCTCAAAACAGAGTTTTGGAGAAATAGATACTGAAAAATGAATTTAATGCTCAATAGTAATTTTCAGATTGTTCTCCAACATTTCTTTGATGCCCAAATACTTGTATTTATAGCCCAATAATATTTAGAGTCATTGGGTAAAGTTTTGAAGTGATTAAATAAGAAATATAGTCATTTGTGACCGTTACAGTGTGTTCTGCGTTTCATCATAACTGCCTAATCGGTTAGGCCTTTAATTTTTGGCTTCTGGAATTCACAATAACCAGTTAGGCAATGAGCCTAATCGGTTAGGCTCTATTTAAAAGCCTGTTCACATTCATTTTGAAGTCACACTAACCGGTTAGGGAATTACCCTAATCAGTTAGGCCATTTTGATAGCCAAACTGCATTTCAGTTAAAAACATGTGCTAACTAGTTAGGAAAACTTCCTAATCGGTTAAGAGGTCTTTCAAATCATAAAAAATACTCATTTTCATCATCCTAATTGGTTAGGTCATTTTAGAGCATGAAAATGGCTTCTGACAGGGTGAATAATCGGTTAGGGAAAGTCCCTAATCGGTTAGGAGCTCTTGATTTTGAAAACTGACTTTAAATGGTCATAACTTCTTCGTTTCTTATCTATTTTAAGCAAATGACCACTCATTGGAAAGATCTTTGAGTCTATTTTCATATGAGATATTTCGAAGAAAAACTCAAAGTATTTTGAAAGGTATGATGAAAAGAGTAAGGAAAGGTCAGTTTTACAAAACACAAACTTGGCTATTTTTCATAGAAATGAACTACCACCATGACTAACTTTCCAAAAACAAATTGTTGAGCATTTAAACATTTTAGAAATACTTTTAAAGATATTTAAAACTTGTTTGAGCTTAATGTGATGCCCATTTACATTTACATAATATCTAAGTCCTATAAGCTATTCTTGAAGATGTTGGACTTGATCTTTTGCCACCATCAATTCTTGATGTAATCCAAGCTTCCAAAGAAAATCTTCTCTTCAAGACTTGTGAATGCTTGGAACATCTTTTCATTCTCATTGTTCTTGAGTTGAGCATAGTTGTGATCTTTTACTTTCTTGTTGCAATGCTCACTTAAACAAACATAGTTAGTCCAAATTCATAGTTCAATATCTTCATATGCATGATTCATAAATGTATAACTCTAGTTTGTCTAACATGTATATAAGACTTTCATAAACACATCCAAATAAGACATTTAACAATTACTAATAGATATGCTCTATGTAGAATGTAACAAAGAGTACTTTTTTCATTTTCATTTAAATAGAGTCAAATCTAATATTAATTCATTATAACTCATATAAAACATTATTAGATATATTATATAATGAATGGTACATATATCTCATTGCATGATTATTATGTGAAATATAATTAGATAAAGTACACAATCATACATGATACAATATATCTCATTAAGCACATTTATGTAACATGATCAATATTCTTTTGTGATGCAATTGTTATCTATAAAGTACATCTATCAAGCATAACCATCATTCTATTTATCTTGTATTTGTCATCATCAAAACTTAACATATTAAACCATTTGGGGCAAACTTATTTCCACATAAAGAAATGCCCTAAGAGTATGCTTATGCAATGCTTGTGTAGATTTTTTTTTATAAAAACAATGATACTTACTCATTCTCAAGAACCTGATTCCCTTGTATATTTCTAGGTGGGATAGCAAAAAGATCCCCTTACTCTACTTGGTAATGAGTGGACTCGTTCCCCTCACAAAAATAAGAGTACTAATACTACCTCATAATACTGATAACCTAACCATAATACCTTGCTCGCTACGAAATTTAGGATCTCTTATCCCATTCTCTGACTAAATGATTGTGCACATCACATAAGGTTACAATACATTGGAATAACAAGTTTAAAAAACATGCAAAGTTATTTTCAAGACCTCACTCAAACTTCACAAGGTTCACACTAACCAAATAAGAGAGCAAAAACTAGAAAACCTAGAATTTTTAGCTCAACTTATCACACAAAGGAGCAAACTCATGTTTCTAGATTTTCTCATAGGTCAACCTTAATAAACAAAGGAGCATACATCATTTATACACCTTAAGTTCAACTTTCACTCTAAAGGAGTAACTCATGCATAAAGATAGGTAAACCATGCTAAACAGACTCAATTTAGTTATATCTAGTACACCTTATCATCACATCACAAGTGATATCAAACACAACCTCATGTTGCTCAAGGTTCTAGATAACAACCTATAGCAAACCACAACCATTGGATGCTCAAAGTATCCTACTTTCCCATATATGTAAGGTGGTCATTTCCTCCATGAAATACCCCAATTAGTATCTCAACACACTTTAACATGCATATATGAAGGATCCTAACAAATAGGAAAGTCCATTTCATCAAAATGAAGATCCTGGGAAAAGTTGGACCTAGCGCCTAGGTGCCACTCACCCAAACCTAGGCGTAGAGATGGCAGAAATTTTGCCCTATTTCTTAGCTGCTGGTGCTTAGACACCCAACACTAGTGCCTAGGTACCAGTGCACTAGAAAAGCACTCCCTGTTCCACTTATTTCCAAACTAGTTTCTAGCCTTCAAACCATAGGTTCTAAGTGGTTTTCAACCCCAAACATGGTCTCTAACATGTTAGAATCATTATACACTCTCTCAACCCATCTAGCATGGAATCATGAATTCAATGATCTACATACCCATTTCTTAACTTTTAACTCAATATTCAAATGAGTGTTTCTAAGTCCACAATCAATAACCATGCATAGATTAAGTTACAAACAAACCAAACTCAGCCATAGGAAACAAAAATCAAACAAAGGAACCATTTTTAGCTCAAAAACCCATTTTTCAACTCACACAAACAAGCATGAATCAATAAGATGATGAAGCAAAGAGATGAGGTTAAGGAACAAGTGTAACATCCTGAATTTAATGACCATAGTATAATTTGTATTATACTACAGTGATTAGATCCAAGAATGCTACTTACTACAACTAAGCATTTTCCAACATAACATATCACATTATATAGAAGATATGAGCCACGAATGAACAGATATATATATATATCACAGCCTCAAAAGGACATGCTATTATACATAACTCAGAACAACTAAGAAAATAAAAAATATATACAAGCTTAGTTCACAACAACACCTACACTGTGCTAATCCTCACACACCTACATTGTGCTACATGTAACACCCCCTCCGAAGGGTATCACATTCATATCAACTAATGATAATTAATTAATTTGCCAAGTTATAAAATATTTAATATTAGTTAAATACGAGTTTCAAAATTTCTTTTTCGCGAAAAACTTCAATTGATCAAATTAAAGTAACTCAAAATATAATAACAGAATAAAATACTTTTCATTTAAACAGAGTTTATTACAACTACATATTCATTATCTTTACATACCCAAAAACATAACACCTAAGACATGAGCCCTTGTCAGAAGACAAATTCCCTAGTCAGGAATGTCTCCACAGTATTCTATATAGTATGAGTCCCAATGAACATGTCAAGCAGTAGTGCCTTCAAGAAACTGTAATCTAAAGAAACCTAGTTGACTCCTCCTTGCAATTATCACCATCTTCACAGACATAGACATAAAATAGAAACAGACAGAATAAAACAGCAAAGAGGTGAAATCCCCTACATCGTATACCAATATGGCAGCAAAGAAACGATACGAACAATGATGTTATTCCATACATACAATTTATAAAAGGTCAATAAATATATTTAGGATAATAAAAAGATAAACAATATAATAAACTTGCAACGCAATATCAGGCATAATGATAATACCACAATCATATTATATTACAATAGCGTAAATGTTGACTATGCATATGTTCAATGCAATCAGCTCCTACTCTATGGAGTTTACTCAAATTCAGATATGAACGCCCAAAAGATCTATCCTCCCTAAAAAGACAGTCTATGTTGGATAATGAAAAGCAATAGTGTTTGTCGGGATGTCAGTGCATTGCAATCGGTGTTCACAGCAAGGGGTATATATATATATCTGACTCAATGTCAATAAGTGAATCACCGCGCCCTGACGTCCCCAGGATCTCTCCCACTATCCTGTAAGTTCTCGTCCACTCCTCAAGCATAAAACGCCATGACAAATCAAGAGAATACGCTTTTCTATGCATGATAAATGATTCAATCATATATTGTCATTGATCACACAGTATTTCTTATTCACATGCTGTCATATGGCAGTATGACCATATAATGTTCAAAAATACTTTTATTCAAAACAAAGTATCGTTGTACTATTCCTAATGATATTAGCACAACTACACATGCACATATAGTTGTCCAATACCATTAGTATCTATGATATTATATAACCGCCCATACAATCGATAATATCAAAGATCCACTCAAGTTCAATACTCCAGTTTCCATAATTTATAAATCACTTGATTAAACATGTTGGCCCTACGGCACAACTCGTTGTTCCTTTCAATCGCGTAATAATATTTTCGCATTTTCACAATCGCGTAACACTTCTGTTATGTTTTCAAATCGCATAAAGATTTTTCAACTTTTTCTTAATCGCGTAGCTAAAAATTTTCATTTTTAAATCGCGTAAAAGTTTTCTACATATTTTCAATCGTGTAAAATATTTTTAAGCTCAAAATAAGAGTTTTCTCATTTAATACTAAAAATTAACCTTATTTTCATTATTTACATAATAGTCCTTCTATAAAATAATATTTACGTAATAGTCCCTCTTCAAATAATATTTTCAAAATAGTCTATTTTTTTAAAGAATATTTTCAGTATAGTTCTTATTTAAAAAATGTTTTCAGTATAGTCCCTCTTTAAAGAATATTTTCAACATAGTCCCTCTAAAAATTAATATTTTTACTGTTTCTCAGAAAATTGTGTTTCTTTAATTTACTTGGGATATTACAGCTCAAAATTTCCTAACGCGCTTCAAAACCCAGAGGGTGAGCTATACGTCAGTAAATTTCAAGTATTGGCTTTTACTTTACTACATAACCTTAATTAAGCCAATTCTAATTCTAAAATATCATTTTTAAATTTATAAACTTACCAAATTGAATTCTTACTATTAAAACACCTAAGTTTACACTTAGTAAATTAGTTTTGGATCTTGAACATCAAAAATTGGCATGTTGGCCGAATTCACATATTGCTTCAAAATTCATATATAATTCATTTCATAACACTTTAAATCCTTATAAAATTACTTAATTGGACTTCTTGTTATAAAATCATTTAATCCTCAATTTGGAAAATAATTTAGAATCTTTAGTCCTCTTGGTAGTGATGAGGCCGTGTGCCTGTAGACTCTTTGGAGTCTTCATACAAATTTTCTCATCATTTAAATCATATCTTAAATTACACAAGTATCATCATGCTTCCAAATTCACATAGGCAAGTATACTATCAAAGCTATAAGCATATCAAACACATATACAAATCATGCATACTTATCAAAGCAATAAAACAATCACACAATATAAAGCATAAACCAATGATTACACAATCGAGTGAATAAATCCTCACATGGATTTTTCACTCACAAACACAAATAATTCCATTCCTTCACCGCCATATATGGCCGATGAGGTTAATCTCCCTCTTACTTGGTTGATGCTTCCTAGCTCTTTATAAAACTCTCTTTGTATCAATCTTTCACTACCAAATAGATCTTAGAATCACAACAAACACATACAAATTAGTATCTAAAGCTTGATTAAGATGACCATAGATCAATCATGGTCTTAGGATTCTAAAAATCAAATAAAAAGTCAAGTTTCAAGATTTTTACCTTGAAACCCTAGAACTTAAATCCAAGATTCAAGCATGAAGATGATAGATTTAGACCAAAGAATCAACATCAAAGAGTCTTAGAATGATGTGAGGATTCAAGAAGTATAGTTAGTTGAAATTAAACAAACTTGGAAGGTGATTTATGGAGTGAGGACGTGAGCTCCTTAGATGAGCAAGGTAGGAACTTTTTGATCTTCAACTTGAAGAACAAGGTTGAAGATGATAAAACTAGGCTTAGATCCCAACTGCTAAGTATCTTAGAATTGTGTATAGGTTCAAGATCTAAGGTTGTATAAAATTATTGAAGATTGGAAGTGGGATTTAGGAGTGGAGAACGAATGGTTCAAGAAAGAAAGAAGATGGAGTTCATGGTGTTTGTTCTTGGTATTCTTGAATAATTGGAAGAGAGAGAATGAAGAGAATGGTTTTTGTGTTACAAAGTGTTTAGAAAAATGAAATGCAAAGTCCGATTTGCATGTCTTGGTCGTGGAGTAGCCTTGGAGAAAAGGTTCGAGCTTGTTCAATAAGGTAAAAACAAATACACATGGGCTCACATCGGTGCACATAGCCAAGGTCATCAAGTTGTCATGTATTAGTCATAAAATATAATTCAAGAACCTCCTAGATTACACTAGGCAACCGTGAGGTGAGTGAATGGAGAGATAGAAATTTGTTTAGAAAGATAGAAAGCTATCACATGCATGCACATGGCCTATGTCACTTGGTGTCATCCATTGGTCACTTAGATAAGCTTGAAACATAGTAGAGTAGCCTTGTTTCCAAGTGCATAGCCGTGCAATGCATGGATAGGAAACTTAGCAAGATAGAATTTCTACTCACATGGCCAATAATTATTTCACATGGCTTAAGTCATAAGCTAGTCATCATTTGATCATAAAATGAATCTAGAACTTAGTAAAATAGCCTTATGGCCATGGGGTTCACTTAGGATAGCTAACTAAGTCTTAATTAAATTGTTTTCTAGTTACACTTAAACTAATTTAATTAATTCATTAGTTACCTATAGGCTAATTTAATTAAATCACTTAGTTACATTATAACTATCTAATTACATGATTAAATCATACTCTTGTCATACATAGGTAATGATTCTAGAAACTCTAGATATTTTCTTGTAACTATATATTCTAAGTATTTACAAACTAAGTTAGTTTTACTTAGTTACTAATTAGGCTATTAGAGTAACTAAGTTAGATTATCTAGTTTCTCAACTAACAAATCTAACCATTAAAATTAATTTTCTCTCCTAATCATTGATTAAATCTAAGGTGGATATCATAAGCTTCTTTATCGAGATTGCTCTCACACCATTGATTAGATCAATGGTGATGATCCAAGGCTTTTCCATCAAGTTTTCTATCCAACGGTTCATAATAAAGTCCAGTCACTATGTTTGACCAATTCTTATTAGTTAGCCAAAAAGCTTAGTAATGATGGCTCATCATTACTCTTAGATATTTTCTACTTTCATAATTACACTTAAGATATTTAATTTAGATATTTTCTGATTAGATATTTATAGCTAGATATTTATTTCTTAGATATTTACTAGGTGAGTCATTGCTTCTAGAAAAAGAATAACAAGACAAGTTTAAAATATCTTGAATAAGTAAGTAGCCAAATTGGATTTGTCTTCTTCAACTTGAGTGTCCAGTTTGCCTTCTTCTTGCTTGCCATTGGTCCATCACTTTGACTCATCGCCATCAATATATTTTCTAGCAAAAATTATCTAATGGACAATAACTACTGCTATTATTACACAATGGATAATAGAAAACTCAGATAAAGAAAATTCCTGTTAACTGTTCCCTGTTTCGGGTTTAGTAGGATCCCCCGATCCCGCCTTGACAGTCCAGAACTTTCTAGTCCAAGAAAAATTTTATTTTTTCAGACCCGCCTCAAGCACATATACAACTTAGAATAATATTAAAATAATCACAGACTCAGAAAAATCTACAAAAATTCTCAAAAATCATAAAAATTATAAAACTCATATTTTTAAAAAAACTAAATTTGGACATATATTTCAAAAATAATATTAAAATATTCAAAATAATATTAAAATATTTAAAATAATTAAAAATTTCCAAAAACTCACAAAAACTCATAAATGTTATAAAACTCATTTATTTCAAGAAAAATAAAAAATTAGGGTGTTACAACTCTCCCCGCTAAAAAAAAAATTTGTCCTTGAAATTTCTCCTACATATAAAAACAAAAAGGACATTACTCCTTAACCATCATAGTAGATACATTAAATATATTTTCTACTTTAGGCATCCGTTGCGACAATTGCCTTTCCAAAATGACACAGAAGTTAAAAATCCGTTGTCGAAAATTCTAACTTTCGCCTCTTTCTCATATCAAACTCCTCTTGATCGAACAAGTACTTCAAGCTCATGTGATCACCGTAGACATTATAGGTTGATTCATAAAGAGAATGTTTTTAGATCTTCAATGCAAAATAGCCAGATATATATATATATCCCTGGTTGTGAACACCGATTACAACGCACTGACATCCCGACAAACACTATTACTTTTCATTATCTAGCATAGACTGTCTTTTTAGGGGGGACAGATCTTTTGGGCATCCATCTCTGAATTTGAGTAAACTCCATGGAGTAGGAACTGATTGCATTGAACATATGCATAGTCAGCATTTACGTTGTTGTAATATAATATGATTGTGGTATTATCATTATGCCTGATATTGTGTTGCAAGTTTATTATATTGTTTATCTTTTATTATCTTGAATATATCTACTGACTTTTTATGGATTGTATGTATGGAACGACATTGTTGTTCATATCGTTTCTTTGCTGCCATATTGGTATGCGATGTACGGGATCTCACCTCTTTGCTGTTTTATTCTATCTATTTCTATTTTATGGCTATGTCTGTGAAGATGGTGATAATTGCAAGGAGTCAGTTAGGTTTCTTTAGATTATAGTTTCTTGAAGGCGCTACTGCTTGATGTGCTCTTTGGGACTCAGAGTATATAGAGTATTGTGGAGACATTCTTGGCTAGGGAATTTGGCTTCTGACAAGGGCTCATGTCTTAGGTGTTATATTTTTGGGTATGTAAAGATAATGAATGTGTAGTTGTAATAAACTCTGTTTAAATGAAAAGTACTTTATTCCGTTATTATATTTTGAGTTACTTTAATTTGATCAATTGAAGTTTTCCACTAAAAAAAATTTTGAAACTCGTATTTAACTAATATTAAATATTTTATAACTTGGCAAATTAATTAATTATCATTAGTTGGTATGAATGTGATAACCTTCCGAGGGGGTGTTGCCGATGAGGGCGGGAAGTGATCGCCAATGTAATGAAGCACGGACAATGAGCGGCTTCTGGCTAGCTTCTAGGTGAAGGGTCGAATGAATGAACTGAATATGCACCAGAATGAGAGGGATTCAGAGGCTGTGCAGGTATGGGACTACATAGTTGAAGATGGCTTAAAAGAATTAATTTGGCGTAGCCATATCAACAAGTTACAGCTTCTTTTGGGAGCCTAGAACATAAGAACTCCATGGTTAAGCGTGCTTGACCTGGAGCAATTGCGGGATAGGTGACTTCTTGGGAAGTTTCTTAGGATGCGTGTGAGTGAGGACAAAAGCATACTAAAAAGACTCGTGTTAGTTTGTGGAGACACTCATCAATCCTGCAGGTAGTCCCGGGACGTTACAAATTATATCTAGTTAGGAAAAAGTATGGTTTTTCTTGAACAATCTAATAGAACATGGTTGCAAGACAACCAGTCCATCCTTAAAATTATATGTAGTTAAGAAATGGGTAAATAGATCAAATCGACAGAAAAGATTCGACCTTCAACAATCAAAAGACAATTTAAATAAACTTTGGTAGTGACTACCGGTTTATCAGTGGGGGTAGAAACAGTTAAGTCAAAAGGTAAGGACGACACAGGTAGACCAAGTCTTTACACACAATCATATGATATGAAAGAATGGGTTGCCCCAGAGTCATACAGTATAGTCAAAAGGTTACCTTCTATGGTGCCTTCTCCTTGAATCAAGTCTTCGGACTTGAAGGTTTCAGCTCCACTCATGGTATAAACTCGCCTTCCTGCTTATGGTTTCTTGGCACTTGCAGCATTGATTGAAGGTTCGGCCTTTGCTTGATTGCAGTCTCGGGATACGTGGCCAGGTTCACCACATCTGAAATAGATAATCCCCTTTATAGTGTAGTCCCTCGTGAGGTGATCTTTCCCACACTTCAGGCATTTGGAGGGATATGGCACGTTCTGGCCAGTCCGGTTCCCAATAGAACCTCCACCAGAGCTTCCACCCGTGGTCTGTTGCTGATTTCTGTTGGTCGGGAGTAGGGCTTCTTTTGGAAGTAGTTAGAACGGTTGCCACCACCCCTTTGGAACCTCGTAGGCCCAAAGTTCCTATTCCTAGTATCTCTAGATTGCTCCAGAGCTTCTACTTCACAGCACGTGTCTAGTAGCTCTGAGAACTCATTTATCTTCAGGGTGATAACAGCCTTCTTCACCTCATACCTCAGTCCTTTTGTAAATCTCCGACACTTCCAGGCTTCATTCGGTTGGTGCTGGAAGTACATTGAAAAATGTGACAAGTTTTCAAATCTTGCTGCATACTCACTAACGATCATATTCCCTTGCCGTAAGTTGAGAAACTCCAACTCCTTCGCGTGCCTCGCACTCGCAGGAAAGTACTTATCCAAGAATTTGCCCTTGAATAATTCCCAAGTGATCTCTCGATTTTCAGCTTCCAGCATTCTCTGCACTCCGTTTCACCAATTCTCAGCATTGCCCACCAATATAAAGGTAGCATAGGTCACCTTCTTATTCTCGGCGCAGTTCATGCCTCGAAAGACTTTCTCGAGCTCTTTGATCCATAGACTAGTTTTGTCCAAATCAAACTCTCCTTTGAATTGGGGAGGATTGTGACGATGAAACTCTGCCAGGTTCTGAGCATCTGCTGTAGCTTCGAGCTATTGAGTAGCCCTTTCTTGTTGTTGAGCAACTCTCTCTTGTTGTTGAGTAGCTTGCTTAATTTATTGTGCGATGGCCTCAGCCATCCTCTGCATCGCCGCTATAGAAGCTGCCATATCTTCTCTTCGTGCCATCTTACTTTCTCAGATCGGATTAACTGAAAACACAAGAAAAGTTAGTCGTATCCACTAGGAATACCAAATAATACATCTCTGTGTTTTATTTTTAGAGAACACACAGCACAAACAAGATAGACTCATTCACAATATCTAAAGAAACATAAATCGGGGCTTTGATACCAACTAAATGTAATGCCCCTTTTTAGGAGGAGACGTCACATTGTCATTTACAATGCGGAAAATAAAAGTGTAATAAAGTAAGACCCAGTTCATTTCATCATTAAACTTATTTGATTTTAGTTGTATAAATAAAATGGTGAATATGTTTTTTTTGTACGTATATATATATTTATACTCAATAACCTGCTCATCAATTCAGTATTCAAAGGTATTAACATTTATAAAAGATTCATAAGTACGTACATATATTTTTGTCTAATCGTAAGCAGAAAACATAAACTTTAACAGAAAACATAAATTTGTGTACTGTTCAGATACAAACTATAAGTCAATAATTACATCAAGGCTCATCAAAAAGAAGCCTAAGCTTTACCTCTCGGCCCCAAATTTCCTATGATATTCATATATATATATATATATATATATATATATATATATATATATATATATATATATATATATATATATATATATAATCTGTTTAGTTACAAAGCCCGATATACCAAAAAGCAAAACTATACCTGCCCAAAGGATCATGCATATACAACCCACCAAAATAATAAGACATCCAGCCCCTAAAATAAAACACGAGTAGCCATCAGTAGCTACCAGCAATATCAGTCCCTCAAATGAGAAGGAATCGTGTCAGGATCCTCTTCAGGATCCTCCGTGAGATCCTCCTCGGAACATCCTCGGGATCTTCCTCATCCGAGGAAACCTCCATAGGAGCCACCGAGCTATGGGCCGGAGCCCGAGCAGTGGGATGAAAAGAATCCTCCTGCGGGATGTAATAGCAGGCACCCAACATCTCCCTGATGGGCAGATAAAACTCCAAGCGTAAGCTGATGCAGCAGGTAAAGATCGACAGTTCATGACGTCCCCAAGCTAGCGATAATGACGCGTCTCCCAAGTAGACACAGCGGTCAGAGCTGAAGTTCACATGCCAATAGTATGGACCCTCAAGGAATGTCAGACGCACTTTTCCCAAAAATCCATGAGGTCAGGTCGTCATGATCAGAAGGATGCTAGTCAAGGTTGGGCTAGTAGTCGGGGAAATCGGGTTCTTCCTTTTCTTCACCCCCATCCTTAGAGAATCACATATATAGATATACAAAATAGTAGAAACATAGGAAAAAGAGGCAAGACATTCAACATTCATTACCAATTGAGGCAGTAAAGAACAAACGGCGCATGACGCCCACTTAACATTTCAGAAATGATAAATAGCATTAAAACAGATAATAAGCAATTTAGCGTATATAGGCAACGATAGCAGTAATGAAACAACGTATTAAATTTCCATATGAACAAATAACTATCAAATGGTATGGCGACTCATTATGCACATGCACATGACACCAAAAACCTACTCTATGGAGCTAGACATAAAACAGTCGGAGAGAATAATCATGATATATGTCTGTATCTCGGCTGTCGAGGCCTTCAAGTACTAAAATTCTCAATTTATCAAAATGCACATCATGGCATTGTACAAGACATTCTACATAGATCTCGATATGGGACAGTGTCTCAGTCCGGATCGTCGGTGCATTTACATCGGTCTGCCCCACGAACTGAAGAGCTACCAACTGTCCATTGCGAGGTACCCGCACCCCGACGCCCCCAAGGTCAACAAATGACTTACACTTGTCTATTCGCACCCGCACAAAGGTATGATTCAACTCCTAGGCAACTTGGTCTTACAAATTATCCAACAGACTTTTTTAATGCATGACTCAATCATGCTCAATGCCCATAGCTTCAATGCATACTTATATGTACATTTACAAATTCACAGTCATAGCATTTTAGGTCTAAGGTCACATGTTATGCCATTTATCATCAATATTCGATCCCGTTCAAGGGCCCATACTAAGTCCATAATAAGTTTCTAGGCATTCACGCCCTATTCAAAGTCATCAAGTAAGTCAATTCGTAATTTCATTATGTCGCTCGCCTCTATCACACTCATGTTCTATCTATATTCAAAGTTCTTATAAGTTGTAAAGCATGCTCCCATTCCTTGTTTTCCCCTCTTTATGAATCCTTAATTAGTTTCTGGTCATCTAATTATTCAAGATTATTACACTTACATTAGTCCAAAAGCCTTGAGTCAAGTGCCCAAGGGGACCTTGAACCTCCAAAGGGCTAGAAAAGCCTCAAATCCATTGCTGATCATGTTACATAGCCGTGTGTAAAATACACGGCCCCAAGTACATAGCCATGTGGTCATACATGGCCTGGGCCGTGTACTCCTCTAGAGTGCACCAGAAAACACATCTGAGCCCTATGTCACACAGGGAGATACATGACCGTGTATTCATACACGGCCTAGGCTGTGTATCCCTCTGTGGACATAGAAAATCACCAGGAAGCCATTCTAATCATCCAACATCCCAAAATCCATCAATGTACATCAAAAACATACCATTCAAACACTTAAAATTCAACCAAAACAATCAAACAAAGGGGTTTCCCAAAATGGGTTTCACCCCACCAACACAACAACAAGTTCTTAACTACCAAAATGGGTTGAAGAGAATGGATCTTCCTCTTACCTAAGAGAAACATAAAGAAAGGATGCTCCTTTTTGCTTAGAAATTTCATTCTTAGCTTCCTGAAAATCCTAGAACATTCAAACTTACAAAATCAAAACCAAATCTTGAAATAGATATCCATGGTCACCAAAATGACCATGGATCACGAAAATGAGGAGAGAGAGAGAGAAAGCCATGAGCTTTTACCTTAAAATTCCAAGCTTTGAGCTTCAATAGTGGAAGAGGATGAAGATGGAGAGAATGGTGAGCTCTTGAAGATGATTCCAACACCAAAGAGTCTTCAAACGAGATGGGAATCCATTGGGTGTGTGAGCTCAAAAATCAAATGGATTATGTGGGTGGAGAGGATATGGCTGCTGTGGAGTGAAATGGGAAGGGAAATTTGAGATGAAAAGAAGAAAATACGTGAGGGAGAGGGGAAAGCAGAAAGAGAATAGAGAATATGAAGAGAGAGGAAATGAGAATAATATTTATGATTTGGGAATGAGGGAGATAAGTGGAAGAGCAATAATTTTGGGCTCTCCAAAAGCTGCTACTGTCGTGGAGAGTGAGGGGAAAATGGGGGGAAATTTCCCTCCAAAATGATAGGGTTAGATATGTGTGTAAAATTTACAAAAAGTCAAATTGATTTGACATAAAGTAGATTTTTAGATAAAATGATAAGGGTTTTTACTACATGTTATTACCCAATGGACAATTATTGATATTTAAGGAGTCAGTATTTATTGTTCAGTGGATAATAAGGGTACAGTTAAATTTAAAATTTAGCAGAATGTACAGTGATTTTATTTATCAGATAAAATATCGAAAGACGTAAACCTCATAAATTGTGCTCGACCTCGAGTTTAGTAAGATTCATCGTCGACTTTTCCATAGTTTAAAGTTTACCAGCCTCAGGGAAAACATTTCGTTTTCCCAACTCTACTCAGTGCGCACGTAAAATGAGGAATATATTAAAATATTCAACATTTCTAGAAAATTCCACAAAAATCATCAAAAATCACAAATATTAGAAAATATCTATTTATCACAAAACAAACAATTTTCGGGGTGTTACACTGACTCTGCTCAGTGTGCACGTAAAATGAAAAATATATTAAAATATTCATCATTTCCGAAAAAATTCATAAAAATTCTCAAAAATTATAAATATTAAAAAATAATTATTTACGATAAAATAAATAATTTTCGGGGTGTTACACTTGGGAAGTTTCCTAGGATGCATGTGAGTGAAGACAAAAGCACGCTGAAAAGACCCGTGTTGGTTTGTGGAGACACTCGTCAATCCTGCAGGCAGTCCCGGGACGTTACACTACATCCCCTTTTGAAGATTTCGCACCTAAATTTACCTGTGTATATATACATATACATACATTCAGATTATATTCACAATTATCAAATTAACATTTCAATCACAAAAACAACAACATCTCTATCTCAGAGACACGCAATCGCTCATACAATTGCAATGCATGAAATATGTTATGATAGCAACCGCCCATACAATTATCATGCTATGCCAAATTATGTCTAGTGTTTATGCCTATGAATTATCCTAAGTATGAAAATGAATAATGTATGATACCATATCCAGGAACTTCCAATTCCATGGTAATGTTATGAATGTATGAAACTTGAACAAAGTAATGGAAGTCACAACTGTAACCTTGAACAAGCACTGGAAGTCCATCCAGCAAACATTATTATCACAGAGGAAATCCATCCCCCCTAGTAGTGAAGTCCATCAACTACACATTTATCGATAATGAACAAGGAAATCCATCCTTATCAACTCTATATTAGGAAGGATACAATTCACCTTGCCTAATATAGATCACCCACATTTGTGGGGCTCACACCTATCAAAAAGCAATCACCCACATCTACAGGGCTTTTACTTTTCAAAATGCAACTCATACAATCAAGTATATCATCATTCACCCACATCTACTAGGCTCACATTTTTTAATAAGGAAAAACATACATCATGTATATTATCAGGCATAGTGAGGATATGTCTCACCAACATTATCCATTAAAACAACAGAGGATATTACTCGCCTCCACTGGTCAAACAAAGCAAAGGGGATATTACTCACCTCCTTACTCAATAATGTAATAAGGATATTACTCACCTTATTATACACAACATAGATAGGATATTACTCACCAATCTATGCTTCTCAAATAACACAAAGAGGATATTACTCACCTCATTATGTTTCTCAAACATCCCATGCAAAATAATCACTAATTACTTTCAATAATTAGTTTCACAATTGATTTATATGTATTTCAAGCTTAATTCACAACACTTCATCAAATACTTATAGGAGTATTTTAACACTCTTAAAAGAACATACATGAGTGATTCCAACACTGAGGGAAGCTCATTTTCTCAAATCATCACAATACACAATGTATGTGTATATAATTATGCCTAATTATCCCACATAATTAGCACCACGAAGCCATTTGATTCAACACATTCACACTTCAAATTAGGAATACTCACACTATGTGCCATTCCCATCATATCACTGCATCACAAATGATACTAAAACAACCCCATATGGGTCAAATCCTAAGTATTACCCTATTGCATTCCACCACACTATGAAAACCTAAGGTGTTCCAACACATTACCTGTAACACCCCTCGATTTAATAGTCATGGCACAATTGTCATTATACCACGGATACGAAATTTTGGCTTGCTACAACTTTCAAATGTTATTTATCCAAATTAAACCTTTGTGCATATACAGAAAATATGAGCCACGGATGAAATAATAAATAGGCCGTTATTAGCACATATAATTCAACAAGCCAAAATTTAAAATACAGTTCATAGGACTAGATAATTAACTTAAAGCATACATAGCGCAGTGCATTTCACATACCACTCAAATAAAATCATCAAGTTGGATTTCAAAATGCTGGTATATTCAAATTACACCTTAATATAAGTAATGCAGAAGGAAACATAAACTACCCATAAAGACATCCATGTCTAAGGAGTTGGGCACTCCATCGGATCCATCTCGGGATCCTCCCTCGGTTCACCTGAAGACACAAAGATAGGATAAAGTGCGATCCCACGAGTAGGTGCCCTAGCAGCTGATGCCATCGAATCCTCGTCCTCTCAGGGAGTGTGAATCGGGTCACCCCATAGCTCCCGAATGGGCAGGGCAAACTCTAGATGTACCGATGTAGTAAGTGTCAAGACAGGGTCTCCATCATAAGTCCTCCTTACAGTCAAGATTAGGTCTCCAACATACCGTATACGCTCTCTAACCCAGTCGACTCGCCAAGCATTGGCGCCACCAGTGAACACAATCCTAACAAACCCAATAGAACCCCTTCTTGACGACATCACCGAATATGAGAGATCGAACCAAGAAAAATCCAGAAGGACTCAATCACGTCCCCTCAACAGTCTTTAACCAAGAATTACATAGGACAAAAATAATATATACAAAAGGTGAGATATTCAACTTCATTACCAATTATGGCAGTGAGAAACAGAAACGACGTAGGATGCCCACATAGCATTGCAAGGAATATAAACAGTATAAAAAAGCATACATTAAACAACTTAACAATTTTAGGCAGTTATAACATAAATAAGAAAGCAGTTCCAATCATCATATCAATTAAATGCCAAGTAATATAATGACTCACTGTGCACATGTACATGATATCAAAATCCTACTTCATGGAGCTAGACATAAACATTGGAGAGATTGATCAGGGAGACATACCAGTATCTCGTCAACCTAAAATCAAGTGCTTTCCAAAAAAATAATAGTTTTGCACAACAGGGCTTTATACAGCGGCATTCCCACAAGATTGCGATATAGGACAGTGTCTCGGTCAAGATCGTCGGTGCATTTGCATCAGTTTGTCTCACAGCCCAGAGGGGCTACCAACTGTCCCCTGTGAGACGACTGCGCCCCGACGCCCCCAAGGTCAACAGTAAGACCTACACTAGTCTATTCGCACCCGCACTAAGGTGTGATTCAACTCCTAGGCAACATAGCCTTGACAAATAGTCCATCGGACTTCCACAATGCATGATAACTCAATGCATATATCATGTATATTTAACAACAATATACTTTCCATAACATGGACCCACAATAAATATTATTAAGTCCTTAAATAATGCATTACACCTTTAGGATACATTATGGAATTATGCCTAAATTTCTACATTCTTCTTAATAAGTTTCTCTTTTTGAGAAATACTATCACATTATTCATTTAATCATTTTTATTTTAATTACATAAGTCTATCATTAAATTTTAAACCTAATTCCCTTAGAATGATTTAAATTAAATTATTTATCATTCTTACTTGCACTCATGGTCTTGCTTTAATTAAAATTTATTCTAAGTTATTGAATGAAACTCCATTCTTGGTTCTTTCCATTTTATGAGTTCCTAATTAATTCCTAATTAACCAATTAATTAAGTTTTACTTCAATTTAATATTTCTTATGAGATTCTTCTCTAGTGAGATCTCTCTTGCTTATTAAGCTCCTTACTTTAAATTTAGCCATATTTACTTAGAGAATTATTTCTAAGATTTTTCCTAAGTCTCACATACCCTTATTTACTTCTTAAGTCCAAAGATTCCTTTTGAGGTTATCAAATTGATTTCCTTCCATTACATTATTAACTATTTAATCACTTAATTAACTTAATGTTATAGTTGCATAAAGTTACATGAATTAAGCCAAAATTAACCCTGGAGGCCATGAGTCTCTCTAGGATTTGGATTTCCAAATTTTCATTCAATTAATTACATGTTATCCTTTTAATTAATCATATCTTCAACTTGTTACAAATTTTCACCAAGAACACCCAATTTTGGGTTCATGGCCGTGAGCCTCTTAGAAAAGGGCAAGGGTCATTTTGCTTCCATTCAAGCTTCCAATCCATCCAAGCACATCAATATGCATATTAAATCAACCAAACAACTCAAACAAATTCAAAACAACACATAGTCATAAAAGTCATACAACAAAGAGAGTAATCCTAGCAAGGGTTTCTCATAACCAATCACAAAATCAAGTTTCCTACTACTAATAGAGGTTGAAGAGGATTATCTCCTTACCTAGAGAAGAAAACAAGCAATGGAACTCTAAGTGAAATTCGGATTCCACCCTTCAAGAAAACCCTAGGCACATTAAACTCACAAGAATCACAATCAAAGCTTGAAAAAGGGCATCCATGATCACCATAGTGACCATGGATCATGAAAATGGGATGGAAAGATGATAAAGTTATGAACTTTTACCTCAAAGTCTCCAACTTTAAAGCTTGATGGAGCAAAATGAAAATAGTGAAAATGGATGAACCAAGTGATGTTTTCCAAAGAGAATAGGTTAATGGTGATGAGAAGGTTTAATAAATGTGATTATTTGGAACAAAGAAAAGAAAAATGGAGGATGGTGGTGGTGTGTGGCCGGCGGTTTTGGAGAGAAAAAGGGAAAGAGGAAAGTTATTTCCTTTGTTGGTGATTTTAACAAGAAGAGAAAAGCTTCAATGGAGGGATGGATTCAAGCAAAGTGGTTGCTTGAAATAAATCAATAATGGTGGAAGAAGAAGATGGTGCAAATGTAGTGGAGTGTAGAGAGAATGAGGAGAAAATGAGAGAAAAATGAAGATAGAGAGAGAAAGTGATAGTAAAAAAAGGTGATGACTTTTTGGGTTTGAAATTAGAGAAGTGAAATGAATTAAAGTGAGAAGCACAATTTTGGGCTCCAAAATAGGGCTGTTGCCATAGGAGAGAGGGAGAGGAGAGAGAAGAGTGAGTAGCTTCCTTTAGAAGCTTGTAGCTTTTTCCAATAAAGAGGATTTGATTAGACATAAAGGAGATTACCTTTGGATAAAATAATGTGATTTAATAGTTAAAATAATATGGTAATTAAGATTTTACTACAAGCTATTACCCAATGGATAATTATTGCAGTACACAAGCCAGTATTAATTATTCATCGAATAATAGAGCGTACTACAAAATTTTATTTAACAGTGCGTACAGAGATTTTATTTATAAGATAAAACCTCAAAAAATATAAATTTCGTAAATTGTGCCCAGCCTCAGGTTTAGTAAGATCCCCGTCGGCATGTCCACAGTTCAAAGTTTACCAACCTCAGGAAAAACATTTCGTTTTCCCGGCTCCACTCAGTGTGCACGTAAAACGAGAAATATACTAAAATATTAGACATTTTCAGAAAAATCCACAAAAATTCTCAAAAATCACAAATATTGGGAAATGACTATTCATGATGAAATAAATAATTTTTGGAGGTGTTACACTGACTCTGCTCAGTGTGCATGTAAAGCGAGGAATATATTAAAATATTCGACGTTTCCGGAAAAATCCAAAAAATTTCACAAAAATCACAAATATTATAAAGTAATTATTTGTGATGAAATAGATAATTTTTGGGATGTTACATTATCCCTTGATAATCCACCTCAATATGGTTATCTAAGGTCCCTATAAGGCTCCTAGCCTTATAAAATACCAAAACATCATGCATTTCTTAACCAAAAACGCATCCTATCCAATCTTAACCTCAGACCTTTGCACAATAAAATGAGCATAACTTAAGCTACGGAGGTCGAAACGAGGTGATTCTAATGGCATTGGAAAGATAAGAGAAAGAGTTACAACTTTTATAAAGATAACAAGAATCGATTCTCATTCTAGAATAAGCCACGCCCCCCCAGTGGGAAATTCCATAGGGCCATGGAAATCTTGTAGAAACTAGAAATTCTCTGGTTCTGGTTTCAGCACCTAAATCTCATCATCCAATCCACTTTAAATAGCTTTCTTGTGATTTCTAACACCAATCTAGGCCCTTAAACTTATTGTAAATCTTTTACAACCTATTAATTCACTTGGCCATATATTTAGGTTCCAAATCACACTAACCCCAACCATTTACCAATTCCTCATCTATGAACCAACATGGTTTGGGTTGAGCCATAAATGACCATCTAGCACTCATTGAGGTAAAACTAACCTAAATTAATTTTTGGAATCAAGAATCAAGCTAAGAACTAGGATTTAACTCTTCAAATCCCTTTTTCTATTCAAAATCCCTAACCCCATTCAAAAAGAACAAAGAGGGAGAAAGAATATAAATCCCTACCTCAAGATCAAGAAGATGAAGGTGAAGCTAAGATTCCACTTGATCCAAGCTCTCCTTCCTCTTCCTTCTTCCTCTTCTTCTCTTCCTCTTTGGTTTCCCCCTTTCTCTCTTTTCTCTTTTCTTTTCTTTCTCTATTTTCTGTTTTCTTTCTCCCATTCTGCGGTGGGATATATATAAATAGGCAAGGTCTAACTTTGCTTCTTTCAGATAAGAACCAAAACCTCTAATATACTAAAAACACTTAGATTCCTCTGAATCCAGATTTCTAGCTTCCAACAAGTTTAATATAAATCCTAAGATTCATTAAAAATATTATTTCACCATTTCTCTATTTTTCCATATTAGCTGCTAGTCAAACCGGCATTAAAACACACAACCAGTATGCTTAAAAATTCAAAACTAACTCTAATTAACCTCAAACTTTAACGACAACTTTTTCCACACATTTGTGACCTAGAAACAAGTTCTCCGCACTTATTTCCACTAACTAAGCAGTTTAAGTCAAAATCAGGGCTAAAAACAGCTATATTTCACATATAGTGCCACAACAAAGTGATTAAACGTGCTCAAACAGTCACAAAAATTCACAAGCATGATAAAATAGTGTTAGGCTACCATCGGAACCGTTTACAAGTCTATCATGATTTTCTAGGGTGTTACAGCAAGCATCCCTACCCCAAGTAGTATGGATGAACTTCAAGCCTTAACTTTGCTTTACATTTCCTTCTCCTCTTCTTTTCTTCCTCCTTACCTTTTTTCCTTTCTTTTCTATTTTCTCCTGTTGCTGCTGGTCTCCCCGAAAAAGTGAGTGAGGTTAAGTGTGAAAGGAGAGAAAGTCAGGCAACAAAGTCAAAGGGAAATGTGATAGGGATGTAGGATAGAAGAGGGACTTAAGATTTTTAGCTAAAACTTTATATCTGTTAAAAACACTTAGATTTTACAAAATCAAGATTCTTAACTTCCATAAGCATTATAGAAAATCCTAGGAATCATCTAAAACTTAGTTTTACTATTTCTATAATTTTTCATATATCTGACTCATCAATCTGGTATTTAAACACTCACTTTGTGTACTTAAAAATACCAAATTAACTCAAAATGTCACAAAATTATGCAGACATGTCATGCAAGTATTATGATACCTTTGTAACCATAAACAAATCTAACATTTTGTAGCATCTTGAATTTAATAACCATAATATAACCAATGTATACTATAGTGATTAGATTCATAACTGCTACTTACTACTAAACATTTTCAAATATAACCAAAGTCATGTATATATATAGAAAATATGAGCCACAAATGAATATACATCTATTATACAACAACAGTATTTCTCATAAATACAAAAATATACATCATTTCAAAAGAAACTACTCAGCTACTCTAAGCAAAGCACTCTAAGATCTTGCTTGTCTTCACTTCCCATAAGACTTCCTTCTTAGAATCATCATAGAAACGCACACAAGGGGTGAGAATCATACATTTTCAGTACATAAAAATCGTAAACCATGTCATCACAATCATTCTAGCCATTTCGAGGAAAAACGCATTTGTAAACTCAAATCTCATATGTAGCAAGCTAGAAATGTGGCAAAAGTCAAAACCAAGTCCTTTCTCTTCCCAAAATAGACTCCCACTTTATAAGTTTGTATAAAAACTCATTTACTACAAACAGTTTTCTAGAAATTGCCATGCTTACAAAGGCATCATCTTTATCTCAAAGAAACCAAAGCATTGTCTCCATTGCAGAGTCACAACAACATTATCTCCATCTCAGAGATATAAACCCAACATCTCAATTTCAGAGACACAACACAACATCTCCAACTCAGAAATACGCAATTGTCTATACAATTGCAATGCATGAATAATGTCATGATAGCAACCACCCATACAATCGTCATGCTATGCCAATTTATGCCTAGTGTTCATGCCTATGCAATAACTGTAACACCCCTCGATTTAATAACCATGGCACAATCGTCATTATACCACGGTCACTAAATTTCTTTAGTGTGCTACAACTCAAACAACAGGTTTCCAAAATTTAATCATTGTGCATATAAAGAAAATATGAGCCATTAATGAAATATGTTTATTACATAGCTCCCAAAATACAATCACTGAATGAAAAACATTATATATATATATATATAAAATATTATATATATATATATATATATAATGAACACAAAGTACTATTAACATAAAAATGTAGCACTTACATACCGAAATAACAAAAGACATGTACCAAAGCACTAAAGGGTAAGTAATAACCCTGGGATAGGTACTACCTGTAGACAGAGCCACTACCCCTATACACAATGAAATGTTCGATGTCCTAGTCGACACGCCAGGCATCAATGCCCCCATAAACATGCACCCGCACGTAACCAAGGAAATCTCCTCTCAACGCCATCACAAGAATTGAAAAGTCAACTCAACCAAAACCAGCCAATTCAACTATGTCCCCTTCATAGCCTTTATCGAACACAAAATAAAATGGGACAATACAACAAAGAGGTGAGATATCCTACATCATTACCAACATGGCAGCGAAGGAAAATAATACGAATGACGAAGTCATTCTATACATACAGATATTACAGATATATTCAAGTTATCAATTTCATAGATATCATTAGAAAGCATATACCATAATAATATAAATATTAACAGCACTATAACAACAGATATCCACCATAGATATATAAATCATAATTATGCCACCACAATATGTATATTGACCATGCCATGACAATATGTATAATGACTATGCATATGCACAATACGTATGCTGACCATCTTTGTGCACAATGTACTCATTTCCTACTCCATGGAGCTAGACTCAAGATTCAGATATGAACGTCCCAGAAGATCTGTCTCCCCTCAAAAAATAGTCTACGCCGGGCCACGAAAAGTAATAATGTACTGTCAGGCTGCCAGTGTGTTGCAACGATATTCACGCCCAGGGGTATATAATGTGATAGCATAATCACCAAGTGAATCACCGCGCCCTGGATGTCCCCTTTGATTTATCAAAGATACCACTTTCCTGTAAGTTCTCATTCACTTTTTAGGCATAAAATGCCACAACAGTCACAAACTGTATAATGCTCATCATGTTGGACTTTCTCAATGCATACCTCAATGCACGTGAATTCAATGCATACATATCTATACGTATATAGATTCACAATAATAACATAACTTGTCCAAAATCACATGTCATATCAAGCCCCATCATTTATCAATAATCCTTGGTCCTATTCATGGACCCACAGCAATATATTATCCAATTTTCAATTGTGAAAACATACCTTTAAGGTTTATTATGAAATTATGCTTTAACATCAATGTTTCTATTATTAGGCCCCTCTAGAGGAATTCTCTTGAGTTTTTCACCTAAACTTTGTTAGTGTAATTAAATAAGTCCTTCTCTTTATTCTTAATAAAACTTATTTAATTAAATGCCTTATGATTCTCAAAGTCTCACTTACACTCATTTCCCTTTTTTTTATGGTAAAATTTCATTTTCTTTCTCCTTCCATCTTATGAATCCCTAATTGAAAGTCTAATCACTTAAGTATTCAAAGTTCCATTTTAATACAAAATTTCCTCTTAGTTACCCTAAATGGCCGTGAGCCCTAAGTTCATGGAACTCAACATTCATCTTCTTAATCCATCATTTTAATTCCTCAATCAATTCATTTTTCTACTTAAACTTCTAAGTTTGAATTCATCCCAATTTTAATCACAAGTTTTTCTAATTTGCCTCCTCTTGGCCGAGACACTCAACCATGGTCTCTAGACCCAAGATTTCCATCAACTCATCAATTAGTTGCTTAAGTTTCATTTTAATACAAGGTTTGGTTCTTAATTCATCATTTAAGGCCACAAGGCCGTGAGCTCCCCTTCAACATAGGCAAGAATTCCTTATCTTTCACACTTGATTTCAAGCACACAAAATATCATAATTTATCCATGCAACATAATAAAACAACATCAAGTAATAACATCATACAAGCACATAATTATAAATCATCAAAAATCAAGCAATCAAGAGAAGAAATCCACACATGGATGCTCCAATTTCAACACACAAATTCATCCCTCACCACGATGGGTGGTTGATGAGGATGTATCTCCCTCTTACCTATAGAAGACAACACAAGAAAGTAAGCCTCTTGATCTTTTTTGTTGCAATTTTCTCCTCCACCTTCAAGAGAACCCCAAGATAAGCAAACTTTTACAATCCTCACTCAAACCATGAAAAGAGGAGTCCTTGGTCACAAAGAGGACCAAGAATCATGAAGTCAAGAAGAGAAAATGAAGATTCAAGAACATTACCTCAAGAGCTCCAAATCTAGGGTTTGAGAGAAAATGGTGAAAATGGAGGAATCAAGTGATGCTCACCAAAGAGAAAAGGATCATGGTGATGAGAGGATTCAATAAATGAGGTTGATTGAGTAAGAAAACTTGGGTGGCCAAAAATGGTGGGTTTAGTCGTGGAAATGGGGAGAGAATGGAGGAGAGAGAAAGTGAGTTTTCTTGAAGATGATCACCAAAGATAAAAGCATTAGGATGATGAGAGGAAGCAAGAAATGGAAGTAGTTTTAGCAAGCTAATAGAGATGGTCTCAAATGGTGTTGGTGTCGTGGAGAGGAGAAGAGAAAAGGGAGAGAAGAGCTTGAGAGAGAAAAGAGAGAAGAGAAATGGTAGAGAGATAAAGTGATAGTAACTTAATGAATGAGAGTGATTTGTGTAAGTGAGATGAAATAAAGATTTGTGGTCACAAATTCCCCCCCCCCAAAACTGTGTGGTCCAAATGGAGAGAGAGAAAGGAGAAAGCTTCTCTAAGAAACCAATAGGAATGTGCTAGGAAGTTTCCTCCAAAGCTTCTTTAAAAAGCCAAAACTCACATTTTTGAAAAGTCAACGATGATGTCACTTGTGTGATGTCATCAAGGTGATGTCACATAAAGTTAACACTCTAGAAAAGATGATTAATACTCTACTAGAGCTATTATCCAGTAGACAAAAGTTATAATTAATAAAAATAGTATTTATTGTTCATTGGATAATTTCATGATACAACGATTTTATTTATCAGATAAAATCTCGAAAAACAAAAATCTCGTAAACTATGTCTGGCATCGGGTTTAGTAAGATACCCCGTCGATGTTTTCATAGTCTAAAGTTTTTTGACCTCGAGGAAAATATTTTATTTTTCCACCCGCTTAGTGCTCATGCAAATCGAGAAATATATTAAAATAATGAATAGTTCTGAAAAATTCTAGAAAAATTCACAAAAATCATAAATATTATAAAATGATTATTAATCATGAAACAAACTATTTTTGGGATGTTATACCGGTTCTGCTCAGTGCGCACGTAAAATGAGAAATATATTAAAATATTTAACATTTTCAAAAAAACTCACAAAATTTCAAAAAAATCACAAATATTATAAAATGAGTGTTTATCATGAAATAAAAAAATTTCGAGGCATTACAATAACCTAAATATGAAATGCATATTATATGATACTATTACAAGAACCCAGTTCCATGGTAATGTCATGAGATGCATGAACCTTGAACAAAACAAAACAACCCGGTTCCATAAGCTTTGAACAAGCACTAGAAACCCAGTTCCAGTTATTCCACGAGGTGTGAGGGAAAGACCATCCTCAACTCATCACTATGATCGAGAAGGTATGTTACCTCTTCACTTACAATCATATATGATCACCCTCTTCAGTAGTGAAGTCTCATCAACTACACGATCTTCAACATCGATCACTATGATAGGAAGGATTAGTTACCTACTCATTCAAAATCATATTTGATCACAACATTAACCTCTGTGATAGGAAGGATTGATTACCTTCTCATTCAAAATCACATTAGATCATCCACAACAATCACTGTGATAGGAAGAATTGATTACCTTCTCATTCAAAATCACATTATGATCATTATCAATGAAACAACAATAATGCCAATTACTATAATAACTAGCATGTCAATTAATTTACATTCCTAACTACCAACAAAAAATACAATGATGTTAAATATCACAATAATTAACATACCAATTGATTTACATTCACCACATATCCGCTTCATTAGATACTCTTATTAGAGTCTCAACACACTTAAGGAAACATATACCAATGATCCCATCTAGCCAAGAACTTGGAAAACATCAAAAATGACATTTTTAAAGATTCTGGCTTCTGACATGGGCCATGTCACATTACACGGCCTTCCCCGTGTATTCAGACACAAGCCGTGTCTTACTACACGGCCTACCCCGTGTCCTGCTCTGTGAACACTGATCACGAAATTCCTCTGGCAGAGAGATACATGCCCCCTATCTTTGGACACAGGCTATGTTTCTTAACCAGAAACACTCTATAACAAAAATTACAAGTCTGAGTACTGTTCCATTGGAACTTCCTCCTCCTCCAATCACTCAAACTTCACATCCAAGTGATTTCCAACCTTCCACAAGGTTCATCTACACATAGCAACTCTCAATTCCACTTTGATTTCACTCAAAACCATTAATCATGGATAATCATCCAATTAAAATCCTAAAACCCCAAATCTCAACACCAAAAGGGATTAAAGGTATACAAGGGCTGGAAATCTATTTTCATACACCCAACAACTCATAAACAAGTCATCCTCAAGTTCTATAGCAAGATTCAAGCTAAAAACACTAAAAATAACTCAAAACCTAGCTTTCCTATCATGCAACACTCATGAACAAGATAAAGAAAATAGGAAAATGAGTCAAAAATAAGGTTTTTCCCCCTGCTTCAAGGTCTTGATGATGGCCAAGGATGGATCCAAGCTCTCCAATCCTTGCTTGCCTTTTGACTTCTCCTCTTTCTCTTTTCTTCTTTCTCATTTCTTCACGTTTCCTTTTTTCTCTTCTTTATTTCCGTTTTCCTTTATTTCTCAACCGTAGGCCACTTATAAAGAGGAGCCAATTTTGGTTTCTCACATATAAGCACTAAAACTCCAATTTGCTAAGAACACACAGATATCACCAAATCTAGTTTCCTAGCTTCCAACGGATTCAAAATAAATCATAAGATTCATTAAAAATCTTGTTTCACCATTTCTTTATTTTTTCGTATCAGCTGGGGGTCAATCCGGCACTAAAACACATAACCAGTATGCTTAAAAATGTCAAACTAACTCCGATTCACCTCAAATTTTAACTATAGCACAGTTCACACATTTGTGACCTAAAAATAACTCTCGACATTTATTCCCACTAACTAAGCAGTTTAAGCCATTTTCGGAGTAAATAATAATTATATTTCTCACATAGTGTTACAGCAAAGTACCTAAACATGCTCAGAAAGTCACAAAATTACATAGACATGTTAAGTAAGTATTAGGCTACTTCTGTAACCATATACAAGCCTAACATGTTTTTCAGGGTGTTACACATGTTAAAGAGGATGTTATAACATGCATGGTTATGGATTTTGAACTTATAAGCATCCATATAACTCAATACTCTTGAGGCTGTGAATATGGGTTTTGATGGAATGTTCATTGTTCATATGTTTTTATAATGGTGATTTGAGAATATATTTGTGAGTTTAACATGTTTAGGAACCATATTTGGTGTTGAAAACCATTTAGAAATTAATTATGGAAGTCCTAAATTAGTTAACAACTCATAAAGGCAAAATCTAAGAGTGGGTGATTAATCAGTCACTACCAGAGGGGAACTTTGGCCTAGCGACTAATCGGTCAGAAAGTGGGTGATTAATCAGTCAATGACAGAAAAACTGTGAGTTCTCTATTGTCATTAAATGATTAATTGATGGGTTTTGGGTGATTAATCACCCAAAGACAGAATTTCCCTTATTTCCCATTTTGAGAAAATAGAGTTCTCTGCTTGATGGGTTTACATATTTATGCTATATAGTGTGAGTTAAGGCACTATTAGAGATATTTTATGTTGTGAAAATATACCTAGCATATCTATGAGAGATGATAACATTGTCCATTCAATGAATTATGGAGTGACAATGGTGTGCATCTAGCTCTTTGAAGAGCAAGGATATTGTGCATTGAGTTCACTTGTGAAGTGAAGACCTTGTGCACTAGATTCATTCATAATGAGATACGTTTGCATTATACATTTGTCATATTATTGAAGTATGCTAGAAAAGTGAATTGCTTCTTTAATTGTCAAAGTTAAACTGAGAATGAATGATTATTGTGATTTGCTCCTTTATATTATTAAAGTTGAACTTATGTTAAAAGGATGATGATATAGTACACTCGGTTTATTTGTACTCTTGTTATGATTACGAGGTGTACTAGAAAAGTGATTTGCTCCTTAGAATATTAAAATGGAGCTAGTAATTGAATTGTAACGTGAAGTGCAATTCTAAGTACTCATTAATTTAAAGAAATTGGATATGCATAGGAAACGACGGTGATCCTTTATGACATTATCCTTATATGATATTCCTTTATGAGGGATAAACCATAGAATAATGATTTAGAAAATGATGGTGATCTTAAATCTAGATCTAGGAAATGACTGTGATCCAAGATAGGTATCCTTGGAAATGATGGTGATCCTTTGAATACCCTAGTTTTGATATGAGCTAGGAAATTATGATGATCTTAGATCTGAAATATGCATCCTTTGGAAATGACAGTGATTCTTTGGATATTTGACCATAGAATTATTGATAGTAATATATTTTATTCATTTAATAACTCTTTCACTAGGCTTCTTGAGGTTCAATTGGGTTTAAATAAGTTGGTTTTGTAACATTTTATGATATTGAGTTTAATTGGATCATTGAAGGAATTATTGCATGAATTGGCCTTAATTTGTCTATTTGGCAGTGTTTAGTAAATTGGATATAATCTGAGTTACAAATATTTTATTAATGTGATTTGTAGGAAATCTAAGACAATTAACTACAAGTTTCATGGAGACCTCAAGAGATGAATCACATGTTTAGATAATTTAAATTGAAGAGGAAGCAAGAGTCTGAATTCTAATCTTGACAGCTTAACCTCTGCACACTCATCGGCCCATTTCTTGAGCTATAGGAGTTCAATTGACACCAACTAAGGCCAAATAAAAGATAAGACCCAAATCTACAACTTTCATGAAGAATATAAGAGCTAGATCGAATGTCTAGTAGGTCATATTAGGCCTAGAAGACATAACAGAGATGCTGTTATTGGAACCCAAATACTATGCGAATATTAGGCTATATATTGGGTTGTAGGAGTTAGTTTGGGTTAAAACCAGTAGCATTGGAAATATGAGACAAAGCCCTTCAACTTTTGTGAAGACCACTTATGCAATGTGTGACATTATGATAGAGTTATAATCATGTGAAGATAGCTGAATTGGTTGAGTGGGGAGACAAGCATAGAAATAATTTTTCACTCATCCACCCACTCATTAAATAACTCTCTTGTCATTTTGTACCATTCATACTCTATAAAAGGCACAATTGGTTGCTCATTAGAATCATCTTAGTTTAGAGATCAAGATTTTGTTCTTGTATTATTTGTTTCTCTTGTTGTAGTTTTCTTTTGTTCTAAATAGAAGTTATGTTCATCTTCTTATTCTTCTCTCTTTCTTTCTTCTTATTCATGAGTAACTAATTTTCATTTTGCTTGGGTGAAATGGTGAAGCTTTTGATAATGAAATAAAGTTAGATTAATCTCTTTCTTATGCTTAAATGATATATTATCAAGTGATCATTATATGTGTTATATTTTGTTTCCAATCAATTTAGAAACCCTCCTAGTAAAGTGGAAATCTTGATTTGTTATGGACAATAGAGTAGCACAGTGAATACTTGAACCCATTTACAAGTGTTGGCGTTATTAACCCTCCTTGTAAAGTGGAGATCTTGATTTGTTGTAGATAAGAGATTGACACAATAAATGCTTGAACCCATTTACAAGTGTTGGTATTAGTGGATAATTAAAGGAACCATAATATAGTTATATATATATAACTTTAAAAGAACTTTGAATGTTGTATTTTCTGATTAAAACCTCCTTTATGCATGAATTCTAATTGAGTTATAAAAAGAAATAATATTGACCTTAATTTACATACTAATAGTGGATCTCCTAGCCCCAACAAATCCTATTTAATTGTGAACAAATTTTATCACCTTTATTGTTGTGACAAATCCTTTCCTTACCTCAAAGAAGTTTTTTCATCAATTCCCTATAGATCAACCTCAGACTCCCAAGAATTTATTACTTGAGACAACCTACACTTGAGTTTGTAACAATACAATTCGCATCAAGTTTTTGGAGCTGTTGTCGGGGACTTAATTTGAAGAACAAATTTATTAAGGTTTTCTTTCTTTAAGAAAACTTCACAATCTGGTATATTCTTTCCCTACTCTTTTAATTTTCTAGTTGTATCATATTTAATGGCAGGTTTGCCGCCTACTTGTTATTATTTTTGTTACCATGGCAAGTTTATCACCTACTTGTTAATATTATTTTTTTTTATGAAAGGTTGAGCTCTGTATATATTTTTATTTTTTTTCTTATTTTAAGTCACTTATTCATGTTCAATTAGTATCGTGATTCAAATTCTAGTTGTTTGGTTAAAACTAATCTTAGTACTTTATATATTTATTTTTTTGAATTGCAATCACACATTAGACATAATGGCCGAAAATGAAAGCGTACATTATGAACATAAAAATCAACCGTTACGTGTAACGCCCCTTTTTAGGAGAAGACGTCACATTGTCATTTACAATGCGAAAAATAAAAGTGTAATAAAGTAAGACCCGGTTCATTACATCATTAAACTTATTTGATTTTAGTTGTTTAAATAAAATGGTGAATATGTTTTTTTACATATATATATATATATATTTATACTCAATAACCTGCTCATCAATTTAGTATTCAAAGGTATTAACATTTATAAAAGATTCATAAGTACGTACATATATCTTTATCTAATCCTAAGTAGAAAACATAAACTTTAACGGAAAACATAAACACTAAACCATACATCCATGCATAAGATACGTCATATATATATATATATATATATATATATATATATATATATATATTTATGTACTTTTCGGATACAAATTATGAGTCAATAATTACATCAAGGCTCATCAAAAAGAAGCCTAAGCTTTACCAAATTTCCCCCCAAAATATGATATTCATACATATATATCAAATTTGTTTAGTTACAAAGCCCGATATACCAAAAAGTAAAACTATACTTGCCCAAAGGATCATACATATAGATCCCCACGATATCAGAAAATATACAGCCCACCAAAATAAAAACATCAGGCCCCCGAAATAAAACACAGGTAGCTATCAATAGCTACCAGCAATATCAGTCTCTCAAATGAGGAGGAATCGTGTCAGGATCCTCATCAGGATCCTCCGCTAGATCCTCTTCGGGAACCTCCTCGGGATCTTCCTCATTCGAGGAGACCTCCATAGGAGCCACCGAGCTACGGATCAGAGCCCAAGCAGTGGAATGAAAAGAATCCTCCTGTGGGGTGTAAGAGCGGGCACCCCACATCTCCCTGATGGGCAGATAAAACCCCAAGCGTAAGCTGATGCAGCAGGTAAAGATCGACGGTTCATGACATCCCCAAGCTAGCGACAATGACACGTCTCCTAAGTAGACACAGCGATCAGAGCTGAAGTTCACATGCCAACAGTCTGGACCCCCAAGGAAAGTCAGACACACATTTCCCAAAAATCCATGAGGTCGGGCCGTCTTGATCTGAAGGATGCTACTCAAGGTTAGTCTAGAAGCCGGGGAAATCAGGTTCTTCCTTTTCTTCACCCCCGTCCTCAGAGAATCACATATATAGATATACAGAAATAGTAGAAACATAAGAAAAGAGGTAAGACATTCAACATTCATTACAAATTGAGACAGTAAAGAACAAACGACGCATGATGCCCACACAACATTTCAGAAATGATAAATAGCATTAAAATAGATAATAAGCAATTTAGCATATATAGGCAGCTATAGCAGTAATGAAGCAACGTATTAAATTTCCATATAAACAAGTACTATCAAATGGTATGGCGACTCATTATGCACATGCACATGATACCAACAATCCTAGTCCATGGAGCTAGACACAAAAATAATCGGAGAGAATGATCAGGAGATATGGCTGTATCGCGGCTGCTGAGGCCTTCAAGTGCTAAAATTTTTAATTTATCAAAATGCGCATCATGGCATTGAACAAGACATTCTACACAGATCTCGATATAGGACAGTGTCTCAGTCCGGATCATCGATTGCGAGGTACCCGCACCCCGACGCCCCCAAGGTCAACAAATGACTTGCACTTGTCTATTCGCACTCGCACAAAGGTATGATTCAACTCCTAGGCAACTTGGCCTTACAAATTGTCCAACGGACTTTTTCAATGCATGACTCAATCATGCTCAATGCCCATAGCTTCAATGCATACTCATATGTACATTTACAAATTCACAGTCATAGCATTTCAAGTCTAAGGTCACATGTTATGTCATTTATCATCAATATTCGATCCCGTTCAAGGGTCCATACTAAGTCCATAATAAGTTTCTAGGCATTCACGCCCTATTCAAAGTCATCAAGTAAGTCAATTCTTAATTTCATTATGTCGCTCGCAACCTCTATCACACTCATGTTCTATCTCTATTCAAAGTTCTTATAAGTTGTAAAGCATGCTCCCGTTCCTTGTTTTTCCCTCTTTATGAATCCTTAATTAGTTTCTAGTCATCCAATTATTCAAGATTATTACACTTACATTAGTCCAAAAGCCTTGAGTCAATTGCCCAAGGGGACCTTGAACCTCCAAGGGGCTAGAAAAGCCTCAAAACCATTGCTAATCATATTACATAGCTGTGCGTAAAATATACAGCCCCGAGTACACGGTCGTGTGGTCATACACGGCCTAGGCCGTGTACTCCTTTGGAGTGCACCAGAAAACACGTCTGAGCCCTGTGTCATGCAGGGAGATACACGACCGTGTATTCATACACTACTTAGGCCGTGTATCCCTCTGTGAACGTAGAAAATCACCAGGAAGCCATTCCAATCATCCAACATTCCAAAATCCATCAATGTACATAAAAAACATATCATTCAAACACTTGAAATTCCACCAAAATAATCAAACAAAAGGGTTTCCCAAAATGGGTTTCACCCCACGAACATAACAACAAGTTCTTAACTACCAAAATGGGTTGAAGAGAATGGATCTTCCTCTTAACTAAGAGAAACACAAAGAAAGGATGCTCCTTTTGTTGGTGTATGCCCTAGAGGCCAATAAATTTTCTGTATTTACATACATTCTATTATGCTATTTTATATATGAGGCATTTCATTTATTGTGTTCTTTTTTGATAAACATAATAAAGTCCTTAGAATAGTAAGTTTGATGCCATAGGACATCAAGTGGATGACTTGATCGTGAGATCCTTTTGGTTACAACACTATTCTTAAATGTCCCTAGTCAAGTATTATTGTTAATTAGGATAACAATAATACATTGAGACTAGTGTGTGCATAGACTGATGACCATATCTCACGAGTCATGGATATGAGATATCAAGTCTTCACATGGGTACATATTAGAGTAATGATGTACTGGACTGACCCACCATGAGAACGCTACATGGATCGTTACGTGAGTGTCATAAGTGATTCTCATAGTGACAATAGTGTTTGTGGTCCTTTGACTTGAAATCACTACGATTCCTACATGAGGAGTTGTGTGTTTTAATGCCATCAAACGTCATTTGTAACAAGGTGATTATAAAGTTGGTTATTGGACATACCGCGAATCATACAGAGGGATGTGAGTGACCTAGATGCGATTTGTCACTCCTACATAACAGGAGCGATATCTTCGGGCCCCCTGATTGAGTGAGACTGCGAAATGCATGGCCATGCTCAAATGAGTCAATATGAGATATTGATCTCATTTGTTGTTACAAAGTCTACTCGATTATCAGGAAATGAATGATTAGACTATACAAGTGTGATGCATTCCATGCCTTGTGTTCAATCTAGATATTCTGGCAAAGGGACTAAATGACACGGAAACATTGGTCACGGAAAGGTTATGTCAAATCACTGACAATCTTATTACTTGGGTAGCAGCGATGTGTTGCTAGATACCGCTCACTACTTGTAATATTAAAATAGAATTTTAATATTACTGCCAACGTAATAAGAACCTGCAGGGTCACACACATAGAGCAGACTAAAATTGGAGCAATGGATCCAAGTTGGACTAGGATTCAAATATGGGCCAGACTCATAACAGATGGGTCTAGGGTTGCGCAGCTTACCTTGCTGCTACTCACACTCACTTAAGGCAGTCACTATTATGGATAGTACTGCTAAGGGGGCTGCTAATATACACAATTCAGAACCCTAGCCGCACCTACAGAAAAGTGAGTGAGAGAGCGACAGGTTTATTCTCTTCTCTACGCAGCTAGCACTGTGTGAGAGACGTGAGGCTTCTCTTTGTGGACGTTGGATGTTCGTGAGTCTGTTCGTGTGGATACCGCAGAGACATCGTTTCTATTACGGTGTTGGTGATTCATGCTTCAAGAGGTAAATCATTTAAAAACTCGGATTATGGCTTTTTTGCATGGATCCTCGGTGGGAATCCTTGTTTTCCACTGCGTGATGTATCCACAAAAATTCCCAACACCTTTTTGCTTAGAAGTTTCGTGCTTAGCTTCCTGAAACCCTAGAACTTTCAAACTTGCAAAATCAAAACCAAATCTTGAAATAGATATCCATGGTCACCAAAATGACCATGGGTCACGAAAATGAGGGGGGAAAAAGAGAAAGCCATGAGCTTTAACCTTAAAACTCCAAGCTTTGAGCTTCAATGGTGGAAGGGGATGAAGATGGAGAGAATGGTGAGCTCTTGAAGATGATTCCAACTCCAAGGAGTCTTCAAACGAGATCGGAATCCATGGGGTGTGTGAGCTCGAAAATCAAATGGATGATGTGGGTGCAGAGGATCTGGCCTCTGTGGAGTGAAATGGGAAGGGAAATTTGAGATGAAAAGAAGAAGAAGATACGTGAGGGAGAGGGGAAAACAGAAAGAAAATAGAGAAAATGAAGAGAGAGGAATTGATAATAATATTTATAATTTGGGAATGAGGGAGATAAGTGGAAGAGTAGAATGTTGGGCTCTCCAAAGCTGCTATTGCCGTGGAGAGTGGGGAGAAAATGAGGGGGAAATTTCTCTCCAAAATGCTAGGGTTAATTATGTGTGTACATTTTGTAGAAAGTCAAACTGATTTGACATAAAGTAGATTTTTAGATAAAATGATAAGGATTTTTACTACAAGTTATTATCCAACGGATAATTATTGATATTTATAGAGTCAATATTTATTGTTCAACGAATAATAAGGGGTACAGTTAAATTTAAAATTTAATTGAATGTACAGCGATTTTACTTATCAGGTAAAATCTTGAAAGACATAAACCTCGTAAACTGTGCTCGGCCTCGGGTTTAGTAAGATCCCCCATCGACGTTTCCATAGTTCAAAGTTTACCATCCTCGGGAAAAACTCTTCGTTTTTCCCGGCTCAGCTTAGTGCGCACGTAAAATGAGAAATATATTAAAATATTCAATATTTCCAAAAAATTTCACAGAAATCATCAAAAATTACAAATATTAGAAAATATCTATTCATCACAAAACAAATAATTTCTGGAGTGTTACACTGACTCTGCTCAGTGTGCACGTAAAATGAAGAATATATTAAAATATTCATCATTTTCGAAAAAATCCAAAAAAATTTCCAAAAATCATAAATATTGAAAAATGATTATTTACGATAAAACAAATAATTTTTGGAGTGTTACAACTCTCCCATTCTAAAAAGAAATTTCATCCTCGAAATTTTTATACCTTAGAATAGTTGTGGGTATTGCTCTTTCATCTTGTCTTCCAGCTCCTATGTTACATCTCCAGTCATTTCGTTCCAGATTACTTGTACTAATGAGATCTCCTTGCCTCTTAGTTGCTTTATCCTTCTATATTCAATTCTTACAGGAGGTGCCTCATAGGTTTAGTTCTCTTTTAATTGTACTGCATCCGGTGCTATGACATGACTTGGGTCAGGAAGATATTTTCGCAGTTGTGACACATGGAAGACATTGTGAATGTTTGAGAGGAAAGGGGGTAAGGCTATTTGATAGGCTAATGGACCTACTCGACGAATGATTTGGTATGGTCCAAGAAATTTTGGAGTGAGTTTTCTAGATTTCAAGGCCCGGCCTACCCCAGTCGTAGGTGTGACTTTCAGAAATACATGTTTGCCTTCTTCAAACTCAAGAGGCTTTCTCCTTTGGTCTGCATAACTCTTTTATCAGTTCTGAGCAGTCCTCATCTTTTCCTGAATCATCTTAACCTTTTCGGTTATCTGCTGTATAACATTTGGTCCAATAGTAAGGCGCTCGCCATATTGGTACCAACATAAGGGCGTTCGACACCGCCATCCATACAGAGCCTCGTAGGGTGCCATCCCTATGCTCGAATGATGACTGTTGTTGTAGGTGAATTCTATCAATGGTAGAACGTCATCCCAACTTCTAGTCTGCTCTATGGTGCAAGCTCTAAGTAAATCTTTCAATGATTGGATCGTCCTTTCCGATTGGCCATCGGTCTGTGGGTGATAAGCAGAACTTAGACTTAACTTCGTCCCTAATGCTTCTTGTAGACTCTTCCAGAATCTTGAAGTAAATCTCAAATCCCTATCCGACACAATTCTTGTAGGCACACCGTGTAGGCTAACAATCTCTCCAATATAGATCTGGGTCAGTCTCTCCAGTTTGTATCTTATGTTGATCAGGAGAAAATGTGCTGATTTCGTGAGTCGGTCCACAATTACCCTAATTGAGTCATGACCTTTTCTTATCCTTGGCAAACCCACTACGAAATCCATTGCAATGATGTCCCACTTCCATTCAGGAATAGACAATGGTTGTAGCAATCCTTCTGATCTTTGATGTTCCACTTTAGCTTTATGACAAACCAGACAAGTCGATACACGTCTAATGACGTCACTCTTCATTCCATGCCACCAAAATAACTTCTTCAAGTCTTGATACATTTTTGTTATGCCCGGATGCATATTCAGCTGACTTGTGTGAGCATGATTGATAATATACTCTCTAAGCTCTTAGTCACAGGGAATACAGACTCTACCTCGGAATCTCAAAATTCCATCTGTTCTTTCCGCAAATGCTGTTTCATTGTCTTGTTTCATTTGCTCTCTCACTTCTTGTAAGAACTTGTCAACCTTCTATTTTTCCCGTATGTCATCCATTAGCTCGCTTGAGATGGTAACCATATTCATGTAGATCTTTCCTGGTTCTAACTCCATAAAAGACTATACATCTCTGAACTGCTCTACTAGATCCTTTTCCTTGATCATCAGGGCAGAGACACTGATCATCTTCCTGCTCAAGGCATCTGCCACGACATTTGCCTTGCCAGGGTGATACAGAAGTTGGAAATCATAATCCTTCAGGAACTCCAGCCACCTCCGCTACCTCATGTTCAACTCTTTCTGATCATACAGATACTTCAGACTTTTGTGATCACTGAAGATGTTGAACGTTGCTCCATAGAGGAAATGCTTCCATATCTTCAAAGCAAAAACCACAGCCGCTAACTCCAAGTCGTGCGTTAGGTAGTTCTTCTCATGTACTCGTAATTGCCTTGAAACATAAGCCACTACCTTTCTATCCTGCATAAGCATAGCTCCTAGTCCTTGGTATGAAGCGTCATAATACACTTCAAACTGTTCATTCAGATTGGGTAGCACTAACACTGACGAGGTAGTTAGCCATCTCTACAACTCTTGGAAACTCTGTTCACAGCTATCGGTCCACTCAAAAGCTTGGTTCTTCCTCGTGAGCTGAGTGAGAGGTCCTGTAATTTTGGAGAATCCCTTAATGAACCTCCTATAGTATCCAGCCAAACCCAAAAAGCTTCAGATTTCTGTCACTGTCTTTGGTCGTTCCCACTGTAGAACTGCCTCTACTTTTGACGGATCCATTACAATCCCATCCTTTGAGATCACATGGCCCAAAAACTTAATTTCTTTTAGCCAAAATTCAGATTTTGACAGTTTAGCATACAGTTCATTCTTCTTCAGAATCTGAAGAACTATACTGAGGTGTTCAGCATGGTCCTCCTGATTTTGAGAGTATACCAGAATGTCATCAATGAAGACCATAACGAATCTATCCAAGTAAGGACGAAAGATTCAGTTCATGTAGTCCATAAAGATAGCTTGTGCATTTGTCATGCCAAACGGCATCACGAGGTATTCGTAATGGTCGTATCAGGTATGAAAAGCAGTCTTGGGTATATCTTTCGTCTTTACTCGTATCTGATGATACCCAAATCGCAAATCAATTTTTGAAAACACTGCTGCTCCTTTCAATTGGTCTATTAAGTCGTCAATTCTTGGGAGTGGATATTTATTCTTGATTGTCACTTTGTTCAGCTGTCTGTAGTCCATGCACAATCTCGATGAATCATCCTTCTTGCGAACTAGCAGCACTGGTGCTCCCCATGGTGACACACTCGATCTGACGAATTGCTTTTCCAAAAGCTCCTCTAGCTACTTCTTAAGCTCAGCTAATTCTGTTAGTGCCATCCTATAAGGTGCTATAAACACGGGACCAGCTCCCGGTACAAGGTCAATAGCGAATTCTATTTCTCGTGCCAGTGGTAAACCAGGTACATCATCGGGAAAGACTTCAGGAAATTCACTCGCCACTGGAATTGAGTTCACATCAACCTCACTCTCGACTTTCAAAGAACACAGTAGCATGTATCCGTGAGCTCCTTCTTTCAAGAGAGCTTGAACTTGGTTGGCCGTTAAAAATCTAGAATCCTCATCTATGGGAAAAACTATGATTTTTCTTGAATATTCTAATAGAACATGGTTGGAAGACAACCAGTCCATCCCTAAAATTATATCTAGTTGAGAAAGGGGTAAACAGATCAAATCGACAGAAAAGATTCAACCTTCAACAATCAAAGGACAATTTAAACAGACTTTGGTAGTAACTACCAGTTTATCAGTGGGGGTAGAAACAGTTAAGTTAAAAAGTAAGGATAACACAGGTAAACTAAGTCTTCGCACACAATCATATGATATGAAAGAATGGGTTGCCCCAGAATCATACAGTACAGTTAAAAGATTACCTTTTATGGTGCCTTCTCCTTGAATCAAGTCTTCATACTCGGAGGCTTCAGCTCCGCTCATGGTATAAACTCGCCCTCCTGTTTGTGGTTTGTTGGCTCTTGCAGCATTGACTGAAGGTTCAACCTTCGCTTGATTGCAGTCTCAGGATACGTGGCCAGGCTTGCCACATCTATAGCAGATAATTCCCTTGATGGAACAATCCCTTGTCAGGTGATCCTTCCCACACTTCATGCATCTCTAGGAAGATGTCACATTCGGTCCAGTTCAGTTCCCACCAGAACCTCCACCAGAGCTTCCACCCATGGTCTGTTGCTGATTTCCCGTTGGTCGGGAATATGGCTTCTTTTAGAAGTGGTTAGAATTGTTGCCATCGCCCTTTTGGAACCTAGTAGGCCCAAAGTTCCTACTCCTTGTATCTCTAGATTACTCCAGAGCTTCTACTTCACAGCACGTGTCTAGTAGCTCCAAGAACTCATTGATCTTCAGGGTGATAACAGCCTTCTTCACCTCATACCTCAGTCCTTCTATAAATCTCTGACACTTCCAGGCTTCATTCGGTTGATGCTGAAAGTACGCTGAAAACTGTGATAAGTTTTCAAATCTGGCTGCGTATTCACTAACGGTCATATTCCCTTGCCTTAGGTTAAGAAACTCCGACTCCTTCGTGTGCCTTGCGCTTGCAGGAAAATACTTATCCAAGAATTTGTCCTTGAACAAATCCCAAGTGATCTCGCGATTTACAGCTTCCAACATTCTCTACGCTCTATTCCACTAGTTTTCAGTATTGCCCACCAACATAAAAGTAGCATAGGTCACCTTCTTGTTCTTAGCGCAGTTCATGCCTCGAAAGACTTTCTCTAGTTCCTTGATCCACAGACTAGCTTTGTCCGGATCGAACTCTCCTTTGAATTGGGGAGGATTGTGACGACAAAACTCCGCCAAGTTCTGAGCATCTGTCGTAGCTTCGAGCTGTTGAGCAGCCCTTTCTTGTTGTTGAGCAACTCTCTCTTGTTGTTGAGTAGCTCGTTCATTTTGTTGTGCGATGACTTCAGCCATCCTCTGCAAAGCCTCTATGGCAGCTGCCATTTCTTCGTGTCGTGCCATCTTACTGTCTCAAGTCAGAGTAACTAAAAGACATAAGGAAAGTCAATTGCATCCACTAAGAATACCAAACAATATATCTTTGTGTTTAGTTTTCAGAGAAACATACAGCACAAACAAGACAGACTCAATAATAAGACCCAAAGAAATATAAATTGGGGCTCTGATACTAACTTAAGGTAATGCCCCTTTTTAGAAGGAGATGTCACGTTGTTATTTACAATGCGAAAAATAAAAGTGTAATAAAGTAAGACCCGATTCATTACATCATTAAACTTATTTGATTTTAGTTGTATAAATAAAATGGTGAATATGTTTTTTTTTTTACGTATATATATATATATATATATATATATTTTATTTATTTATTTATTTATTTATACTCAATAACACTCGCTCATCAATTCAAGTATTCAAAGGTATTAACATTTATAAAAGATTCATAAGTATGTACGTATATCTTTGTCTAATCGTAAGCAGAAAACATAAACTTTAACGGAAAACATAAACACTAAACCATATATCCATGCATAAGATACGTAATATATATATTTATGTACTGTTCAAATATAAACTATGAGTCAATAATTACACCAAGGCTCATCAAAAAGAAGCCTAAGCTTTACCAGCCCCCAAAATATAATATTCATATATATATTTACATCAAATCTGTTTAGTTACAAAGCCCGATATACTAAAAAGCAAAACTATACCTGCCCAAAGGATCATACATATAGATCCCCACGATATCAGAAAATATACAGCCCACCAAAATAAAAACATCAGGCCCCCAAAATAAAACACGGGTAGCCATCAGTAGCTACCAACAATATCAGTCCCTTAAATGAGGAGGAAATGTATTAGGATCCTCATTAGGATCCTCCGCGAGATCCTCCTCGGGAACCTCCTCTGAATTTTCCTCATCCGAGGAGACCTCCATAGGAGCCACCGAGCTACGGACCAGAGCCCGAGCAGTGGACTCAAAAGAATCCTCCTGTGAGGTGTAATAGCAGGCACCCCACAACTCCCTGATAGGAAGATAAAACCTCAAGCGTAAGCTGATGCAGAAGGTAAAGATCGATAGTTCATAACGTCCCCAAGCCAGCGACAACGACATGTCTCCTAAGTAGACACAGTGATCAGAGCTGAAGTTCATATGCCAACAGTCTGGACCCCTAAGGAATTGCAGATGCACGTTTCCCAAAAATCCATGAGGTCGGGCCGTCATGATTAGAAGGATGCTAGTCAAGGTTAGGCCAGAAGCCGAGGAAATTGGGTTTTTCCTTTTCTTCACCCCCATCTTCAGAGAATCACATATATAGATATACAGAAATGGTAGAAACATAGGAAAAGAGGTAAGACATTCAACATTCATTACCAACTAAGGCAGTAAAGAATAAACGGTGCATGACGCCCACACAACATTTCAGAAATGATAAATAGCAATAAAATAGATAATAAGCAATTTAGCATATATAGGCAGTTATAGCAATAATGAAGCAACGTATTAAATTTCCATATGAACAAGTACTATCAAATGGTATGGCGACTCATTATGCACATGCACATAATACCAACAATCCTACTCCATGGAGCTAGACACAAAAATAATCAAAGAGAATGATCAGGAGATATGTCTGTATCGCGGCTGCCGAGGCCTTCAAGTGCTAAAATTTTCAATTTATCAAAATGCGCATCATGGCATTATATAAGATATTCTACACAGATCTCGATATAGGACAGTGTCACGGTCCGGATCATCGGCGCATTTGCATCGATCAGCCCCATGGACAGAAGAGCTACCAACTGTTCATTGCGACATACCCGCACCCCAATGCCCCCAAGGTCAACAAATGACCTACACATGTCTATTCGCACCCGCACAAAGGTGTGATTCAACTCCTAGGCAACTTGGTCTTACAAATTGTCCAATGGACTTTTTTCAATGCATGACTCAATCATGCTCAATGCACATAGCTTCAATGCATACTCATATGTACATTTACAAATTCACAGTCATAGCATTTCAGGTCTAAGGTCACATGTTATGTCATTTATCATCAATATTCGATCCTGTTCAAGGGTCCATACTAAGTCCATAATAAGTCTCTAGGCATTCACGCCCTATTCAAAGTCATCAAGTAAGTCAATTCTTAATTTCATTATGTCGCTCGCAACCTCTATCACACCCATGTTTTATCTTTATTCAAAGTTCTTATAAGTTGCAAAGCATGCTCCCGTTCCTTGTTTTTCCCTCTTTTTGAATCCCTAATTAGTTTCTAGTCATCCAATTATTCAAGATTATTACACTTACATTAGTCCAAAAACCTTGACTCAATTGCTCAAGGGGACCTTGAACCTCCAAGGGGCTAGAAAAGCCTCAAAACCATTGCTAATCATGTTATACGGCCGTGTGTAAAATACACGGCCCCGAGTACACAACCGTGTGGTCATACACGGCCTAGGCCGTGTACTCCTCTAGAGTGCACCAGAAAACACGTCCGAGCCCTGTGTCACGCAGGGAGATACACGGCCGTGTATTCATATACGGCCTAGGCCGTGTATCCCTCTGTGAACGTAGAAAATCACCAGGAAGCCATTCCAATCATCCAACATTCCAAAATCCATCAATGTACATAAAAAACATACCATTCAAACACTTGAAATTCCACCAAAACAATCAAACAAAGGGGTTTCCCAAAATGGGTTTCACCCCACCAACACAACAACAAGTTCTTAACTACCAAAATGGGCTGAAGAGAATGGATCTTCCTCTTACCTAAGAGAAACACAAAGAAAGGATGCTCCTTTTTGCTTAGAAATTTCTTGCTTAGCTTCCTGAAACCCTAGAACTTTCAAACTTGCAAAATTAAAACCAAATCTTAAAAAAGATATCCATGGTCACCAAAATGACCATGGGTCACGAATATGAGGGGGAAAAGAGAGAAAGCCATGAGCTTTTACCTTAAAGCTCCAAGCTTTGAGCTTCAATGGTGGAAGGGGATGAAGATAGAGAGAATGGTGAGCTCTTGAAGATGATTCCAACACCAAGGAGTCTTCAAATGAGATGGGAATCCATGGGGTGTGTGAGCTCGAAAATCAAATGGATGATGTGGGTGGAGAGGATGTGGCTGCTATGGAGTGAAATGGGAAGGGAAATTTGAGATGAAAAAAAGAAGATACGTGAGGGAGAGGGGAAAGCAGAAAGAAAATAAAGAAAATGAAGAGAGAGGAATTGATAATATTATTTATGATTTGGGAATGAGGGAGATAAGTGGAAGAGCAGAATTTTGGGCTCTCCAAAGCTGTTGTTGCCATGGACAGTGGGGAGAAAATAGGGGGGAAATTTCCCTCCAAAATGCTAGGGTTAATTATATGTGTAAATTTTGCAAAAAGTCAAACTGATTTGACATAAAGTAGATTTTTAGATAAAATAAAAAAGATTTTTACTACAAGTTATTATCCAACGGACATTTATTGATATTTATAGAGTCAATATTTATTGTTCAACATATAATAAAGGGTACAGTTAAATTTAAAATTTAACCAAATGTACAGCGATTTTACTTATCTGGAAAAATCTCGAATGACATAAACCTCGTAAATTATGCTCGGCCTCGGGTTTAGTAAGATCCCCCGTCGATGTTTCCACAGTTCAAAGTTTACTAGTCTCTGGGAAAACTCTTCATTTTTCCCGGCTCCGCTCAGTGCGCACGTAAAATAAAAAATATTTTAAAATATTCAACGTTTCCAAAATATTTCTCATAAATCATCAAAAATAAAAAATATTAGAAAATGTCTATTCATCACAAAACAAACAATTTCTGGGGTGTTATACTAACTCTACTCAATGTGCACGCAAAATAAAAAATATATTAAAATATTCATCGTTTCCGAAAAAATTCAAAAAAATTTCAAAAATCATAAATATTAAAAAATAATTATTTACGATAAAACAAATAATTTTTGGGGTGTTACATTACAAACCATGCGCGAATGTTTGTAACTATCTCGAAATTCTAGTCTATCATGTTTTATCTTTCCACTCAATGCTAACAATTTTAGATTTAAGCCGAGTATGATTTCATTACTTCCTAATTTCCATGGTTTAGAATCTGAAAGCCCATATTTACATCTAAAGGAATTTGAGGAAGTATGTTTCACTTTCATTGATCAAAATTACACTGAAGAGATTGTCAAACTTAAATTGTTTCTTTTTTTTTAAAGATAAAGCAAAAACTTGGCTTAACGCTTTGAAATCAAGATCAATTGGCACATGACAAGAAATGTAAAGTGAGTTTTTAAAGATTTTTTTTCCAACACATAAAACTAATGCTTTGAAAAGACAAATCCAAAATTTTTCTCAAAATTCAAATGAAGCATATTTTTGAAGTTAGGAACGTTTTAAAGATTTGTTAAATTCTTGCCCACGTCATGATTTTGAAAAATGGCGCACTATAAAGTTTTTTTTATGAAAGGTTAACAGTTGAAACCAAATAATTTGTGGAAACAATGTGCAATGGCGAGTTTCTTGATAAAGAACCTGAAGAAGCTTAGAATATTTTGACCATTTGGTTGAGAATTCTCAATCTTGACATGGTACTAATCCTTCTGAAAATTCAATTAGATCTAACCTTGTAAGTGCTAGTAAAGGAAAATATCACCTTAGTCAAGAAGAAGATCTAAATGCTAGGTTTGCCAGTTTGGCTAGAAAGATTGAAGCCATGAAATCAAGGAAAGTAAAAGCAATCAAATCTGTGCAAAATGAAGAATTTTGTGGCATTTGTGATGACTTAAGACACTCAACAAATAAATGTCCAAAGATTCTTATTTTTAAAGAAGTTATACATGAGCAAGTAAATGCAATGAACAATTTTAAAAAGCCATTTATCCCTTCTTTTTCAAATTCATACAGTCCGAGATAGAGAAATCATCCAAACTTTAGTTAGAAGACTAATAATCAAGCACAATTTATGCAACTACCACCTCCTCAAGCATAACAGGATTCTCAAATTGCTCAAGGATATACACCTTATGTCCCACCATATAGGAAAAACCTTGAAGGAACATTTCATGCATTCATGGAAAAGAAAGAGGCCATTAATAACCAAAACACTGAAGTCATGATTGACATAAAAGACATTCTTGTTAAATTTGCTTCTACACTCACCATTCAGGAGAAAGGAAAATTTCCTTCTCAACCTCAACCAAATCCCAAGGATTAGTATAGTCTAAATGAGGGAAGTTCATAAAGTCAACAAATAGATCAAGTCAAGTCAGTGATAACTCTTAGGAATAGAAAAGTTGTTGAAAAACAAATTCCTAAACCATGTGAGAGAGATGATGAATCAATCCCCGAAGATAAGGAAGAGAGCCACATGTCCAAAAGGAGACCAAACTCTCGCCTTCACCTTCATTTCCTCAAACATTAAACAATTCAAGGAAATTAAACCACAACACTAAAATTTTTGAAATTTTTAAACAAGTGAAAGTCAATATTCCTCTGTTAGATGCTATCAAATAGGTTCCCTCTTATGCCAAATTTTTGAAGGACTTATGCACTATTAAAAGGAAACTAAATGTGAAAAAGAAAACCTTTTTGGTTGAACAGGTAAGCTCCATTCTTCATAATAATAATGCCTTGAAATATAAAGACCCTGGTTGTCCAACAATTTCATGCATTATTCGAGAATATAAAATTGAACAAGTTTTACTTGATCTTGGTGCTAGTGCTAATTTGTTTTCATATTCAGTTATCAACAACTCAGCCTGGGTGAGTTAAAACCAACTTCTGTAACTCTTCTACTTACCGATAGATTAATTAAAATTCTAAAAGGAATAGTAAAAGATGTATTGGTATAAGTTGATAAATTCATTTATTCTGTAGATTTTATTATCTTGGAAACTGAACCTATGGTTAATAATTACAAGGCAATTCCTGTTATTTTAGGTCGCCTATTTTTAGCAACATCTAATGCTCTGATAAATTGCAAAAGTGGAGTGATGAAGTTAACATTTGGAAATATGACATTGGAGCTTAATGTTTTTAACATGTGCAAGCAACCACAGGAAGTCCATGATGAAAAGGAGGAAGTTGAAGGGATTGATGCCATTATAGATTATCATCTTCAAATTAGGAGTTCTTCTGACCCATTAGAAATTTGTTTCATCAATTCATTTAACTCGGGTATGCAATTAGATGATGATATTTCTGAAATATGTTCTTTGCTTGATTGTACATGGTAATGGAATACAAAGGATGGAAGCCGAGATTCAAAAAGTTAAAACCCATGAACGATAATACCCATGAAGAAGTACCCATATTGAAACTAAATTCATTACCTGTTGGGTTGAAGTACATATTTTTGGGAGGAGAACAAAGTTTTACAGTGGTAATTTCCTCAACCCTTACTAGTGAATAAGAAGGTGTGTTAATAGAAGTACTTAAAAGGTATAAAAGTGTAATTGGATGGACATTAAAGGACATAAAAAGTATTAATCCATTAATTTGTACACATAAAATACATTTAGAGAATAATACAAAAACATCTCAACAATCTCAAAGAAGATTAAATCCACACATGAAAGAGGTAGTTAGAACTAAAGTTCTCAAATTACTTGATGTTAGAATTATCTACCCTATCTCTAATGGCCAGTGGGTAAGCCCTACACAAGTTGTGCCTAAGAAATCTGGAATAATAGAGGTTGAAAATGAAAAAAAGTGACTTAATACCTACGCGAGTCTTATCCAGTTGGCGTATGTGTATTGATTTTAGAAAATTAAATGCTGCTACTAAGAAAGATCATTTCCCCTTACTATTTCTTGATCAAATTCTGGAAAGGGTAGTAGGACATCCCTACTACTGTTTTCTTGATAGTTATTCGAGCTATTATCAAATACCCATTGCATTAGAGGATCAAGAAAATACCACTTTTACATATCCTTTTGGTACTTTCCATACTGAAGAATGTCTTTTGGCCTTTGTAATGTTCCAGCAACATTCTAAAGATGCATGCTAAGTATTTCTAGTGGCATGGTTGAGCATTATTTAGAGGTTTTCATGGATGACTTGACAGTTTATAAAAATTCATTTGAAATTTGTCTCGATAATTTAGAAAAAGTTCTTAGAAGATGCGAAGAAAAAGGACTCGTGTTTAACTGGAAAAAATGTCATTACATGATTACTTTAGGAATAGTGTTAGGTCATGTGATATCTTCTAAAGAAATTGAAGTTGATAAGACCAAAGTTGAATTAATTGCCCATTTACCTTCACCAAAAATAGTCAAGGAAGTTAGTTCATTTTTAGGACATGTGTGATTCTACAGAAGATTCATTAAGGAATTTAGTGCGATATATAGACCATTATGTAATCTTCTAATAAAAGATGCACCATTTGATTGGACTCAAGAATGTCAAAAACCTTTTGAAAAATTAATTGGTCTTCTAACATCTGCTCCTATCATGCAAACCCCTGACTTGTCTCTACTTTTTGAGTTGATGTGTGATGCTAATGATTTTGTTGTTGGCGCAGCTTTAGGCCAAAGAAAGGAAGGTATGTAACACCCTCCGAAGGGCATTACATTTAAAGCTAACTACTTTTAGTTTTTTACCTAAGTTATAAAATATTTGATATTATAAAATAAGATTTTCAAAATTTCTTTTTCGTGGATAACATAAACTTACCGAATTTTAGAAACACAAGACATAAAATTGAATAATATACATCTCATATACATAACATAGATTAGTAACAACTTAAATACATAAAGCTTACGTACACCAAATAAAATGTATAGCTACCATATAACGACTGAACCTAACCCAAGTCCAAAAACTTGAAGAGTAGGGTCCTGAACCCAATCTTCCTCCAGATCCTCTTCGGGATCCCTAACGGACAAATTTCCTAGTCGGGGCATGTCACTACAGACGAGAGTCTGAGCGGTCGACTCCTCGGAGTCTTCCCTATGAGTTTTATAACGATTACTCAATAACTCAATAATAGGCATAGAGAACTTCAAATAAACAGAAGCATTCACAGAAAACGTGGCAACCCCACGCTGGGTCCTACTCCAAAGCAAAGTAATCTCTCTAACATATTGAATGCGTCCTGTGTCCCAATGGACATGCCACGCTTCGTTGCCCCCATAAAATTGTAGTCTGATGAAACTCTGAAGATTTTGCCTCGCCGCCATGACAGTCTTCTCAAAACATAAATATAGAACAGAATAAACAGAACAATACAATAAAGAGGTGAGATCCCCTACATCAATACCATCATGGCAGCAAAGAAACAATAATGTCATTCATATACAACAATATCACAGAACAACAGGTATAATCATGTTATCAACTAACAGATAATTTAACATTTATATATCATAATATATGAATACTGATCATACCACAAAAATAAGTATATTGACTATGCCACAACAATATGTACACTTACTATGCACATGCACAATGTGTATATTGACCATTCTTATGCACAATGCACCTATTTCCTACTCCATGGAGCTAAACACAATTTCAGAGAGAATGATCCAAAAGATATGTCTGTATATTAGCCACCTCAGATGAAGTGCTATAATTTCTCAATGTGCACGTTATGGCATTATACAAGACATTCTACGCCAGATCACGAAAGTAGTAGTGTTTCATCGAGATCGTCAGTGCGTTTGCAACAGTTCCCATGGCACAGTAGTGCGACTAACTGGCCACATATGGGTTAACCGTACCCTGACGCCCCCAAAGTCATTCATAGACCTTCACTTATGCAATTCTCACCCGCACTAAGGTATAATTCAACTCCTAGGTAACAATAGCCTTAACAGACACTGTTTGACAAATAATGCATGATCAATGACTCAATGCATATCACAAGCCTTTACCAGCTACAACCATATGTTGATATATTCAGGTTCAACACATTAGCCCGACATCAAATTACTGTATTTCTCAATCACGTAACACTTTTATCGCATTTTCACAATCGCATAACACTTTTTTACATTTTCAAATCGCGTAACAGTTTTTGCACATTTTCTCAATCGTGTAAAGATTTTAAAACATTTTCTTAATCGTGTAGCTAAAATCATCATTTTTAAATCGCGTAAGAATTTTTCTACATATTTTCAATAGCGTAGAACATTTTCTTAATATTCTAAGCTCAATTTAAAACTTTCCTCGTAGTTTATAAAAATTGGACATTAATTTCAACATTTTCTCACTAAACCTCCTTTAATTAATTTTTCCAAACGTTTTTCACAAAAACTTATATTATTTAAATTAAATCAAGATATCTCAGAAATCCTTCTTATTAAATAAAATACTTTATTTTCAAACCATCATTCTAACTTTATTTCCATACTAAGACCAAAAATCACTCTTTGTTCATTACTCTGAATAAAAACATTCTTAAATAAAATATTTTCAATTCCAAACCATCCTTAAAAATCATTTCCAGTGACATAGCCGAAAATCATTACTTCTTAAATTATAAAATTGTGTTCATCTTCTTTTTCACTTACAAATCCTTAAATTCTAATTTAATCCCCAAATCATCTAAGTAATATTTTCTATCATTCTTTCCAAAACTTCCATTATTCTAATTCTAAATAAAATCATTTCCATTTAACTTATCGAAAATCATCTTAAATAAAATACTTCAAATCTCCAAATTACTTCTCAATCCTATTTCCACTATATTGGCCAAAATTCACCATTTTATTTAATGACAAATATTTGTGCATTTTTATTTTTATTTTGTAATTCCTTAATTAAATTTCTTATCACTAATCACCTAGGTTAGCATTTAATAAACTATTTTTGCATAGGTTTACCCATTTGTGGGCATAAAGGTCGTGAGCCTCTTGGTCTTTAGAACCAAAATTTTCTTTTCTCTCAATCACAATTTATAGCATACAACATAACTTTAAGCATCATAAACCTACTATATCAAGTTCATGCAAATATCAAAGTAATAAAAATCACATAGAACAAATAAATACAAATCACATAATTACATAAATATGGCGAATAAATCATCACATGGATTCATCACCTTCATACAATTTTGTGTCCCTCACCACCATAATTGGTTGATAAGGTTAATCTCTCTTTTACCTTAGATGTAGCCTCCTTGCTCCTAGTAGGATCCTTTGTATCAACTTCCTCCACCAAGTAACTCTTAAAATCAAAATAAACACAAATATATTAACATCCAAGGCTAGAGTAAGACAACCATAGATCAAATATGGTCTTAGAGTTTCAAGAATCAAATAAGAAATCAAGTTTCAATAATTTTACCTTAGAAACCTAGAACTTGAACTCAAAAATCAAGCTTGAAAATGATTGAACTAAGGCTTGATCACAACACCAAATTTGCTTAGGATGATGGTAAGAATCAAGTAGTATGGTTAGTTTAAATTACGAGAGTTTGGAAGGTAATATTGGGTAGTGAGGTCGTGAGCTTTGAGAGAAAATGGAAGAGAGTTTTTGTGTTTGGCTTTTGCATGAAACATGATAAGTGTAATATGTGATTTTTGTCTCCTAAAGCCCTTATGGCCACGAGCTTCCATGAGAAGGAGGAGTGATCAATTTGCTCACTACAACTCCTCACAACCATTGATTTGATCAAGGGTGGACATCCAAAGCTTCTCCTCCAAGCTTGTTTCTAATTAGTTCTTCATAAAGTTGTCATAGCCATCATCTTTGACTAACATTAGATATTTTCCAGTAACTATTATCTAATGGATAAAGGCTACTGCTATTTATTGTCCAATGGATAATAACATTATCCAATAGATAATAGCTTTACCCAATGGATAATAAAATTGAACAAAAACTTAGATAAAGAAATTTTTTGTCAACTGTTTCTGGTTTCAGGTTTAGTAAGTTCTCCCGGCTCTGCATTAACAGTCCAAAACTTTCTAGTTCAGGAAAAATTTTTATTTTTTCAGGCCCGCCTCAAACACACATACAGTCCAAAATAATATTAAAATAATCAAAATAATTTAAAAATTCTAAAAAATTCATGAAAATTCATAAATATTATAAAACTCATATATATCAAGAAAAATGAAAAATTGAGGTGTTACAAGGTAAGCCTCATGTAATTTATTACGCAAGTCGAACTTTAAATAGTGCATAAATGAATTATACCACTACTGAGAAAGAATTAGTTACTGTAATTTTTGCATTGGACAAATTTTGAACTTATTTAATTGGTTTTTCTACTATTGTTTTCACTGATCATGTTGCTATTAGATATTTAATGTCTAAGCAGCATGTCAAGCCTAGGTTGATATGGTGGATCTTGTTGCTTCAAGAATTCAACATCATAATAAAAAATAAGAAAGGTGCAAAAAATGTTGTTGCACATCATTTGTCCAGACTTATGACAGACTCACCTTTTGATATCACACCTATCAATGATTCTTTTCTTGATAAATTTTTATTTTATGTCAATTCCATGCTTTAGTTTGCTAACATTGTCAATTTTCTTGTAATAAGAAAGATGCCTCCTCAATGGACGCACCAAAACAGAAGGAAATTTTTGACTGATGTGAAAAATTTTTATTAGGATGACCTATATTTGTTCAAATATTGTCCTTATCAAATCATTTGGAGATGTGTACCCAATAGTGAGGTAGGTGTTAGTCATGGCAACCACTACCTAAGAGGGGGGGTGAATTGGGTAATTATAAATTTTAATGCAACTTTATCAAATTATGCATTTTGATATTTTCAATCAACACATGCAGCGGAATAAGTCTAACAAATGTGTAATTATTAGAGATTTCACAAATACCACTTGGGCTTATAGGATAAATCAAAGATATTAAATTCAACTCAATCATATATAATTAAAGCACAAATGTAAAGGAGATAGAGTTGAGAAAAGCAAACACTGAGATTTATCCTGGTTCAGCCACCAACCACTTGTTGCCTACGTCCAGTCCTCAAGTGAACCACCCGAGATTTTTCACTAAACCTTCAAGCTTGAACGAGTACTTAAAAACCTTTACAAATTTGAGCACTAAACACCTTGGGATACCTCACCCTTTGTGCTTGAGCCTCTATATTCAAGGGATACCTCACCCTTACAATTCTTGAGGGATATCTCACCCTCTTTTCAGATTAAATAGAGATGTAGATGATAGAAACTCTCTTAAAGAGTAAATAATACAAATTGAAGCACTATAGGTATTAAGGATTCACACACTTATAGCTCAAAAATAGAGGATTGTAGAAATGAATAGTGAAACACAAATTTAATGCTCAAGAGTAATTTTCAGATTGCTCTCCAACATTTCTTTGATGCTCAAACACTTGTATTTATAGCCCACTAATATTTAGAGCTGTTGGGTAAAGTTTGGAAATGATTTATATATGAAATATAGTCGTTTGTGACCGTTGGGTGCGTTTCTGGTTTTATCATAACCGGTTAGGAACTTTTCCTAATCGGTTAAGAGGTCCAAATATTTGCCTCTGACATTTAGAATAACCGGTTAGGCAAATGGCCTAATCGGTTAGGCCATTTTGATGGCCTAATCGGTTAGGCCATTTTGATGGCCAAATGTTATTTCCTTCAAAAACATATGCTAACCGGTTAGCAAAGCTTCCTAATCGGTTAGGAAGCCATTTAAATCATGAAAAATGGTCATTTATATCATCCTAATCGGTTAGGACAAGTTCCTAATCGGTTAGGACATTTCAGAAATGTGAAAATGGCTTCTGGTAGAGTGAATAATCGGTTAGGGAAAGTCCCTAATCGGTTAGGACACTCTGATTTGGAAAACTGACTTTAAATGGTCATAACTTCTTTGTTTCTTATCCGTTTTACGCAAATGACCACTCATTGGAAAGATCTTTGAGTCTATTTTCATATGAAATAATTTCAAAGAAAAACTCAAAGTGTTTTGAAAGAAATGATCAAAAGAGTAACTAAAGGTCAGTTTTGTAAAACACAAACTTGGCCATTTTTCATTGAAATGAGCTACCACCATGACTAACTTTCCAAAATCAGTTTGTTGGGCATTTAAACATTTTAGAAACACTTTTAAAGATGTTTAAAACATGTTTTAAGCTTAGTGCGATTCCCATGTACCTTTACACAATATCTAAGTCCTATAAGCTATTCTTGAAGATGTTGGACTTGATCTTTGCACTTTCAATCCTTTGGCTTCTTGATGTAATCCAAGCTTTCAAAATTTTCTTCTCTTCATGTCTTGCACAAGCTTGGAACATCTTTATTATTTTCATCTTTCTTGAGTTGAGCATAGTTGTGATCTTTTGCTTTCTTGTTGCAATGCTCACTCTTAGTACTTGGACTATCCTACAAAGTATTGCTCACTTAATCAAACATAGTTAGTCCAAATTCATAATTCATTATCTTCATATGCATGATTCATAAATGTATAACTCTAGTTAGTCTAACATGCATATAAGACTTTCATAGACACATCCAAATGAGATATTTATCAATTACTAATGGATATGCACAATATAGGATGTAACAAAGAATATATTACACATTTTGATTTAAACAAAGTCAAATCCAATATTAATTCATTTATAACTCATATAAAACATTATTGATATATTATATGATGAATGTTACATATATCTCATTGCATGATGATTAAGTGTAATATAACTAGATAGACTACATAATCATCCATGATATAATATATCACATTAAGTACATCTATGTAACATGATCAATATTCTTTTGTGATGCATTTGCCATCTATAAAGCACATTTATCAAGCATAAGCATCATTCTTTTTGTCTTGTATTTGTCATCATCAAAACTTAACATATTAAATCATTTGGGGCAAGCTTATTTCCACAAGCTCCCCCTTTTTGATGATGACAAATCACTAAAGAAAAATATATTTAGCAATATACAAGAATAGATATTCATGTAAGCATATTAAGCAATAAGCACAAGAACATATTTTTCTTTCCAATTTTCTCTCCCCCTATTTGACATTAACAAAAAGGTTTAGGAAGGAAAAATAATATTTTTTTCTCCGCCTATAAATAGAACTTATGTTGTCAGAGAGATGAAACAAGCATGCTTTCAAGATATAAAAAATTATTCATGTAATACTTGTCACATTTTGGTACATCAACATTTAGCATATGATAGCAATAAGCTTAAGAAATTATGTCTAGCATATAATATTTTGCATACCATATGATAAATAAGTATTACTTGATATCACTTGTTAGGAGTTACAAAATATTCGTGTAAGATTATGGAATTGAGTTTTCAAATGAAGGATCATACAACTTGTCACATATCAAGCATTCCTCAATGAAAGAATCAAAAGATATGAAGTGTAAGAATGTTTACATTCTTTCATTAATAGAGGGAAAGAGAATAAAAGATGATCTTTGTTGACATGTTGATAGCATTAATAATAAAATACTTTATGTCAAACAAGGATGTAAGCCAAGAGGTATAAGCAACAATTTAAGAGTTATGCTCCCCCTCAAAATATGCATATTATCAAGAAATAAAACATAATAATTCAACATAGTCATGCATATATTTATAGTCAACAAGGACATGAAAAAAGATATGTAAAATAAGTAAGATAAAGGGAAGTATGCATGCCAAGATCATGTAAGCACATTATCAAAAAGCAAGGCAATGATACATATTCTTCATCCATTAATAAAAAAAACCATTTTTAAGACTTCTCCCCCTTTCAAAAAGAATTTTATAGTAACATATTACATTTCTAAAAACATTTTAGAAGGGTAGAAGGATTTTATATTAAACCACAAATTCCTTGAGAATGATCAAATCCAAATCAAAAGAACATTTGAAAGTACATTTCATCTCTTTCTTATTAAACAAGAGCCTTGAAAAGATAAAATACTTTTAAAGAACAAGGCTTATCTTTTGAAGTTTCAAGATGAGCTCCATAGAATATTTCAAAAGATCTATTTAGAAACTTAAGCATTCTCTCAAGATTTAATAACATTTTTCAAAGTAAAAGAAGAGAATACTACATTTATAGCACAAATCAAATGATTTCCAAATTTTTAAGACAAATATGAGGTGAAAATACTTTCAAGTTCTTAAGACAAGTTCAAAAGATTCTCAAGGATATGGAACTTGAAAAACTTCTTTCAAATATAATAAAAGATTTTAAAAAACTTTATAATCAAACAAGAAATTCTTTTCAAAAAGAGCATGATTCTCATAAGTGTTATACCATTAAGAAACCATAGATCAAGAGAATCATATATATCAAACATTCACCTTGATGAAATATGTTAGAAGAATCAAAGCATGTATATAGCTAATATCATTCAACCTATATGCAATGACAAAACTAGCAAGTTCATATCCAATTAAGTACTTTGTCAATGCTAAGCATACTTTGTAACACCTCAACTTTTGGGATAATTACAAAATAGTCCCGAAATGTACTGTTTTGTGAATTCTGTGAGCAGTAAATTTAATTTGACTGTTTTGTGAGTGTACTTGACTGTTTTATGTGAATTGCTCCGACATAGGGAAATAATAATTTTCTGGCCGGATAAATCTTATTTTAATTAATTGGAGTTGAGGGATCTTACTAAACCCAATTCTGATTGATATATATATTAATCTTGTAATTTTTTGGATTTAACTGTGTAATAAAATAATTTTATATTATTATAATATTATTTTATATTACAAGTTACCTCTTGTCTCAAAAACAAGAAAAATCACTTCATTTTGACCACAGATCTTTAAAAGTCTTTGTGGGACCAGCGTTAGGAAAAGCGATCAAGCTTGTCTTGTTGTATAAATTCTAGCCAATGAGAGCAAGTCAACAAAAGTGGCTTGACTTTCTAAATCAATAGGAATTGGACAACTAAGGAAGCATAGACTTTCATTTGGACCGTTGGATGAAGACTTAGTTAGGAAGCCTTTAACCTAAGTCGTTGATCTAATCAATGGTGAGATTAGAATGATAGATTTATGACTAAGTGATATCAACCTTAGATCTAATCTAGGGCAGCTAAGAATTAAAGATGAATCAAGGGTGAGTATTAAGTCAACAATTGTAGGCTTGAATTTGGTTAGTAACCTAATTAAGCTTAATTTAACTAATCTAATTACTAAATTAGCATACTAAGTGAACTAGCTTAGTTATGAATTAATTATAATCTAAATACTAATTAGATATCCTAATATTAATTAAAGGTTATAATATATGTTAATATATACTAAATTAATTGGTTATATTATTAGTATGTTAATTTAGATTGGTTAGGATAATTAAACTAACTAATTACCTAATTAACTAACATATAATTAGGTGTAATTGGAGAACAATTAAGACACTAACAAGAGGAAGAGCTGCACGGTTTTGGGCTGCAAATAAGGAGGCAAGGTGGCTTGGTTCTACATGGTTCTTGAAGGATCCAATGACCTAAGCCATGTGCCTAACTAGTGTGAACACTTTAGGATATTTACATGCAAAATCAACCACTCAAGCTCCCTACACATTCAACCTCACGGCTGCAGCCCCTCAAATCACACATTCAATATTTACTTTTCACTTATCACATTTAGCTATCCATTTCTCTCCCTAAAAACACCAAGAAACTCAACCACATTTCTCTCTCATTTTCTCTCCCTAAGGTTCAGCCAACACCCATACACCCACACCCAAACCTTCATAATTTTATCCCATCACATTTCTTAAACCTAAATCCCATTCTAAGCATCTTTCATTCACAAAGTTTTCCCAAATTCCTACTTTATCTTGTCCAAAATCCTACTTCTTGCTTACTTACTTCAGGGTAAGTTTGGTTTCTATGGTTCAATATTTGATTTTTAATTTTTCTAACCATGATTGTTCCATGGTTTTTCTATTTTGTACCTTGTTTGTGTTTTTACTAATTGTTTAAGAATTTTAGGAATTGTTTTGGAGCTTGTACGAAATTTAGAGGAAAGGAGGAGAAATAACTAATTAAATAGTCTACAAGAGGTAAGAGGGAGATTTAATCTCATCAACCCTAAGTGGTGATGAGAAAATGGATTTGTGTTTGTGTGTAGAATCCATAAGGATTCGGTTTGTATGGTTTATTTGTGGTGTTAATTGTTTTTTATTGTTTTAAATACTTTCCTATTTGTGATTATTTTTGCTATGCATGATTATAGCTTTCATTATTTTTGCTATGCATGTTTATGGCTTTAAATATATTGTATGTATATTATATGTGATTAAATAATTGTATGTATTTATAACTGTATAATTATTAAAGTAGGATGTGAATAACATGTACGATTTGTCTGAGTGTTCCAAAGAACACATTTGAGGCTCACGGCCTTCTCATAAAAATAGAGAACCAAAATGTTCTCAACAATTTTCTAAATCAAGGATTTAATGAACCTAGGTAAAATAATGGATTTAAAACATGATTTAAGTTAATTGTGGCCAATATGCCATTTAGTGTATAACCAAATGTCATTTTATTTTGATTTGGCCAACATGCCATTTTTATTTTCTAAGATAGGTTAGGTAATGGATTTACCTATAATTGGATTCAATGAATCATTGAGAAATTAAAAAGGAATAAATTCAGATTCTAGAATTTTAACTTAGCGAAATTAGTTTAAGTAAGAATTAGACAGACGCTTGAAAAATACTAATGTAAAGCTCATTTTATAAATTTTGAAGCGCATTAGTAATTTTTTTAAAGTGTAATTATTGGGTAAAAGTAAAATAAACTATATTTAGAGGAAAACATTAAAAATACCTTATACTGATTTTATAGGAAAAATGCTGTCAAAATTTATTAAAATTAGATGCATAAAGTGAAAAGATTCCATACTATATGTAGAATACAAGAATAATACTCTACGTATTTTAAAAGTACTAGATATAGTTTTACATATAGCAGAAATGATGATTTTAAGCTATTCGGTTAAGAAAATGAATTAAAAATCTTATGCGATTGAGAAAATAATTTAAAAACCTTTTGCGATATTTAAAAACGTCAAAATATCTTTACGCGATTTAAAAACGTTTGTGAAAATGACGAGATTGTGAAAACGCGATAAAATTCCTACACGATTGAAAGATACAGTAAGTTTTGCTGTCGGGCCAAAGTAGTGGACCCAGACATATTGTAGTGTAGTACTGTCAAGTGGGACGTACTATACTTTGTTATTTTGTGACTAAGGGTATTTTGGTAATTTTTCATAATTATGGTAAAATTTGGATAATAATGGTATTTTTGTAATTTTAGATCATGTTTAGAGTGTTGTGCCAATTTGGGTTATAATTGGTGATTGATTGACGAGGCGAATTACACCGTGTTTTGGTGTGATAAGCGTAGTGTGGTTCATTTATGAACTTGGAGGCGTTAGTGTGCGGAGAATTCCACATGCGGACAGTGGGTTGCTCCTCTGGGCCGTGGTAACGAGCAACACACTAATGATCTTGACAAGCACTATTCTTAGTCGAGATCTTGAGGGGATTATTAAGTACTATGCCTGTGGTACACGATGTTTGGACTGTGTACTGCTACACGATGTTTTGGACTGTGGGCTATAGACACAAAGATTGGACAGTGCAATAGTTTGGTTGGGCAGCCATAAAGTATTATTAGTTTCTAATCGGATCATTCCCTCAGATATCCGTGTTTAGCTCCATGGAGTAGGAACGAGTCAGTATGTGTATCATTCATCATCTGCATTTTAAATGTTTATTATGTTCATGCATTATCTGCATTTTACTGTTTATTATAATCTGTGATAGATTGTATGATTTATTACTTTAATATATTTCGCATGACATTATGGTATGTATTATATATATCGCTTGATATATTATGCATGATGTATTAGTATGTACTGATGTGGTAACTGTTTTGTACTGTCGTTTTCTTAATTGCCATGCAGGTAGTGATGTAGATTGTCTTACCTCTCTATATGTTTTCTCGATATTACTATATTATTTTCGTAAAGAATTTGAGGAGGAAGAGGATCAGCCTCTTGAGGTACAGTATGACGACAAGCAACAGTCGGGCGAATATTACGAGGAGGAGGAGCCAGTAGATCACACTGATCGTCAAGACTGATCTTGAGATCATGGCATTGCCAGGATTCTTCGGATTCGTGAGACTGGAGTTTCATGGGGGTTCCGAGGCGTGGCACATGCATGCGGACCGAGGGACAGTAGCTTATGTGGGATGTTTGACCGTGTCCCTATGTAGAGAGTATGACGGAGAGGTCATATTCACTACTATGCTTTATTTACATTTAGAGTTACCTCTGACCATTAGGCGTTATTGGCAGGGAATTTTCCATGCGCCTAGTGAGCTCAGCAGTGAGTCGACAGCTCTGACTCGTGTCCGTCGTGCTGTGAGATCTCATAGATGTGAACTTTTCGATGGTTATTCTGGAGGTTCTGGACGATGATCCATCGGAGGGCTTGATATCTATCGAGATGCACTTGGGCAGTATTATGTTATAGCTTTGTGTCAACTCTTTACTGCTTTATTAAATACATGTAGCTGTAAATTATGTGTGTACTAAAAGAGAATCATATGTATATTATGGTGAGTTTATGTTTGTTATATTTTGTGTTTCGTGTTATTTTATTTACAGTTATAAATGTTAAAACGGAAAAAAAAATACCATAATTATTATATAAGTATCAAATGTTTTACAACTTGGGTAAGAGATTTATTTTATTTTATTTCATTGCATTCATAAATGTGACATCCTCACAAGGGTGTTACATTAGTTAGTATCAGAGCCCAAGTTAGAGTCTTTTGGGGTTGTGGTTAGGTCTGTTTTTGCTTGTGTTGTGTGAATTTCTGTGATTTGTTTCCGAAAGGTTACATCTGACATTTTTTTATCTTGTTGAAGAGAAGAGATGTCTAGAGGAAGAGGAAGGCGTGCAAATGTGGCACATAATGTAGATCCAATGATTGCTGTTGCTGAGGCTATTCAGCAAATGGCAACAGTGATTGCCCAGTAGAATCAAAGAGCAGCTCAACAACATGATACGTATGCTGATGCTTTGAATTTGTCGGAGTTTAGGCGCAACAATCCGCCACAGTTTAGAGGAGAGTTTGACCCTGAGAAGGCAAGTCTTTGGATTCAAGACTTGGAGCGAGTATTCGAAGGAATGGGGTGCGCGGAAAATAAGAAGGTAACATATGCGGTGTACATGTTGAGAGGAGATGCTGAGAATTGGTGGAGGAATACCCGCCAATTGTTGCAAGCGGAAGGAACTGAGATCACCTGGGAGGTGTTTTGTGAAGTATTTCTGGAGAAGTACTTTCCCGATACTGCTCGACATGCCAAGGAAATGGAATTTCTTGGTCTGCGTCAAGGGAATATGAATGTAGGAGAATATGCTGCAAAATTTAAGAGTTTGTAACAATTCTCAATGTATTTCCAAAACCGACTAGACGAGGTATGGAAGTACCAGAAGTTTGAAGATGGGTTAAGAATGGAGTTGAGATGTGCAGTGCTACCGATGAGAATGAGGGAGTTTCCTGTGTTGATAGACACTTGTCGAAGACTCGAGGCATTGGAGCCGTCTCGAGATCAAAGGAATCGTAATTTTGGGCCGCCTAGGTTCCAAAGAGGAGGGAGTAGCAGTGGCGGTAGGTTTCAGAGAAAGCCTTATGCGAGACCGCCAGGAAGTCAGCCGCAACGTCCATCTGTTGGGGAAAGTTTCAGTGGAAATCGAGCTGGTTAGAATGTGGCGTTTACGCCGACCTGTTTTAAATGTGGCAAGAGTGGCCATATATCCACAGATTGCCCAATCAAAGGAATGATCTGCTTCAAATGCAAGAAGCCTGGACATGTTTCTAGGGATTGTACTCAGCCGGAGAGGAAACCTACTGTGAGGAATGTCCGTGCAACTCAGCCGAGGTCTGGAGGGAGAGTGTATACAATGACCAGAACTGAAGCTTCTCAATCTGAGGATCTTATTCAAGGGGAAGGTGTCATTGAAGGTAATCACCTGACTTTGCTATATGATTCGGGTGCAACACACTCATTTATTGCATATGATTGTGTGGAACGTTTGAAACTTCCTGTGTCTTCTCTGAGTTTTCAATTGATTGTTTCTACACCGACTGCCAAGCCTGTTGTTACATCCAAGATATGTATGAACTGTCCTATTGTTATAAAGGATCATAAGTTTTTGGTCAACTTGATTTGTTTACCTCTTGTTGAGATAGACATAATATTAGGAATGGATTGGTTATCTTCTAACCATATCCTTATAGACTATGCGAGTAAGGCCATAGTTTTTCCTAAGGAAGAAAGTTCTGGATTCTTGACTTCGTTAAGGTCAAGTCATTGTTGAGGATGGAGCTCAAGGGTTTATGTTGCTGTCTTCTTTGGAAGTCAAGTGTGAGAAGAATGTGAGCACTATTCCTGTCGTCAATGAGTTTCCAGAGATTTTTCCTGATGATGTACCTGGTTTGCCACCGGAAAGGGAGATCGAATTCTTTATCGACTTAGTACCAGGAGCAGGTCCAATTTTGATTGCACCGTACTGAATGTCACCTGTAGAGTTGACAGAGTTGAAGAAACAATTGGAGGAACTGTTGGAGAAGTAGTTTGTGCGACCTAGTGTTTCACCATGGGGAGCACCAGTGCTGCTAGTTAAAAAGAAGGATGGAACTTCGCATCTTTGTGTTGATTATCGACAGCTGAATAAGGTGACTATAAAGAATAAGTATCCGCTACTGAGGATTGATGACTTGATGGATCAATTGAAGGGAGCTGCTGTATTCTCTAAGATAGATCTGCTATCAGGTTATCATTAGATTCGTGTCAAGGTCAACGATGTGCCCAAAACAGCTTTCCGAATTCGTTATGGACATTATGAGTATCAAGTGATGCCGTTTGGAGTGACGAATGCTCCTGTGATATTCATGGACTATATGAATCAGATTTTTCGTCCATACTTAGACAGATTTATCGTTGTCTTTATCGATGACATTCTGATCTATTCTCAAAGTCAAGAAGAGTATGCTGAACATCTCAGTATAGTTCTCCAGATTTTGAAGGAGAAGAAGTTGTATACGAAGTTGGCAAAGTGCGAGTTTTGGTTGGACGAAGTTCAATTTCTAGGTCACGTAATTTCTAAGGAAGGTATTGCGGTAGACCCATCGAAGGTGGAGACTGTTTTACAGTGGGAAAGGCCTAAGACTGTGACTGAGGTTCGAAACTTTGTTGGATTAGCCGGATATTATAGAAGATTTATTGAAGGTTTTTCCAAGATAGCTGGACCACTTACACAACTCACGAGGAAGAATCAAGCTTTCGATTAGACGGAGGAACGTGAAGCGAGTTTTCAAGAGCTAAAAAAGAGGTTAACAACTGTACCAATGTTAATTCTGCCGGACCCTAACAAATCATTTGAGGTGTATTGTGATGCATCTTACCAAGGGTTAGGATGTGTGTTGATGCAGAATCAGAACGTAGTAGCTTATGCTTCAAGACAGTTGAAGGTCCATGAGAGGAACTACCCAATGCACGATTTGGAGCTAGCTGCAGTAGTTTTTGTGTTGAAAGTGTGGAGGCATTTTCTGTATGGGGCAATGTTCAATGTCTTTAGCGATCATAAGAGCTTAACATACTTGTTTGATCAAAGAGAATTGAATATGAGACAGAGGCGATGGTTAGAATTTTTGAAGGACTATGATTTTCAGCTTCAATACCATCCAGGAAAAACGAATGTGGTGGCTGATGCCTTAAGCAGAAAGGTAGTTAGTGTTTCTACTATGATGATTAAAGAGGAGGAGTTGATGAGGCAATTCAGAGATCTATGGTTATCAATAGAATTGGTACCTGGAAAGATTCATCTAAGTAGAGTTGTGGTTTTGAATGACTTGTTGGAGATAATAAAGGAGAAACAAGATGAAGATGCGTTTTTACAGAATGAGAAGGAATTGTTGAAGCAAGGTCATAAAGCGACGGTGGAGGAAGGATCGATGGAATCTTGAGGTTTGAAGGAAGAGTTTGTATACCTGATGATCCTGAACTCAAGAGAGCGATTTTGGATGAAGCTCATACAAGTAATTTGAGTATGCACCCGGGGATGACGAAGATGTATCAAGACTTGAAACGATTGTTTTGGTGGCCAAGAATGAAGAGAGATGTAGCTGAATGTGTGACATCTTGTCTTGTCTGTCAGAAGGCAAAAGTGGAACATCAAAGGCCTGCTGGTATGTTACAACCTTTGACTATTCCAGAGTGGAAGTGGGATAGTATCTCGATGGATTTCGTTACTGGATTTCCGAGGACGAGAAAAGGTCATGATTCGATATGGGTTATAGTGGATAGGCTTACGAAATCAGCGCATTTCTTGCCGGTCAATATAAGTATCCGTTGGAATGCTTAACCCAGATATATATCGACGAAGTTGTTAGACTTCATGGTGTGCCTGCGAGTATAGTTTCTGATAGGGATCCGAGGTTTACGTCAAGACTCTGGCAAAGTTTGCAAGAAGCTATGGGGACTAAATTGCGATTGAGTTCTGCATATCATCCGCAGACTGATGGTCAGACGGAGAGAACGATTCAGTCGTTGGAAGATCTGTTGCGTGCTTGTGTGTTGGAACAACAAGGGAGTTGGGATGAATTTCTGTCTTTGATAGAATTCACTTACAACAATAGTTTTCACTCGAGCATAGGAATGGCGCCCTATGAAGCACTTTATGGACGACGATGCCGAACACCTTTGTGTTGGTATCAGGACAGAGAGAGTATGACTATTGGTCCTGATCTTGTACAGCAGACTACAGAAAAGGTGAAGATGATACACGAAAAGATGCGAACGACTCAGAGCCGTCAGAAGAGTTATGCTCATAAACGAAGATGACCTCTAGAATTTGAAGAAGGCGATCATGTGTTTTTGCGAGTTACGCCTACGGCGGGTGTCGGAAGAGTTCTTAAATCAAGAAAGCTTACTCCTAAGTTTATAGGGCCTTATCAGATTATTCGTCGGATTGGTCCTGTAGCTTACCAAATAGCTTTACCGACTTTTTTATCCAATCTTCATAATGTATTTCATGTGTCTCAATTGAGGAAATACATTCCCGATCCAACTCATGTGATACAACCTGATGAAGTACAACTGAAGGATAATTTGACGTACGAGACACTTCCTGTTAGAATCGAGGACAGGAGAATGAAACTACTTCGAGGGAAGATGATTGAATTGGTGAAGGTAGTGTGGAACGACGTAAAGGGAGATGCTACATGGGAATTAGAGGATAAGATGAGGGAGCAATACCCTCAACTGTTTGATGTATGATGAATTTCAGGGACGAAATTCTTATTAGTAGGGGAGAGTTGTAACACCCCAACTTTTGGGATAATTACAAAATAGTCCTGAAATGTACTGTTTTGTGAATTTTGTGAGCAGTAAATTTAATTTGACTGTTTCGTGAGTGTACTTGACTGTTTTATGTGAATTGCTCCGACCTAAGGAAATAATAATTTTCTCGTAGGATAAATCTTATTTTAATTAATTGGAGTTTGGGATCTTACTAAACCCAATTGATTGATATATATATTAATCTCATAATTTTTTGGATTTAATCGTGTAATAAAATAATTTTATATTATTATAATATTATTTTATATTACAAGACCTCTCTCTGTCTCAAAAACAAAAAAATCGCTTCATTTGACCACGATCTTTAAAAGTGCTGTGGGACCCGCGTTTAGGAAAAGCAGTCAACTGTGCTGACTGTATAAATTCTAGCCAATGAGAGCAAGTCAACAAAAGTGGCTTGACTTTCTAAATCAATAGGAATTGGACAACTAAGGAAGCATAGACTTTCATTTGGACCGTTGGATGAAGACTTAGTTAGGAAGCCTTTAACCTAAGCCGTTGATCTAATCAATGGTGAGATTAGAATGATAGATTTATGACTAAGTGATATCAACCTTAGATCTAATCTAGGGCTAAGAATTAAAGATGAATCAAGGGTTAGTATTAAGTCAACAATTGTAGGCTTGAATTTGGTTAGTAACCTAATTAAGCTTAATTTAACTAATCTAATTACTAAATTAGCATACTAAGTGAACTAGCTTAGTTATGAATTAATTATAATCTAAATACTAATTAGATATCTTAATATTAATTAAAGGTTATAATATATGTTAATATATACTAAATTAATTGGTTATATTATTAGTATGTTAATTTAGATTGGTTAGGATAATTAACCTAACTAATTACCTAATTAACTAACATGTAATTAGGTGTAATTGGAGAACAATTAAGACACTAACAAGAGGAAGAGCTGCACGGTTTTGGGCTGCAAATAAGGAGGCAAGGTGGCTTGGTTCTACATGGTTCTTGAAGGATCCAATGACCTAAGCCATGTGCCTAACTAGTGTGAACACTTTAGGATATTTACATGCAAAATCAAGCACTCAAGCTCCCTACACATTCAACCTCACGGCTGCAGCCCCTCAAATCACACATTCAATATTTACTTTTCACTTATCACATTTAGCTATCCATTTCTCTCTCTAAAAACACCAAGAAACTCAACCACATTTCTCTCTCATTTTCTCTCCCTAAGGTTCGGCCAACACCCATACACCCACACCCAAACCTTCATAATTTTATCCCATCACATTTCTTAAACCTAAATCCCATTCTAAGCATCTTTCATTCACAAAGTTTTCCCAAATTCCTACTTTATCTTGTCCAAAATCCTACTTCTTGCTTACTTACTTTAGGGTAAGTTTGGTTTCTATGGTTCAATATCTGATTTTTAATTTTTCTAACCATGATTGTTCTATGATTTTTCTATTTTGTACCTTGTATGTGTTTTTACTAATTGTTTAAGAATTTTAGGAATTGTTTTGGAGCTTGTACGAAATTTAGAGGAAAGGAGGAGAAATAACCAATTAAATAGTCTACAAGAGGTAAGAGGGAGATTTAATCTCATCAACCCTAAGTGGTGATGAGAAAATGGATTTGTGTTTGTGTGTAGAATCCATAAGGATTCGGTTTGTATGGTTTATTTGTGGTGTTAATTGTTTTTTATTGTTTTAAATGCTTTCCTATTTGTGATTATTTTTGCTATGCATGATTATAGCTTTCATTATTTTTGCTATGCATGTTTATGGCTTTAAATATATTGTATGTATATTATATGTGATTAAATAATTGTATGTATTTATAACTCGTATAATTATTAAAGTAGGATGTGAATAACATGTACGATTTGTCGAGTGTTCCAAAGAACACATTTGAGGCTCACGGCCTTCTCATAAAAATAGAGAACCAAAATGTTCTCAACAATTTTCTAAATCAAGGATTTAATGAACCTAGGTAAAATAATGGATTTAAAACATGATTTAAGTTAATTGTGGTCAATATGCCATTTAGTGTATAACCAAATGTCATTTTATTTTGATTTGGCTAACATGCCATTTTTGTTTTCTAAGATAAGTTAGGTAATGGATTTACCTATAATTGGATTCCAATGAATCATTGAGAAATTAAAGAGGAATAAATTCAGTTCTAGAATTTTAACTTAGCAGAAATTAGTTTAAGTAAGAATTAGACAGACGCTTGAAAAATACTAATGTAAAGCTCATTTTATAAATTTTGAAGCGCATTAGTAATTTTTTTAAAGTGTAATTATTGGGTAAAAGTAAAATAAACTATATTTAGAGGAAAACATTAAAAATACCTTATACTGATTTTATAGGCAAAATGCTGCCAAAATTTATTAAAATTAGATGCATAAAATGAAAAGATTCCATACTATATGTAGAATACAAGAATAATACTCTATGTATTTTAAAAGTACTAGATATAGTTTTACATATAGCAGAAATGATGATTTTAAGCTATTCGGTTAAGAAAATGAATTAAAAATCTTACGCGATTGAGAAAATAATTTAAAAACCTTTTGCGATATTTAAAAACGTCAAAATATCTTTATGCGATTTAAAAACGTTTGTGAAAATGACGAGATTGTGAAAACACGATAAAATTCCTACGCGATTGAAAGATACAGTAAGTTTTGCTGTCGGGCCAAAGTGGTGGACCCAGACATATTGTAGTGTAGTACTGTCAAGTGGGACGTACTATACTTTGTTATTTTGTGACTAAGGGTATTTTGGTAATTTTTCATAATTATGGTAAAATTTGGATAATAAGGGTATTTTTGTAATTTTAGATCATGTTTAGAGTGTTGTGCCAATTTGGGTTATAATTGGTGATTGATTGACGAGGCGAATTACACCGTGTTTTGGTGTGATAAACGTAGTGTGGTTCATTAATGAACTTAGAGGCGTTAGTGTGCAGAGAATTCCACATGCGGACAGTGGGTTGCTCCTCTGGGCCGCAGTAACGAGCAACACACTAATGATCTTGACAAGCACTATTCTTAGTTGAGATCTTGAGGGGATTATTAAGTACTATGCTTGTGGTACACGATGTTTGGACTGTGTACAGCTACACGATGTTTTGGACTGTGGGCTATAGACACAAAGATTGGACAGTGCAATAGTTTGGTTGGGCAGCCATAAAGTATTATTAGTTTCTAATCGGATCATTCCCTCAGATATCCGTGTTTAGCTCCATGGAGTAGGAACGAGTCAGTATGTGTATCATTCATCATCTGCATTTTTAAATGTTTATTATGTTCATGCATTATCTGCATTTTATTGTTTATTATAATCTGTGATAGATTGTATGATTTATTACTTTAATATATTTCGCATGACATTATGGTATGTATTATATATATCGCTTGATATATTATGCGTGATGTATTAGTATGTATTGATGTGGTAACTGTTTTGTACTATCGTTTTCTTAATTGCCATGCGGGTAGTGATGTAGATTGTCTCACATCTCTATATGTTTTCACAATATTACTATATTATTTCCGTAAAGAATTTGAGGAGGAAGAGGATCAGCCTCTTGAGGTACAGTACCCTGACGAGCAACAGTCGGGCAAATATTACGAGGAGGAGGAGCCAGTAGATCACACTAATCGTCAAGACTGATCTTGAGATCATGGCATTGCCAGGATTCTTCGGATTCATGAGACTGGAGTTTCATGGGGGTTCCGAGGCGTGGCGCATGCATGCGAACCAAGGGACAGTAGCTTATGTGGGACGTTTGACCGTGTCCCTATGTAGAGAGTATGACGTAGAGGTCATATTCACTACTATGCTTTATTTACATTTAGAGTTACCTCTGACCATTAGGCGTTATTGGCAGGGAATTTTCCATGCGCCTAGTGAGCTCAGCAGCGAGTCGACAGCTCGGACTCGTGTCCGTCGTGCTGTGAGATCTCATAGATGTGAACTTTTCGATGGTTATTCTGGAGGTTCTGGACAATGATCCATCGGAGGGCTTGATATCTATCGAGATGCACTTGGGCAGTATTATGTTATAGCTTTGTGTCAATTCTTTACTGCTTTATTAAATACATGTAGCTGTAAATTATGTGTGTACTAAAAGAGAATCATATGTATATTATGGTGAGTTTATGTTTGTTATATTTTGTGTTTCGTGTTATTTTATTTACAGTTATAAATGTTAAAAAGGAAAAAAAAAACCATAATTATTATATAAGTATCAAATGTTTTACAACTTGGGTAAGAGATTTATTTTATTTTATTTCATTGCATTCATAAATGTGACATCCCCACAAGGGTGTTACATACTTCTCATGTAAAGAAGGTATCTAATCATTTAAGATCAATTTATCAATAAGTATTATATAATCCATAGCATATAGAATATCACAATAGTTTAGGGATAGAGATACTTATTGAGTTAGATAGAGAGTGATGCTCCTTTAGAATGTTCTTCATTTATAGGTCCTTTGAGTTTGTACTTTCTTCCATTGAGTATTCCCTTCCATTGCACTTGAAGAAAGTCTCCTCATATTCCTCTTCCTTCAATATTTCTCATTTATCCACATATGCTTGACATTTCAATATTTGATGACTATATTTCAAAAGTTCTCTAAAACATGGGTTAGCATCAAATATCATTTAAACTTATGTACAAGCATAGTTTAGGTTGATATATAATGTAAAACATGTACCACATTATCAATCATGTAGTGTTAGCTCTTACAGGAATAAAGGAAGAACATATGCACTTGAATCTAGAAGCATAGTTTAAGCATTTTCGAAACAAGATTCAAGTTTATCAAGAAAAACTTAATCATCATCAAAATATAAATAAATAATTTAGGGCAAACAATGATAATGCAAGACATGTAGTATCAAGTAAGGAATTCTAATATGCACACATGCCAATCAAGAACAAAAAGTCTCTTATTGTAATGAAAGAATTGAAAAACCATGGAACTATAACTTTTGAATATTTATGATTCATTTCAAGACATACTTCATTGTAAAAACCATTGAAGCTCAAAGGCAAGTTCAAGGCACAAAAAATGAATCATTTACTTCATATTTTCAGGATATGAACATATCAAACAATTTCAAACAAGAAGACATATAACTTTTAATAATTCAAACTCCAAGTAAGTATATAGGAAAAATAAACATTAAGGAGAAAGGATTAAAACTACTCATGAGCATATGAATTTTCATATTTAAGCCAAGAGAAATGGTCACAAGCTCAAGAATAAAGATATTACCATAGCATGTCATTCCAAGCAAAATGTATGTATATCTAGCATGTTATCATATATAAAAACATAATGCTAGAAAAAAAACACAACTTAAGACATGATAAGGCATAAAAACAAATCTCTACTTATCCAAATATCACATGATATTTAATTTAAAGTATAAGTAAGGATAAGAGATTGATATCACCAAAAGTGTACTCTTTGAGTTTTTGTAGGTGACTCCAACTTCTATGCCTCAAGGCTCATTGAGAATGTTATGGTTCTCCATGTCTTTCTTTCTATGTTTTTCACCACTTTTGGAGAACTTAGACCATTTTAAGTTTTTCCAACCTCAAGTAGTATGGTTGTATTTCACTTCATTTACATGCTTGAGCTAATGGTCACCCTACAACACAATTCAAGATACTTTCTTTAGTATCCACCAATTTTGGATCCATAGTGGTTAGTTATTGATTATTAATCAATTATGCTCTCATAAATATCAATTTTTTCATGATATGTAAATTGAGCACAATAAATCAAATAATCAATTTTCATAGTATATTTTATCCATTGCAAAATAATTTAGCCTAACAATGTAATCATAATAGCATGAAGCTCATTAAAAAAAATCATTTCAAAATAAGCATAGTTAAGCAAGCCAAGATAATAAGCATTATGTTCAAGAGATAAAACTATCATGGTTAGATTGTCAAACATAATGATAAAGGTAATTTCATAAAAGAGGACACGGCTGGGAGAGGTTTTTGGAGTGGCCTAACCGGTTAGGCAAAGTGGGTAACCGGTTAGTTGTTTTGTGCTAACCGGTTAGGGCTATTGGAGTTAAGCCACTGTTTTCTCCAATAACCGGTTAGGATGGGTGGCTAACTGGTTATTGTGCTAAGTCGGAGCGCATAAAATGGAATCCAGAAACAAGGTAATCGATTAGGGATTTTTGCTAACCGGTTAGGCAAATCAATTTGGAGGTCACGGTTTGAGCTAACCGATTAGGGGCAATTAGCTAACCAGTTATTTTGCTTGACAGAGAGCACGAAATTGCTTCCAAATACAGGTTAACTGGTTAGAGGCTTGGCCTAACCGATTATTTTGGTTTGACAGAGACACCTTCAATATACCAAAAATTTTCAAAGGCCAAAACCAAATTGTTTCACTTCCATAGCTATTGAACTTTCATGAAAACATCACTTAAACAAACCAAATCATGCCTCCTTGAAGATCATTCTTTATATTAGCTTTATTTTTCATTTACTCAAACCATAAATGCAACTCAACATGACAAGTTATGCAAAAAAAAAATATTTTTAGCAGGAGTTAGATACATAATTTATTCAATATGCCAAGATCAAGGATATTTTCATCAAATATGTTATTTTAAGCAAGAATCAAACTAATCTAGCATATGTAAAGATGCATTCAAGAAATTAAGCTAGAGAAGCATAAACCAAGTCTCCATTTTACCAAAGGTTGTCCAAGCTTCTTGGAACCAAGGAAGAGAGCTTGAAGTATTTTCTAGTTTTGTGCTTAGAGTAGCCACTTTTCAAGATATCCTAAGTCAACTTTTGGCCTTTAAGCATACCTACAACATACTTCAATTTTTGGTTTTTGGTATCTAAATTTTCTTGGATTCTTGTGTGTTAGTTTTTGAATATTAATCCATTGTACTATCATAATGATCAATTTTTTTTATAGTATATAAACTGAGTACAATAAATCAAATAATCAATTACCATTAAGCATATAGCTTATAGCATACTAACTTTCATGATATATAGACAATTCAAATCATAGCAAGCATACCTAGGAATTGTAGAACCTCATGTACCATGATATATAACAAATTAATGAGCTATGGTACAATAAGAATAAACATAATCATGTGCTAAACATAATATTCAAATTTTACCAAGCACACATAATTCTATCATTTACCTAGGGCCTACAAGGAATATACCTCATATTCATTGTCTTTTTAAGTGAATGTGCATAAGAGGTAAAAACATTTGATACCTTGGCCTTGGTAATCAAGGAAACTCTTTTCTTTACTCATTGTTTCTCTTTTAGTATTTTGACTTTTGTAAGTTCCACATTTTATACTTGAGAAGCTTTGGTTGAAGTCATCTTCCTTCTTTGATCAGAACTTCTACCAATGGGCTTTGGAAGCATTCCCCTTGATGAATGCTTTTTCACTTGACCAATTTTTCCATCCTTTTGAAAACTTTTCTGCATAATTGAAACACTAGGAGGACGTTTTGGTACCCACTTCATCTTAGGTCCTTCAATGTTAGTACTAGGGCATTTAGGATTTTTGGGAACCTATATCATATTATTTCTCATATAAGAATTTCTTCTATAATTGCATAAATGAGAAATATGTCCTAGATGACCACAAAAAATTGCAAACAATTGAATTCAATGATGGTTTGGTTCTTTAAAGATCATCTTTAGAAAACTTAAGCCTTTTGTTATTAACATATTCTATGTTATTTTTGCCACAAGCCTTACTTGAATTTCCATGTGAAATAACATCAATTGCATTCTTATTAACACACATGGATTGTAAGCAAAAAGGATCATTAGCATTGACAAATTCAAAAGATAAGTCCTCAACTTGATTTTCTAAAATAATGCATTTTTCACAAGAAGTTGAGATTTCATATTTCAAAGGCATTTTCTCATCAAGAAAAGCATAATCATTTTTCAAAAACTCAATTTCATTTTCAATGGAGGAAATGTTTTCCAAACAAGATAAATTTTTATTTTCTAAATTCGATAAACCATCAAACAATTCATTATATGCACATTGTAGCTCATCATATGAAGGACTATAATCTAGTTTAACATTATTTACCTCAAAGTCCTTTTTAAGGGAATCACCATTTTCCTCATTATTGTGCATCAAGGCTTCAAGAGTATATACTAATTAGTTTTGCTTTGTCACCTCTTCAAATTGAGCATCATTTTGAGGATATGTTTCACAACAAGATTCCTTCAATGACTTTTGCTCTTCTTGCTCTCTATATATAACTTTATGCAAAAAAATCATTGTTAGCAAGATAGATATCATCATGAGTATCCCATATATCTTTAGCACTAGAGCAACTCTTAATTTTAGCATAAGCATCATCATTTAAACCACTTCTCAATATTTGCATTGCTCTAATGTTCAATGAAAAACATTTCTTATCATAGTCATTCCAAGTTTGTTTTGATTTCATGTAAATCCATAAAGCATAATATCTCACAAATCAATATCAATAGATTGCATATAAATTTCTATTCTAGCTTTCCAATAAACGAAATTCGCACCACCAAAGAATGATGATTTATTAATTTCAAAACCATTCATTTTGAAAAGCTTTTAATGGTTGCCAAACAAACAAGGATTTTTAACTCCAAGCGATTAAGCTTTTACCAGAGCACGAAGCTCTGATACCACTTGTTAGTCATGGCAACCATTACCCAAGAGGGGGGGTGAATTGGGTAATTATAAATTTTAATGCAACTTTATCAAATTATGCATTTTGATATTTTCAATCAACACATGCAGCGGAATAAGTCTAACAAATGTGCAATCATTAGAGATTTCACAAATACCACTTGGGCTTATAGGATAAATCAAATAAGTTAAATATTAAATTCAACTCAATTATATATAATTAAAGCACAAATGTAAAGGAGATAGAGTTGAGAAAAGCAAACACTGAGATTTATCCTGGTTCAGCCACCAACCACTTGTGGCCTACATCTAGTCCTCAAGTGAACCACCTGAGATTTTTCACTAAACCTTCAAGCTTGAACGGGTGCTTGAAAACCTTTACAAATTTGAGTACTCAACACCTTGGGATACCTTACCCTTACAATTCTTGAGGGATACCTCACCCTCTTTTCAGATTAAATAGAGATGTAGATGATAGAAACTCTCTCAAAGAGTAAATAATACAAATTGAAGCACTATAGGTATTAAGGATTCACACACTTATAGCTCAAAAATAGAGGATTGGAGAAATAAATAGTGAAACACAAATTTAATGTTCAAGAGTAATTTTCAGATTGTTCTCCAATATTTCTTTGATGCCCAAACACTTGTATTTATAGCCCACTAATATTTAGAGCTGTTGGGTAAAGTTTGGAAATGATTTATTTATGAAATATAGTCGTTTGTGACCGTTGGCTGCGTTTCTGGTTTTATCATAACCGATTAGAAACTTTTCCTAATTGGTTAGGAGGTCCAAATATTTGCCTCTGACATTTAGAATAACCGGTTAGGCAAATGGCCTAATCGGTTAGGCCATTTTGATGGCTAAATGTTATTTCCTTCAAAAACATATGCTAACCGGTTAGCAAAGCTTCCTAATCGGTTAGGAAGCCATTTAAATCATGAAAAATGGTCATTTATATCATCCTAATCGGTTAGGACAAGTTCCTAATCGGTTAGGACATTTCAGAAACGTGAAAATCGCTTCTGGTAGAGTGAATAATCGGTTAGGGAAAGTCTCTAATCGGTTAGGACACTCTGATTTGGAAAACTGACTTTAAATGGTCATAACTTCTTTGTTTCTTATCTGTTTTATACAAATGACCACTCATTGGAAAGATCTTTGAGTCTATTTTCATATGAAATAAGTTTAAAAGAAAAACTCAAAGTATTTTGAAATATATGATCAAAAGAGTAACCAAAGGTCAGTTTTGCAAAACACAAACTTGACTATTTTTCATTGAAATGAGCTACCACCATGACTAACTTTCCAAAATCAGTTTGTTGGGTATTTAAACATTTTAGAAACACTTTTAAATATGTTTAAAACATGTTTTGAGCTTAGTGTGATTCCCATGTACCTTTACATAAGATCTAAGTCTTATAAGCTATTCTTGAAGATATTGGTCTTGATTTTTGCACTTTCAACCCTTTGGCTTCTTGATATAATCCAAGCTTCCAAAATTTTCTTCTCTTCATGTCTTGCACAAGCTTGGAACATCTTTATTATTTTCATCTTTCTTGAGTTGAGCATAGTTGTGATCTTTTGCTTTCTTGTTGCAATGCTCACTCTTAGTACTTGGACTATCCTACAAAGTATTGCTCACTTAATCAAACATAGTTAGTCCAAATTCATAATTCATTATCTTCATATACATGATTCATAAATGTATAACTCTAGTTAGTCTAACATGTATATAAGACTTTCATAGATACATCCAAATGAGATATTTATCAATTACTAATGGATATGCACAATATACGATGTAACAAAGAACATATTACACATTTTGATTTAAACAAAGTCAAATCCAATATGAATTCATTTATAACTCATATAAAATATTATTGGATATATTATATGATGAATGTTACATATATCTCATTGCATGATGATTAAGTGTAATATAACTAGACAGACTACATAATCATGCATGATATAATATATCACATTAAGTACATCTATGTAACATGATCAATATTCTTTTGTGATGCATTTGCCATCTATAAAGCACATCTATTAAGCATAAGTATCATTCTTTTTGTCTTATATTTGTCATCATCAAAACTTAACATATTAAACCATTTGGGGCAAGCTTATTTCCACAGTAGGTAATGTCATTAAATTTTGTCATTCAGAAGCATGTGGAGGTCACTTTTCTTCAAAGAAAACAAATGCAAAAATCTTGCAGTATGAATTTTATTGGCCCACTTTATTTAAGGATAGCTATACATTTTGCAAAAGTTATGAAAATTGTCAAAAATTAGGTTCCATTTCTAAATGAGACATGATGCCTCTGAATCCTGTCCTTGTCATTGAATTTTTTTATTGTTAGGAAATTGATTTCATGGGTTCATTTCCATCATCATTTAGATTTGTGTATATTTTGGTTGCAGTTGATTATGTCTCAAAATGGATTAAGGCGATTCCATGTCGACCCAATGATCATAAAATTGTTCTTAAATTTTTAAAAGAAAATGTCTTGAGTCTATTTGGAATCCCTCGAGCTATCATCAATAATGGGGGAACACATTTTTGTAATAAACCATTTGAATCCTTAATGAAGAAATATGACATTACATACAAAATTGCCTCGCCTTATCACCCTCAAATAAGTGGGCAAGTAGAATTAGCAAATAGGGAGATTAAATAAATTTTAGAAAAATTAGTTAACATAAATCGTAACGATTGGTCTTTAAAACTAAACGATGCATTTTGGGCTTACCGTACTGCTTTCAAAACATCTTTAGGCATGTCACCTTATCGGTTAGTCTATGAAAAACCTTGTCACTTGCCTGTAGAACTTGAGCATAAAGCATTTTGAGTCATTAAAGCTTTCAACCTGAACCTTAATGATGCTTGCAAGTTACACAAATTGTAATTAAATGAACTTGAGGAATTGAGAAATAATGCATATGAAAACTCAAAGATTTATAAAGTTAGAACAAAAGCTTTTCATGACAAATCAATTTTGAGAAAATCTTTTGAAATTAGTCAAAAAGTTCTGTTTTATAATTCTCGTTTTCATATATTATCATCTAGGTGGAGTGACCCTTTTGTTTTCAAACATGTGTATCCTTATGGGGCCATAGACATTGAGAATCCTAGGAATGGTAATTTGTTTAAGGTCAATGGACAAAGACTCAAACCATTTCTAGAAACCCAAGTTGTTGAGATAGAATTCATCTCCCTTTCTAATCCTTGTTATGAGAAGAATTTATTTTAATTTTATTGTTTTCTTTTTGCTGATCTTTGTGACACCAGTTAAGTGGCAGATAAAGGTACTCTGTGGCACTCAACTTGGTTTATTTTTCAATTTCCCATAATAAATGATTCATTCTCCTTTAAAATGGATGTCATTCTCTCGAATTTAAGAAAACATTTTCCTTCTCTTCCTCAAAATGCTCTAACAAAAATCTACAAAGCTAGGTGTGAAAGAATGAGAATATTAATGCACAAGGGCATCCCAGAAGATATATGATGGATAATCGAAGCAAAGGTCCATTTAGTAGGTGAATTTTCAAATTCATTTACCTCATACATGTCAGGTCTCGAAAGTTTGTATTCTAAAAGGAGAAGAGCGAAACGAATGCAAGTTTGTCACAAATGTGTGCGATGAAATTGTAACAAGCGATGTTATTCTTTGGGGATGGTTTTCGCTAACTGAGAAGATAAAATATACTTTATTAAACATGGAGTGAGTATAGAGTCATTAGATGATATCTTATTAACTTTTGAGACGCATTCTTGTGGAGGTATGCATCGTGAACTTCTTAATTTATGGAATCTCTTCAGGAATGAACATAAACGTTACAGTATTGGGAATTTGACTCTAAAAGACCCTGTTTATCAATTTATAAGAAAATTGAATGGGAAGCTTATCCTCGACTCATAGAAGGCATTTAAGTCGTTACTGGACGTAAAACTAGAGGAAGATGTGAGCCACAATCACAACAACATATATATTATTATCTTGTTCATCTCAAAAAAAAAGGAGGGCGAAACTTCAGTTGTACCTGGTCTTTAATTAGATCAGGAGCCCTGGGCGGCTGCTCGTCCTGTCATAGACTTATGAGGAGACCTTCGCACATTGGTCTGTAAATAAGGTTCGTGTGCCATGCTCTGTAGAGAGCCACGTGCTACATTCCCATTTCTTGGAACCTAGGCTCTGTAGCTTTGTTGGATCGAAAGAGGAGTCCCATCTTTGTTGTGAATGTAAATAGCTGCTGAGCATTATCTTGTACTTAGTTATATGAGCTCTGATGCGCTAGGTGTAACACCCTAAAAATTTTGACTTTAGGGTAAATGACAATTATGTTCCCAATGTACTATTTTATGCTTGTCTGTATAAAATATTATTTTTGTTTTATTGTCTGTGTCTTTATTTAACTGAAATGTTCTATGTATTACTTCGAGTAAGGAAAATGTGAATTTTTCTGGTTAGAAGAATTTTGTTTTGGTCATTTAGAGCAGAAGGAGTTTGGTAAACTCAATTCTAAAAGACACATTATGAATATTTTAATTTTTAGAATTTAACTGCGATAAAATAATTTTCAGATTATTTTATTACTCAAGATAAATTTTGACAAAGGACCCGAGCATCGTGTTTGCGGGACCCACGTACAAGTAAAGTAACCAATGGATAGATTAGAAACTTGGACCAATAAAAACAAGACACCTAGAAGTCAAACTAATCAAGACAAGTCAACAAAAGTGACTAAGCTAGTTAGATTGGAACTAGAACATTTAATTTAGTTAGTCTAGTTACCTTGAAATTTAACTAAGTTAATTACTACAACCTTGTAAATAACTAAATGATAATAACTAGTTTAGTAATCTAGTTATGCCTAATTAACTAGAAACTTTAAACTAACTAAGTTACCATAATGTAACTAGAAGGTAACTAATTAGTTAATGGAGTAACCAAAGCCTTCACCTAAGCAAGTAACTAGCTAGTTGAAGAAAGCAAACCAAGTTGGCCATCTAGTTAGGGAATTCGGCCAAAGCAAGGAAAAACCACCCAAGAAAATTCTAGACCAAGCCTAGTCATGCCATGACTCATTACCATTCAACCAATAGGAAACAAGCTTCTTTTGCAAGACTTAATCATAGCCATTGAACCATTGGATGGCCTAGATTTGTTCTTGAATTTTAACACATGCATTAAGACCATTTTCTATTCACTTCTACGGCCAACACTTCAAGTAATTATCCAACTAATTCCTTCATTCTCTCCTTCGTTTTCACCGTCCACCATTGGAGACCCCAAAGAGACTATTCGGTCAAAACTTCATTCTCTATCATCCTTTCACTCAAAATTTCTCTTTTCTTATTTTTCTACTCCTAAACATCACTATAAGACTATCTCTAGTTGAAAGCTTCTTCTATTTCTTCCATTTTCAAGCTTGAAGATCACTTTGGAGATTCTTCTTCAAAGGTAAAATCTCTTGTTTTTCAATTCTATTTTCATTTCTAAGCTTCCAAGCCATGATTGAACCATGGTATGGTTCTATTTTCTAATATTAACCTTTAGAAAATTTTGTTCATTTTTCCTAGATTCTAAGGAGAAGAACCGAAACCACAAGGAAGAGAAAGAGAATAGATTTTCTTCATTTAGGGTAAGAGGAAGACAAAAAAAAAATTTAATTAAATTAAAGTGGTATTAAGAAATTAGGGTTTGATTGTATTTGTAAAATCCATAAGGATTCTTCTATGTGTTGATTTTTATAGCTTTTTATTTACTTGTTTAAGCTTTGATGCATTGTATATGTTATACATTGTATGTGTTAGATTAATGTTAGAAATGCATGAGCATTCCAAAGAATGCAAAAAAAAAAAAAAAACCCTAGGTTCGGTCACATTATTGAATGGGAGGAATTAAAATGTTTTACAATGTTGATTAATGAATACCAAATGAATTTTTGAAGCCAATTTAAGTGTTGTTAATATTTACAAAGAAAACATAGTAATTTAAAATATTTTACAAGAATTGGAAAAATATTTTAGTGGTCTTAAATAATTTAATAATTATTTTTTTATATAGTTAAGAAATATTTATTTGAGTAAATGAGACGAGAAAATGATTTAAAAAGCTTACGCGATTGAGAAAATAGCAAAATATATTTATGCGATTTGGAAATGTGATGTATATTGTGAAAATGGCAAGATTTTGAAAATAAAATAAAATTTCTACGCGATTGATGAAAACAATGAATTTTTCTGTCAGGCCAAAGTGGTGGACCCGGATGTGTGGACTGTATGAGTGCGCCAAGTGGGAGCGTACTGTATTTGGAGATTTTTGCCACTGAGGGCATTTATGTAATTATTTTAGCCATTGAGGGCGTTTTTGAAAATATTTGAAATTTGAGGGCATTTTTGTAATTATTCAAAGTTTAATGGCATTTTTGTAAATAATGGAGATTTGATAGTATTTTTGTAAATAATTGAAAATTGATGACACTTATATAAATAATTGAAACCTGAGGATATTTTGGTAATTACGCATTTGTTCATGCACTGAGTCATGCCAAATTTAAAATTGGTGATTTGATTGACGAGATGAATAACATCGTGTTGTCGATGTGATAGGCTTAGTGTGTTCACTTTCTGATATGGACTTGGAGTTCATAGTGTGCACTATTCCATATGTGGACAGGAGGTAGCTCCTTCTGGGCCGTGGTGCGTGATAACACACTTATGTTCTCGACGAGCACTATCCTTAATCAAGTTTTGAGAGGACTAACTGACTGCCTGTAGTACACAATTAATTGACTGTGTGTCTGGGTTGTGTACTATGCCATTATATTTATTTTTCGTGGGCTATAGACACAAAGTATTGACAGTGCAATAGCAATCACAATGGTCAGCTATAGACACAAAGTATTGACAGTGCAATAGCTGGTCGGGGTAGCCAAAGCTATAGACACAAAGGGTGGACAGTGCAATAGCTGGATTGGCTTGGTCAAGCAAGATTAATAGAAATCTCATCTCATTCTCTCGATATCTGAGTATGTGTTGTAGCTCCATGGAGTAGGAATGAGTCATTTTACACTTTGACATATTCATTTTAAATTCATTATATTGTGTGGTGAGTATTTTGAACTGTTATGGGATTTATGTACATTATGAATTTTATTTATGTTAATGTTGTATTATTATTTCATATGTGACATTTGTTGGTTATTTCGAGTTGTCTTACCTCTCTATTTGTGGTATATATTGTTTGTTTTGTTTGTTGTATGTATATATATATATATATATAGATTATGAAGAAGGGGTCGAAGAAACAGTGTTGGGCAGTGAATACATAGCAGAGGAAGAACCACGATCCACAGATTTTCAGTCCGAAGACCCGGAGCCTTAGATCATCCCTAGTGTTAGTATTGATAGGGTGAGATGTCGACACCCGGATTTTTGGGTTTTATCAGTTTGGAATTCCACGGAGGAGCTGACAGTTGGCGCATCTATGGAGAACGTAACGTTGTTGCTTATACAGGAGTAATTACTTTGTCTTTGCGACCAGAGTCTATTTCTGCCCCAGTTTTTGTAGCAGATTTATATGTTCAGTTGGTACTACCATTGGGGATTCGCCGTCACTGGAACGGTCTTTTTCGGGTTCCCGATGAGTATAGTTTTGTGTCTTCTGCTCGGACACCTTCGTTAGGACCCCTAATTATATTCCGGTCCACAGAGCACCCGAGTTCCCGCTCATAGGTCCTCTCGGGAGGCGTCATGTATTTATGTCATTGGAGGAATCATCCAGAATGTTTCTCCAAGTGACTAAAAATGTGTGACGTGCACTTGGGTTTGTTATCCTTTCGATGCTTTGGGTTGTAAATATAAACCTTTTATGCTTTCTTTTCTTTTGGTATGCGTTTTTTTTATTTTATTTGGGTTGTAAATTATGTGTAAATTATTTGTACAACTTATGAAAACAAAACTTATGTAAATTTTTGTATATTAGTATCTGATGGATATGTATATGAATGGATATGTTTATGGATATAATGTATATTGTACAGGGGTGTGCCGATATTATCTATGTATGTGTGTATGAATATTTTTTTTTATAGGTGTAATATCTTGAGGATACAACTTTCATGTTTTCAAACAAAGTACGTATACAAGTTTTATTATTTAAGTTTTCTCGTTATCGTTGTTTTATTTTAATTTTAAATGTGACACCCCCACAAGGGTGTTACATTAGTTGGTATCAGAGCCCAAGTTAGAGTCTTTTGGGTTTGTGGGTAGGTTTGCCTTAATTGTACTATGTGAATCTCTACCCGAGCCCAAGTTAGAGTCTTTAGAGGTTATGGATGGGTCTGTTTGTGCTTGTGTTGTGTGAATTCTCCGAGATTTATTTCGAAAGGAAAAATCTAACTTTTATGTTTCATGTGATTAAAGAAAGAAGATGTCCGGAAGAAGAGGAAGACATGCGGATATTCCTAGAGAAGTGGATCCTATAGTAGCGGCCGCAGAGGCTATGCAATGGATGGCGGAAGCAATGATTCAAGAACCGAGAGAGCAACTCAACAAAGAAGAAGCTACTGCAGATGCCCTAAATTTATCTCGAATTTAGGCGTAGTAACCCGCCACGCTTTAGAGGCGAGCTCAATCCGAGAAAGCAAGTTTATGGATTCAGAGCTGGAGAAGATATTCGAAGGGATGGGATGCCCAGATGACAAAAAGGTAACGTATGCTACCTATATGTTAAGAGGAGATGGAGAAAGTTGGTGGAAAGGAACCCGTCGGTTGTTGCAAGTCAAGGCACTGTAATAACTTGGGAAGTGTTTTCTACTAGGTTTATGGACAAGTATTTTCCTACCGTGCTCGATATGCCAAGGAAAGAGAATTTCTTGGTCTACGTCAAGGAAATATGACAGCTTCCCGAGTATGCATCTAAATTTGAGAGTTTGTCTCAATTCTCGATTATGCTCAAACCAGGCCAAATGATGAGTGGCGATGTAGGAAGTTTGAAGCAGGATCGAGTAGAGTTAAGACAAGGAGTACTGCCTTTGAGAATGACTCAATTCCATGCTTTAGTAGATACATGTGCGCAATTGGAGGAATTGGAATCGTTAAAGGATCCCAAGACTCGTAATTTTGGACCAATGAGGTTTCTAGAGGGGAGGTAGTAGCCATAATAATCGGTTCCAACAGTAAGCCATACTCGAGACCACAGGGAAACCAATTACAACGACCACCATGTTGGAGGAAGCTCGCTAGTACTACTCCTAGTCGAAAGCGGCGTTTGTACCAACTGTTTTAAGTGTGGGAAGAAAGGCCATGTTTCTTCGATTGTCCAATTAAAGGAACAATTTGTTTTAATTGTCGCAACCCGGACATTTTTCTAAGGATTGTCCTCGCTTGGAAAAGAAACCTCGCCTTGAAGACTGCTTCGGCAAGTCACCAAGATCCTGAGGACGAGTCTATACTATGACAGAACCGAAGTTTCTCGGTCCGAAAATCTTATTCAAGGGGAGGAACCATAGGAGGTAAGCCTTTGACTGCCTTGTATGATTCAGCGCAACGCATTCTTTTATTGCCTATAGTTGTGTTAAGAAGTTGAAACCGCCCGTGTCTTCTTTGAATTTTCCATTGGTTGTTTCTACACCAACTACTAAGCCTGTGGTCACATCCAAAATATGTTTGGATTGTCCTGTTGTTGTGAAGGACCGTATGTTTATAGTCAACTTGATTTGTTTACCTCTAGTGGAGATAGATGTGATATTAGGAATGGATTGGTTGTCTTCTAACCATATCCTGATAGATCAGTAACTAAAGCCATAGTTTTTCCAAAGGAAGAAAACTCGGATTTTTGACTGCTGTTAAAGCTAAGTCATTGCTGAGAAATGGAGCGCGGGGATTTGTATTATTATCTTCTCTAAAAGTTGAGGATGAGAAAGATATACGTGCAATTCCTGTTGTTAATGAATTTCTGGAAGTCTTTCCAGATGATGTACCTGGTTTGCCGCCAGAAAGAGAAATCGAATTTGCTATCAATTTGGTACCAGGAACAGGTCCTATTTCGATTGCACCGTATCGAATGTCACCAGCTGAATTGATGGAGTTGAAAAAGCAATTGGAAGAGTTGTTGGAAAAGCAGTTTGTGCGACCAAGTGTTTCACCATGGGGAGCACCAGTGCTTCTAGTCAAGAAGAAGGATAGAACTTCTCGACTCTGTGTGGACTATCGTCAGTTGAATAAGGTTACCATAAAGAATAAATATCCACTCCCACGGATTGATGATTTGATGGACCAATTGAAGGGAGCAGTAAGTATTTTCTAAAATAGATCTCGAGATCGTTTACCATCGATCCTTGTTAAGATGGAGGATGTACCTAAAACAGCCTTTCGAACTCGTTATGGGCATTATGAATATCAGGTTATGCCTTTTGGAGTGACAAATGCTCCTGCTATATTCATGGATTATATGAATAGGATTTTTCGCCCGTACCTTGATAGATTTGTTGTTGTCTTTATAGGTGACATTCTAATCTATTCTCGGTCTAAAGAAGAGCATGCCGAACATCTCGGTATAGTTCTTCAAGTTTTGAAGAACAAGCAGTTATGTGCAAAGTTGGCTAAATGTGAATTTTGGTTGAAAGAAGTGCAATTTCTAGGTCACGTAATTTCTAAGGAGGGTATTGCAGTGGATCCATCCAAGATAGAAACTATTCTGCAATGGGAGAGACCTAAAACAAGGATGTGTTCAAGTTTTGTTGGATTGGCCGGGTATTATCGGAGGTTCATAGAGGGTTTTTCTAAGATCGCTGGACCACTTACACAACTTACCAGGAAGAATCAAGCTTTTGAATGGACGAATGAACGTGAATCCAATTTTCAAGAGCTGAAGAGAAAGCTAACAACCGCACTTTTGAAAGTGTTGATCTTACCGCATTCTAATAGATCTTTTGATGTGTACTTGTGACGCTTCATACCAAGGGTTAGGATGCGTGCTAATGCAAGATCGAATGTGGTGGCGTATGCTTCGAGGCAATTAAAAGTTCATGAGAGAAATTACCCAACTCATGATTTGGAATTAGCAAGCGTGGTGTTTGCATTAAAGATATGGAGGCATTATTTGTATGGGGCCATGTTCAATGTCTTTAGTGATCACAAAAGTTTGAAATACTTGTTTGATCGAAAGAATTGAATATGAGACAAAGACGATGGCTTGAGTTTCTCAAAGATTATGATTTTCAACTCCAATATCATCCAGGAAAAGCTAATGTGGTAGCAGATGCCCTGAGTAGAAAAGTACTTAGTGTTTCTACAATGATGATAAAGGAAGAGGAATTACTCAACGAGTTCAGAAATTTAGAAGTGTCAATGGAATTAGTGCCTGGGAAGATTCGTGTAGGCAGAATGGTAATCTTAAATGACTTGCTTAATATAATTCGAGATAAACAGGAGGAGGATGCATTTTTGCAGAATGAAAGAGAATTGTTAAAGCAAGGTCACAAGGCAACAGTGGAAGAGGGATCAGATAGAATTTTAAGATTTCAAGGAAAAGTTTGTATACCCGATAATGCTGAACTAAAGACGGCAATATTGGATAAAGCTCATACTAGTAATCTAAGTTTGCATCCAGGAATGACCAAGATGTATCAAGATTTGAAGAAATTATTTTGGTGGCCAAGGATGAAAAGAGACGTAGCGGAACGTGTGGCGTCTTGTTTGGTTTGTCAGAAAGCGAAAGTAGAACATCGAGGCCACCTGGAATGTTACAACCGCTTCTCATTCCGAATGGAAGTGGGATAGTATCTCTATGGATTTTGTTACTGGACTACCAAGAACGAGAAAAGGTCATGACTCAATCTGGGTTATTGTTGATAGGCTCACGAAGTCACTCATTTCTTGCCTGTTAATATTAAGTATTCGTTGGAAAGATTAGCCCAAATTTATATCAATGAGATTGTTAGATTACATGGGGTACCTATTTCCATAATTTCGATAGAGATCCAAGGTTTACATCAAGGTTTTGGCCAAATCTACAAAAAGCAATGGGAACTAAGCTACATTTGAGCTCGCTTATCATCCACGATCGATGGCCGACTGAAAGAACTATACAATCTTTGGAAGATCTGTTACGTGCTTGTGTGCTTTGAGCAACAAGGGAGTTGGGATGAATTTTTATCTTTGATAGAATTCACTTACAACAATAGTTTTCATGCAAGTATAGGGATGGCACCCTATGAAGCATTGTATGGACGACGATGCCGAACACCTTTGTGTTGGTATCAAGACAAAGGAAAGTATGACTATTGGGCCGGAATTGGTACAACAGACTACGAGAGAAAGTAAAAATGATTCAAGAGAAGATGCGAACTACCCAGAGTAGGCAAAAGAGTTATGCAGATAAAAGAAGGCGACCGTTGGAATTTGAAGAAGGTGAGCATGTATTTTTTAGGGTGACTCCTACGACTGGTATTGGAAGAGTTATCAAATCTAAGAAGCTTACACCTAAGTTTATTGGACTTTATCAGATTATACGTAGGATAGGTCCTGTCGCTTATCAAGTAGCCTTACCACCGTTTTTGTCTAATCTGCATAATGTGTTTCATGTGTCCCAATTAAAGAAATATATTCCAGATCCGACACATGTGATACAACCTGATGAAGTACAGTTGAAGGAAAATCTGACGTACGAGACATTCCCTGTAAGGATTGAAGACAAAAAAGTGAAGCAGCTCCGAGGAAAGATGATTGAGCTGGTCAAAGTTATATGGAACGATGTAACCGGAGATGCTACATGGGAATTGGAGGATAAGATGAGGGAACAATATCCTCAATTGTTTTAAGGTATAACAAATTTCGAGGACGAAATTTTTTGTTTGTTGGGGAGAGTTGTAACACCCTAAAAATTCTGACTTTAGGGTAAATGACAATTATGTTCCCAATGTACTATTTTATGCTTGTCTGTATAAAATATTATTTTTGTTTTATTGTCTGTGTCTTTATTTAACTGAAATGTTCTATGTATTACTTCGAGTAAGGAAAATGTGAATTTTTCTGGTTAGAAGAATTTTGTTTTGGTCTTTTAGAGCAGAAGGAGTTTGGTAAACTCAATTCTAAAAGACAACTCATATGAATATTTTAATTTTTAGAATTTAACTGCGATAAAATAATTTTCAGTATTATTTTATTACTCAAGATAAATTTTGACAAAGGGACCCAATATCGTGTTTGGGGACCCACGTACAAGTAAAGTAACCAATGGATAGATTAGAAACTTGGACCAATAAAAACAAGACACCTAGAAGTCAAACTAATCAAGACAAGTCAACAAAAGTGACTAAGCTAGTTAGATTGGAACTAGAACATTTAATTTAGTTAGTCTAGTTACCTTGAAATTTAACTAAGTTAATTACTACAACCTTGTAAATAACTAAATGATAATAACTAGTTTAGTAATCTAGTTATGCCTAATTAACTAGAAACTTTAAACTAACTAAGTTACCATAATGTAACTAGAAGGTAACTAATTAGTTAATGGAGTAACCAAGCCTTCACCTAAGCAAGTAACTAGCTAGTTGAAGAAAGCAAACCAAGTTGGCCATCTAGTTAGGGAATTCGCCAAAGCAAGGAAAAACCACCCAAGAAAATTCTAGACCAAGCTAGTCATGCCATGACTCATTACCATTCAACCAATAGGAAACAAGCTTCTTTTGCAAGACTTAATCATAGCCATTGAACCATTGGATGGCCTAGATTTGTTCTTGAATTTTAACACATGCATTAAGACCATTTTCTATTCACTTCTACGGCCAACACTTCAAGTAATTATCCAACTAATTCCTTCATTCTCTCCTTCGTTTTCACCGTCCACCATTGGAGACCCCAAAGAGACTATTCGATCAAAACTTCATTCTCTATCATCCTTTCACTCAAAATTTCTCTTTTCTTATTTTTCTACTCCTAAACATCACTATAAGACTATCTCTAGTTGAAAGCTTCTTCTATTTCTTCCATTTTCAAGCTTGAAGATCACTTTGGAGATTCTTCTTCAAAGGTAAAATCTCTTGTTTTTCAATTCTATTTTCATTTCTAAGCTTCCAAGCCATGATTGAACCATGGTATGGTTCTATTTTCTAATATTAACCTTTAGAAAATTTTGTTCATTTTTCCTAGATTCTAAGGAGAAGAACCGAAACCACAAGGAAGAGAAAGAGAAGAGATTTTCTTCATTTAGGGTAAGAGGAAGACAAAAAAAAAATTTTAATTAAATTAAAGTGGTATTAAGAAATTAGGGTTTGATTGTATTTGTAAAATCCATAAGGATTCTTCTATGTGTTGATTTTTATAGCTTTTTATTTACTTGTTTAAGCTTTGATGCATTGTATATGTTATACATTGTATGTGTTAGATTAATGTTAGAAATGCATGAGCATTCCAAAGAATGCAAAAAAAAAAAAACCTAGGTTCGGTCACATTATTGAATGGGAGGAATTAAAATGTTTTACAATGTTGATTAATGAATACCAAATGAATTTTTGAAGCCAATTTAAGTGTTGTTAATATTTACAAAGAAAACATAGTAATTTAAAATATTTTACAAGAATTGGAAAAATATTTTAGTGGTCTTAAATAATTTAATAATTATTTTTTTTATATAGTTAAGAAATATTTATTTGAGTAAATGAGACGAGAAAATGATTTAAAAAGCTTACGCGATTGAGAAAATAGCAAAATATATTTATGCGATTTGGAAATGTGATGTATATTGTGAAAACGGCAAGATTTTGAAAATAAAATAAAATTTCTACGCGATTGATGAAAACAACGAATTTTTTCTGTCTGGCCAAAGTGGTGGACCCGAATGTGTGGACTGTATGAGTGCGCCAAGTGGGAGCGTACTGTATTTGGAGATTTTTGCCACTGAGGGCATTTATGTAATTATTTTAGCCATTGAGGGCGTTTTTGAAAATATTTGAAATTTGAGGGCATTTTTGTAATTATTCAAAGTTTAATGGCATTTTTGTAAATAATGGAGATTTGATAGTATTTTTGTAAATAATTGAAAATTGATGGCACTTATATAAATAATTGAAACCTGAGGATATTTTGGTAATTACGCATTTGTTCATACACTGAGTCATGCCAAATTTAAAATTGGTGATTTGATTAACGAGATGAATAACATCGTGTTGTCGATGTGATAGGCTTAGTGTGTTCACTTTCTGATATGGACTTGGAGTTCATAGTGTGCACTATTCCATATGTGGACAGGAGGTAGCTCCTTCTGGGCCGTGGTGCGTGATAACACACTTATGTTCTCGACGAGCACTATCCTTAATCAAGTTTTGAGAGGACTAACTGACTGCCTGTAGTACACAATTAATTGACTCGTGTGTCTGGGTTGTGTACTATGCCATTATATTTATTTTTCGTGGGCTATAGACACAAAGTATTGACAAGGTAATAGCAATCACAATGGTCACTATAGACACAAAGTATTGACAAGCAATAATGGTCGGGGTAGCCAAAGCTATAGACACAAAGGGTGGACAAGGCAATAGTCCGGATTGGTCAAGCAAGATTAATAGAAATCTCATCTCATTCTCTCGATATCCGAGTATGTGTTGTAGCTCCATGGAGTAGGAATGAGTCATTTTACACTTTGACATATTCATTTTAAATTCATTATATTGTGTGGTGAGTATTTTGAACTCATTATGGGATTTATGTACATTATGAATTTTATTTATGTTAATGTTGTATTATTATTTCATATGTGACATTTGTTGGTTATTTCGAGTTGTCTTACCTCTCTAGTTGTGGTATATATTGTTTGTTTTGTTTGTTGTATGTATATATATATATATATATATATATAGATTATGAAGAAGGGGTCGAAGAAACAAGTGTTGGGCGTGAATACATAGCAGAGGAAGAACCACGATCCACGATTTTCAAATCCGAAGACCTGGAGCCTTAGATCATCCCTAGTGTTAGTATTGATAGGGTGAGATGTCGACACCCGGATTTTTGGGTTTTATCGGTTGGAATTCCACGGAGGAGCCGACAAGCTTGGCGCATCTATGGAGAACGTAACGTTGTTGCTTATACAGAGTAATTACTTTGTCTTTGCGACCGAGTCTATTTCTCGCCCCGCTTTTGTAGCGATTTATATGTTCGGTTGGTACTACCATCGGGGGATTCGCCGTCACCGGAACGGTCTTTTCGGGTTCCCGATGAGTATAGTTTTGTGTCTTCTCGCTTCGGACACCTTCTCGTTAGGACCCCTAATTATATTCCTGGTCCACACGAGCACCCGCAGTTCCCGCTCATAGGTCCTCTGGGGAGGCGTCATGTATTTATGTCATTGGAGGAATCATCCAGAATGTTTCTCCAAGTGACTAAAAATGTGTGACGTGCACTTGGGTTTGTTATCCTTTCGATGTCTTTGGGTTGTAAATATAAACCTTTTATGCTTTCTTTTCTTTTGGTATGCGTTTTTTTTATTTTATTTGGGTTGTAAATTATGTGTAAATTATTTGTACAACTTATGAAAACAAAACTTATGTAAATTTTTGTATATTAGTATCCGATGGATATGTATATGAATGGATATGTTTATGGATATAATGTATATTGTACAGGTGTGCCATATTATCTATGTATGTGTGTATGAATATTTTTTTTTATAGGTGTAATATCTTGAGGATACAACTTTCATGTTTTCAAACAAAGTACGTATACAAGTTTTATTATTTAAGTTTTCTCGTTATCGTTGTTTTATTTTAATTTTAAATGTGACACCCCCACAAGGGTGTTACACTAGGTCATGCCGAGGGTGTTGAGCACTCATGAGTGCCAGATTATGTGCTCTAATGAGTACATGACTTCCTAGGGTGTAATTCTAGCCTAGGCATATATAGAAGTCATGCCTTGTGAGGATGGACTGCACTCATGACATGCAGTATAAAGATACGCCATGACAACTGTACTGGTGACACACAATATAACGATATGTCATCTTTGTTAAATAAACAGGCGTGAGAGCCTAGCCTCCAGTTTTGGACTGGCTCCAGATCTCGTTTTCTTTCCAAAAAATAATAATAAAAAAGATAAAAAAAATATAATAATATAATAATAATAAAAAATTAGTGTTTCTTAATTTCAAAATTTTGACAATAGTCAGTCTATCGATATAGGTGCTATCATTACATTTTCCATTCTTTTCCTTATTTAAACACTCCATTTTCTTCATTTTTATCCAACTCATAATCATTCAAAGGGAGGGTGAGTATAGAAATGGAGGGAGCTTCTGTTCGTCTATTTACAAATATCTGTGTATTTTGTGGGTCAAGTTTTGGGAAGGGTACAAAGTTTGTAGAAGTAGCAAGCACTCTTGGTCGAACACTTGCTGCGAGGAACATTCATGTAGTATATGAGGGAGATAGCATTGGGTTATTGGGGGTTGTATCAATCTCTACACATTAAAGAGGTGGTCAAGTTTTAAGTATCATTCCTAGAGCTTTAACTCAAAAGAGCATCACTGGAAAGACAATTGGCGAGGGATTACAAGTATCAACTATGTATGGATGAATGAGGAAAATACTTGAAAATTCTAATGCATTCATTGCCTTACCAAGTGAGTAAATGATTTATCACACATTTGGCCAAGCAAATCCTTGTCTCTACTTCCACTGTCGATGAGTTAATTGATAAATTACAAGTTTTTGTTTATGAACTTGATCCAGTAATAGCTCAGATAGATTGGTCAGAGAGAAACAGCAAGGAATGTGGATTTGATCTGACACTCTATCTATAACTTACCTTTACCTTTGGTTTTATTTATCGTACTTTGTTTCTGTTTAAATTTGTGTCAGGTTTCTCTTTTCTATAATAGCCATAACAGATAATATTTTCTATCCTTTACTCATTTATATTTTAACATTGAGGACAATGTTGTGATCTGGTTGGGGGGAAGGATAGTTGACATAAAAAAAATTTGTCAACAACTTACTAACAGCAAACCAATTAAGTATAGCAGAGTAAGGAGTAAATTTCACTCTTGAGACGCATCTAAATTGGGGAAGTAACTATTTTACATAGAAATAGCAATTGAAATTTAGGGATCATAACATTATTGAATAAATTATCTTCTTTCTTAAATTCACAAGCTTGGTTTTGGATGTTGAATTAGTGGATTAAGAATGATAGATGTATGCCTTGTGAGATTTTCAGCCTATTGATGAATGAATTGAACAATTGTGTCATTCTTTTCTTTCTTGTGTGATTTTTCACTCATGAAATTATTACTCTAGAACTTACTTTGATTCTTTTTTAGGCTACATTTTCACATGCATACATAACCATGATTAAGATATTTTTTTTGAAATAGCTATTTTAACCAAATAGTCAACCTCGCATATTTTCCTTTACTTTACCCCTTTGAACTTATTTGACAATTTCTTGTTTCTAGCTCATTACGTGGCTTAAATGAAAAATCATGTTCTTACCCAACTTTAGGGAATACGAGAGCATTGGCTTTGTTATTAGATAAGTTCTTGAACAAGTATGGGTGTGTATACAAAATGGTTAGTAAAATAGGAAAGAGTGGCCAATTGAAAAAGAAAACAAACAAAAATAATGAATATAATAAAAAAAATGTTTAAGGAAAGGCCAACAAGGCAAAAAGGGAAGGGAAAATAATATGTAAAGGGGATTTGCATTATGTTGGGATGAACTTTTCATGTTTTTTATTTGAACTCAACCCTAATGCTCGTTCATTATTTTTGGTATTTAACTTATCATATCTATATTACTCCCCTCCTTTACCTTGACCCCATTATAACCTTAAATAAAATCCTCTTGATTTGTGTGTGCATGTGTTTTGAGTAGTGAAGAAGTAGAAGATAAGTAAGCTTACGGTAGTGTAATTTTTCATGGGTTGAATTGAGTGAAATACCTACCTTTTAAACACTTGAGGGATTGAGAATGAATCTTGTGAGGATCTATCATTCTTGACTCATGCTTTTCAATTGAAGTTTCCTTGCGTGTTGGTTTGAGATGTGAAGAAAAGTTACCTCATAAATGTTTTGATCCCTTGAATCTTTAGTTGCTCTCCTTGCTTATAAACTTTTGCAATCTTGAATATCATTGAAAATTGAGTCTTTTAGAGTTTTTAGCTTTTGAGTTTATGTTATTTTTCCTTGGTCCCTAACTTTTGTCTTATGTGTTTTTCTCGGTAATGCAAAAGCTAAGTGTGGGAGAATTTATAGCAATATATTTTATTCATTTAATAATCCTTTCACTGGGCTTCTTAAGGTTCAATTGGGTTTAATTAAGTTGATTTTGTCACATTTTATGATATTGAGCTTAATTGGATCATTGAAGGAATTATTGCATGAATTGACCTTAATTTGTCTATTTCGCAGTGTTTAGTAAATTAGCTATAATCTGAGTTGCAAATATTTGATTGACGTAATTCTGATCTTGTAGGAAATTTAAGACAATTCTCTACAAGTTTTATGAAGACCTTAAGAGATGAATCACACGTTTGGATAATTTAAATTGAAGTGAAATCAAGAGTCAGAATCTTGATCATGATAGCTTGACCTCTAGGCACTCATCAGCCCATTTCTTGAGCTATAGGAGTTTAATTGACACCAAAAGCCCAAATGAAAGCTAAGACCCAAATATACAACTTTCATGAAGAAAACAAGAGATAAATTGGATGTCTAGTAGGTCATATTGGGCCTAGAAGTCAAAACAAGGGTGCCGTTGTTGGAACCCGAATACTGTGCAAATATTAAGCCATATCTTGGGTTGTAGGAGTTGGATTAGGCTAAAACTGGTGGCATTGGAAAGCTGAGACAAAACCCTTTGACTTTCATGATACCACTTATGCAATAGGTGATGTTATGACAGAGTTATAGTCATGTGAAGATAGCTAAATTGGTTGAGTGGGGAGACAAGCATGGCAATAATTTTCCACTGATCCATCCACTCATTAAACAACTATATTGTCATTTTTCACTCATCCACCCACTCATTAAACAACTCCCTTATCATTTTGTACCCTTCATGCTCTATAAAAGGCACCATTGGTTGCTTATTAGAATCATCTTGGTTTAGAGATCAATATCTTGTTCTTGTATTATTTGTTTATCTTATTGTAGTTTTCTTTTGTTCTAAATAGAAATTATGTTCATCTTCTTCTTCTTCTCTCTTTCTTTTTTCTTGTTCATGAGTAACTAATTCTCATTTTGCTTAGGTGAAATGGTGAAGCTTTTAGTAATGAAATAAGGTTAGATTAATCTATTTCTTGTGCTTGAATGATATATTATGAAGTAATCATTATATGTGTTGAATTTTGTTTGCAATTAATTTAGAAATTCTCCTTGTAAAGTGGAGATCTTGATTTGTTGTAGACAAGAGATTGACACAATGTATGCTTGAACCCATTTACAAGTGTTGGCGTTACTAACCCTCCTTGTAAAGTGGAGATATTGATTTGTTATAGACAAGAGATTAGCAAATAAATGTTTGAACCCATTTACAAGTGTTGGTGTTGGTGGATAATTAAAGGAACCATAATATAACTACATATATAACTTTAAAAGAATTTTGAATGTTGTATTTTCTGATTGGAACCTCTGTTATGCATGGATTCTAATTGAGTTATAAAAAGAAATAATCTTGACCTTAATTTATATACCAAGAGTGGATCTCCTAGCCCAACCAAATCCTTTCCTTACATCAAAGAATTTTTCTTCATCAATTACTTGTGGATCAACCTCAGACTCCCGAGAATTTATTACTTGAGACAACCTACACTTGGGTTTGTAACAATACAATTCGCATCAATTATAAGAGATGATCCTTGATAAGGAAAGGGATCCTAAATTCTCAGTGTGAGATTTCTCAATAGTTTCCTTATCATAGATGAGAATTGTAGGAGATGATCCTCGATGGGCAAGGGGATCCTAAATTCCTATATGAGTCTTCTCAATATGTTTCCTCATCAATAGGGCTCGGGTTACTGTTAGTGCGAGGAGGTAACATCCCCTCTCTACCCAAAAATATAAGGAATCGGGTTCTTGGGAATATGCAAGGAGGCATGAATTTTCATAAACATTTTCGTCTGACATTTCATAAGCATTAACATACCACATTTCATCTGCATTAACATTTGACATTTCATGATCATTAACATATGACTTTACATGAGATGTTTACTATGTATATATCATGGATTTGAGTTATGAATGTTTACATAAAGAGAGAATGTAAATGTTTGAATGGTAGCGAGTTATGACTCATGTACTTATGATACCATTATGATCCATGGATGTTATGATAAAATTACTATATATGGTTGATTATGAGAAATTAAACCATAGCAATCAATGAATTTTTTGCCTGGAGAAGAGAAGGGAACAATTTTGACTTTTGCCACCTTTTTGTATGTTCTTAAAAGACTTGATTTCCCCAAAGTAGCTGGACTTATTATGATGTCATTAAATGTGATAAAACTAATGAGGATTTTTTTATTCTCACATCTTTGCTTTGTTTCCATGATAATTTCAGTACGAGATTCTTCCAAGGAGGAGAGATGAAGCTCATGACTTAGAGTAGATTTATTTACTTGTGTCCATTGCTTGTATTCATAGTTATTGCAATGGGTTGTACTAGTTGTATATATTGTACATATTCCTTGGAGGCTTGGTTTATATATATACAGACGCTGATATACTAGTTAGCTGTACTTGTTATATCAGCAAAGAACAACTCTTTAGATGTATATTATTCATGTATAAGTTACTTTTCCCTCTCAAGGCTCTATACAATAACATGTTTAGTTATTATGAAAGTAGTATGATATTTATATGTTAGAAGTAACTTGTCCAATCCTACTTACTCACGTATAATATGAATATACTATGGTTTTAGTATTAGGATGTTACAGGTAGTTTGCTTGGGTGAGGAAGATGATATCACTTAAATCCTATAAGTTGCTCTACTCATGCATGCATTAGGACATACTAGGTATTTATCTAATTATATTGGGGAGTTTTTAATCATTACACTCACTCTCTAATCAATGCAAATTAAGGTAAGTGTTTATCCCCTCTTGCGAGTAATTTCATTGGCTCTAATCTAATCATTACTTTATGATTTTGAGCTTACATTATAAATTAAAATGAATGAATTTGGCTTACTACCATTGTATTAAATTTACAAATTATAACCACTACTTTTATAACTTAAATAAATTATATTTACACTTACTTACGCACTTTGAGCACAAAGTTTAAAGTATTTATTAGATAGAATCACGTATACATTCAAAATCAGAGATAAGCCATTTTATCTGGAACATTAGCTAGCTCACACGTATTCTAACAAGGGATGAGTCATCTTATTTAGAATATCAGCTAGCTCATGTAATTCAAAATATAAGACTGCTAGCTAATTTTGGTAGTCTAATACTAAAATAATTGAGCTAAAAAGGAGGATGTTACATTCGTTAATAACTTGAGTTCGCATAATTGTATCTTTAGATTCAATTTATTATTTAACTTGTGTCTATAAAAAAAATCTAGAAATATCATTTTTAAAACAAAAGTTGTAAATATTATAACACAATACCCATGCAAAGCACAGCCTAAAAGGCTAATGGTCTTTACAACTATTCTGTATCTTGCTTGTATAGTTGTATGTAAAGATATAGGTATAGATGCAATTATTACATATTACTTTTGTTTTTGCTATAATTTTTTTTTTATGACACGGGTGTAATTGCCAGGCTACATTTACTTGATTAGGATTGTTTAAATCTCCTAAAGATTGGACTAGGCCACCCAAGTGCTTAGGTCCATCTTGAATATCGATTCAATTTTTTTGTCTACTCTCTATTCTTATTCTTATTTTTTAATAAAATATTGTTAATTGAGTAAAAAAATACACCTCTCTTGGCAATAACTTCTCTTAATTGAAAATTTTCTATTGCTTAATTAATTAGTAGCATTTTATTTGAGGGACATAATGAAAATAAAAAAAAAGAGATACAAGATGTCCATACCTAGAAAACCACCATCATAAGCATTTTCTACTCTGAGGCTTAAAATAGTATTGACAAGTTATGCAATAGTTTTTTTTTTCTTTTTTTTTTTAATTTTTGACCGGGTATCTTTAGGGACATTACTATGAGATTAATCCTTCAAATATTATTGTGATTAGAAGGTCCTCTTAATAATTACTTTATCTAAGATTTGATCTTTGATCCTTCTTCTGAGAGGATGACTTGGTTACCATTGCGCCTAGCCCTTGTTGGCAGACAAAGGATTTTGATAATGTAAATAACAATACGAATGAAATTTGGTAAAGTAACTAAATTGAATAAACAATGAAAGGATGCTTAGCTTTCCATATAGTTGAGGTTTTGCAACAATTTTTGCTTCTCTATAACATTTATAGTGTCTATGTTTTGTATTTAATTTTAACATCCTAAATCATCTACACTTTAATTATCTGATGACCGTAGTAACTAGTAGCTGAAGAAAAGAGAAAGACTCTCATTGAAACAAAGAATGTACTTTCCTGTACAAAAAAAAAAAGACAATGTACCTTCCATTTGAAATCTAATTGCTCAAAAATTCATATGCTAGGGCCATCTTTTACAAATTACCATCTAAAGAAATCAGACCCTCAAAATGATTACTATGTCTACAGATTTAGATAGGTAAAAATAATGGAGCTAGGATCGTCATCATTTGAAGCAGGGCATTTTTATTAGGAAAATTACCAAATAAATTTCTTTCTCTTTGTTTCCTTGAGTTAATACTAAAAAGGGATTTAGTACCTAAGACACCTGAGTTTCTTGAACAAATCAAATAGAAATTAAAAAACAGTCACTAACTGAGGGTGAGTTACTATTGCAGGTTGGGAAGCTTTCCATGTATGATCAAGCCCAATCCTTCCTAATATCAAAAGTATAGTTGATCTCCAAGTAACATTTGTTGTCATCATCAAGAAACTGCAAAAGGAAAAACACAACAGTATATGGTTGTATCATTATTATGCAACAATAAAAGAAAGGTCAAGAGAATTTCTAGGCAATTTGAGGCACCAATACTTCAGATTTTATAACTCAATTCTTCCATACTACTAAGAATAGTACAACCAAGTACCTAAAACGTATCTTACCCTAAGAAATAAATTTCTTTTATGAAAAGAAAAAGAAAGAAATAAACTTCTAATTCATTGAATATCGTAATCCATTTAAAAGGCACACAATAATAGATTCAAGCTATGTAAAATAATAATAAACTTCTAATTCGTTGAATATCGTAATCCATTTAAAAGGCACACAATAATCGATTCAAGCTATGTAAAATAATACTTTGGATAAATAAGAAAGAATTGACTTGAAATTCTTCATTAAACCTTTTCTTTACTGCTGAAATGGTTACATGAGATATAGAGTAAACATGAAAGACTAGTGAGGTCCCTTGAATATATGGAATAATGTATCAAATTTTGATAGAAAAAAATAAAGACTGCCATATATTTTTGGCAAGAAACTTGAGTACATATGGTAGCAAGAAATGTTAGGTTTTTGAAATATGAAAATTGAAAAGCATCTCAAATTTAAATAAGCTGGAAAGTATTTATCATTACTTCTAATTTTGAAACCTTAACGATTATACATAATGGAAGGTTATGATTATATATGAAATAGAATGTCACCAGAAATAATACTAATAAATTATGGTTGGAAACAGCTAGATATTGTAGGTTCAGGGTTTGACTTCGGAAATAAATGTCTCCCATTGATTTAGAAATTGTACACCATCTGGCCCATCATCTAATTTAAAATAGTCATACATAGCTTGTCAATTATTATAACAAAATTAATCCAAATTTTGTTTTTGAAGGATTTCTTTCCTTGACTTTCAATGCTGGAAATACTTTACCATAAAAGGTCAATCTCGGGTAAGGCTAACTCAGATGGTGGTGATGATATAGGAATTTGAATTTAGATTTAGAAGGCAACTTCATAGAAGTATATAGCTTTTGTGCTTTAGCTGAAGTAACAAGAGTAGAACAACTTCAAGAAATTTACGTGATTCAATATAAAGTCAGCAGTTGCATGTATTCACAGATGGATCCAAAAATTAGTGAGAAATCTTGCAAATGCACCCGAGAACAACTAAAAGTAGGAAACATGGACAAATTGTGTTTGCCTAACTATTTTATAAGTCATCTAAATAGCAATCAAATTCAATGTATTTAATAGTTATCTAACCTTTGATCTTGCAGAATATTGTCCTCTTGCAAATATCCCGGATGGTGTGGTTTCTTCTGGCATCTCATGTGTGTAAGGCTCTGGTTGAGGGCTGAAAGTTCCAAGCATCTCTTTCGAGCTGTCCACTGAAATGAGACTTATTGTAATACAATGCTTGAGGGTTAGCAAATAAGAAGTTTGGTAAAATTAGACTCAATAAGCTTACCCTTGACACCAGTCTTCCAAACAGTATTGGTGTATTTCAAGCCAGACACAATATTATTGCTCACTTCAAAGGTAAATTTCAGATGGTAATGACTACCTTCTTTAATAGTAAACCATAAGCCCTTTGGCTTCCCATTTTCAGGAATGGGAAGAACAATGTCATCTCTACCAGGAGAGATGATAGACAAACTAGTAATTTTCACTTCAGGTTCAAGAATTTCTGGAAAAAACATTAGCACTAAGTTCACTGATATAGGGACAGAAAAAATAACATACAATAAATACATCACAAAGAGACAATTTAATAAAAAAACAAAATTATTAATTGAAAATAGAACTAACAGAAAAGCTAAGCCCAACAGTATAAGAAGTTCAGGAATACATCAGCTAGTCCATATAAAAGGCAATAGAAATAACCATCTAGACTAACACCTTTTCAAGACTGTCATAAGACTTCTCCATCTAATGATTGAAAGAGAGATAATATGAGATTACTAGGATAAGATGCTAAAATTATAAGAAAGCAAGAACAATTTATTATAACAAATCACAACAACACATCTTGTAGTAAGTAACTTCATAAAAGGAACATATTCATCATACCAGTGATAGATTTTTAAATTATTTTATTTTATCATAAATAGAAATGAAGTTGTGATTAGTATGACCGAATCTTTAGATTCACTTCCCGTCAACCACATTTGTAGAAATATACATAAAAGAAAAATACTAGACAGTCAGAATCTTTTGTACATAATTTTGACAAAATGATTTAGCAGGCTTGTTGATTCTTGCATGTGTGAGTGATCTATACCAGTTTATTCTATCCAACAACAACTATTGAATCTAGTTGAATTCTATTAAAAAATGGAACAGTTAGACCATAATCAATTGCAGAGCCAACGGGGGCTAGCGGAGGCCATAATCCCCCAAGTGAAAACCTTTTTCTAATATTCTTTGAGTTTTTTTGAAGTTTTTGAAATTTTATTATTTATTTTGATGTTTGGCTCCATTAAAAGTATAATATTAGTATTTGGCCTTCACAACAAAACAGTTCTAACTATGATCTTGACCATAATCATTCGTGTTTCTATATCAATTGTAAGATTTCACATTTAAAAAATATATATAATATATATATGTGTGCGCGCGCCCGTATGTATAAACACACATATATATGTATATATAAAAACAAAATCAAATACAAATGTGAATAATATAATTAGCTTGTAACGGAAAAAATGTGATACCTCCGATGTTGTTCACATCCACACTCCCAAGAAGTTGTTCCTTCCATTTCCTTAGACTCTCATCATCCTATATTTCCGGGATACAACCAAAAACAAAAGAAAATAATAAGGAAGAAAGCAAGAAACACAATACATTAGCATAGAAATATTTAGATCCAAAAGAAACAAAACCTTATCTTTCTCAAGGTGTTCTTTAAGAGTGCACTGAGGACCCAGCTGTATTTTGGTTCCATTCTCCTCATCTTCCTCCTCAGTTGCATAGATAGAAGATTCACTGGCCTGCCTGCTCAATGGCTGGCCTTCACTTTTATTATGCTCTTCATGTTCTCTTGCAGCCTCACTAGTCTGTCCAGTTTCTCTGTTTTCATCAAACCCCATCTTCTTGAAACTTGAAACAGCTCCAATAGCCAAGGCTGTTAACTCATCAATAGTCACAAAAGGAATAACAAATGTGACAACAAAATGCCGCAAAATAGGGATATCCCACAAAGCAAATTACAATGATAAAGAAAATTATGTTAAGAACGATAGGTGTAAAGGAAAAAAATTCAAAACGCTTCTAAGGGGAAGGGACTATTGAAACCAAAAAAGATGAAAAGAAAAAAGCAATGACAGTTTGTGTCTCATAAAACCCAACAAGGATGAAAGAAGAAGAATGGCACATAATAAAGAAAAGGCAAGAGAAGACAAATGAAAAGTTGTTTGTTTGTTTCATACTAACTTTTAGTGTGTGTGTGTGTGCGCGGTGATTGTTCACAATGAGAGGAGGAGAGAGAAGAAAAATGGTAATTTAGAGAAAAGGTCTTGTGGTGATCCGAAATGTTTGAGTTTGAGAGAGAGTGTGAAGGACACAACACAAATGTTGAAACATTAACAAAGGAGAGAGGAACATTGTTTTGTTGCCAATGACTATCCAGAGATTGAAGAGCTTTGGAGCATGTTTGGTTGAGATTCGGTTCAAGCAAACAAAAAAAAATGAGTTGAGCAAAAAATAAAAAATCCTTCATTTCCAATAGCTGTTTGCATGAATCTAAAACAAAAACAGCCTTATTTGGCTTGGATCTATTATGGGGAACCAAACCTATGTGCTTTGACTCTCTCCCGTGTCTTCTCATTTTAATTTTCTCAATATGAAATGAAGGCACCATTTGTTTAAGAGATTTTTGTGTACGTAGTTATGATCACTAAATTAATCAACAAGTAATATATTATTACTTTAAAATATAAAATATTTGTGTGGCACAAAATTTTAATGTTAATTGGCTTAGTGCACACAACTTGTGTATATCTAATGCACACAAATTATGTGGACCATATGTATACATGAATTCTCTCCTTTATTAGCATTTAAGCTCATTTTGTCATCCGTAACTAAATAACTAAATTCCATTCTGATTTTTCTTTTGGCACTAAAATTACGTAATTTTTGTACAAACACAAGTCCTTTCCCCATTTTGGCACTAAATAATTTTTTAGCTAAAAACTTTCTCTAACCATTTTAATTATCAATATTCTTATCCTTAAAATAAGCTAATATACACACAGATCTAATATCACTTTATTATTTAGGGTAAAATACATATTACATTCTTGAGGTTTGTTCCATTTTCACATTTGGTGCTCAAAGTTTGTTTTGTACTGTAGCTATAATCCCCTTGAACTTTGGTGTTCTTCCTTGAGCCTCGGCATGGTGGTTTACAAGGGATTGAATCATGCCAGAGAGCTCCATAGTCAGTTGGACATGGTGGTGGACACTACTTGCAAAAACACTCTCACGTTCAATTCAATAGGTGAAAAGGGTAATGAGTGAGTATTTAAGCTAGTAGAGAACACGCCTAGAGTTTGTTGAGGTCCCTGTTATATAGACTTAGGGGACGTGCTTACCTAGAGTTTGTTGAGGTCTCAATGTACCATCTTTTTTTAAACTAATAGGACTAGTGAAAAGGGCCTAAGCTTGGTTGGATGAATACCTACGTCTAACATTTCTTGAATCATCTTTCAATCTTAGTTTCAAGTTTTGTGGATTGTGACATACTGTGTACCGAAGCAATAAGGGTAAGCTGGCACTTTAAAGTTAACGGTTGAACCCTTTATTTCTTACTCACCAAAATTATACGGTGAACCAAGTCCCAAATACACTTCCTTATTTAGAGATGTTGTGGATGTGAGAAGACTCGACAATAGGATCATAGCTCTGAAGTTTGTTGTGGAATAAGAGACTTTTAATGTTATCAATGCGTATGCACCCCAAGTAGGGTTAGATGAGCACTGCAAGATAAAATTTTGGGAGGATTTAGAATGTTTAGTTCAAGGAATACCATTAGGAGAGAAGATTTTTCTAGGAGGGGACCTAAATGGTCATGTGGGGAGTGAATCTAGGAGGTATGAGAGTTTGTATGGGGGTTATGGTCTAGGAGTAACTAATGCAGAGGGCAAAGCAATTCTAGATTTTTTGGTAGCGTTTAATTTTACAATAGTTAACACTTGTTTTAGGAGCGGGGGGAGCATCTTATCACATATAGAAGTAGGGGTTCTTGCTCTCAAATTGATTTCTTTCTAACAAGAAAATATGATAGAAAGCTTTGCATGGATTGCAAAGTCATCCCTGGAGAGAGCTTGACTGCCCAACATAGGATTTTGGTTATGGAAGTACAAGTTAAGATGAGAGTAAGGAGATATTGTCGAGACAGAGAGCCAAGGATCAAATGGTGGCAACTAAAGGGAGGAAAACAAATGCTCTTTCATAAGAGGATTATGGAGGAAGAGATTTGGGAGGTACAAGGGTGTGCTAATGATATGTAGGATGAGATGGCTAAAGGAATTAGGAAGGAAGCAAAAGAGATTCTCGGTGAATCAAGAGGCTTTGGACCCAAGGATAAAGAATCTTGATGGTGAGATGCAAGTGTACAAGATAAGGTTAAGGTTAAAAGGGAATGTTATAAAGCTTGGCACGTGTGTAAAAATAATGAAAATTGGGAAAAATATAAGGCATCTAAAAAAAATACTAAGAAGGCGGTGAGCGAGGCAAAAGTTAAAGCGTTCAACGGGTTATATCAATCGTTAGACACTAAAGATGAAGAAATGAATATCTACAGGCTTGCTAAAAGTAGGAAAAGGAAGACAAGAGACTTGGATCAAGTGAAATGTATTAAGGATGAAGAGGGTAAAGTTTTGGTTACGGAACAAGACATCAAAGATCGATGGAAGGGTTATTTTCACTAGTTATTTAATGAAGAACATGGGACATTAGAGGACTCAGACATTCTAAACACTAGAGAGGAGGACCAAAATAAAACTTTTTATCATAGAATTCGGGAGTTTGAGGTAAAAGAAGCATTGAAGAGGATGGATAATGAAAAAGTAGTCAGACTGAATAATATACCTATTGAGGTATGGAAGTGCCTAGGAGAGAAAGGTATAAGCTGGCTCACAAATGTGTTTAACAAGATAATGAGGTCTAAGAAAATGTCAAATGAATGGAGGAGAAGCACTTTAATCCCTATTTATAAGAATAAGGGAGATATACAAAATTGTGTAAATTACAGACGGACTAAGCTCATGAGTCATACCATGAAGTTATGGGAAATAGTAATTAAACGGAGATTAAGACAAGAGACTCATATTTTAGAGAATTAATTTGGTTTTATGCCTAGGTAGCCAACCATGGAAGCAATATATCTTCTACAAAGATAAATGGAGAGGTATTAGAGGAAGCAAAAAGACCTACACATAGTTTTCATTGATCTAGAAAAAGCCTATGATAGGGTACCGAGAGAGGTCTTGTGGAAGGCTTTAGAGAAAAGAGGAGTTCATATCGCCTATATTTAAGCAATCCAAGATATGTATGATAGGGTTAAAACTAGTGTGAGAACATAGGGCGGGGTCACAGAAGATTTTCCTATAACTATAGGACTGCACCAAGGGTCAACTTAGAGTCCGTATCTTTTTACCTTGGTCTTGGATGTGCTTACTGCACATATCCAATAACTGGTGGCACAATGCATATTTTTTGCAGATGACATAGTCTTAGTTGGAGAGTCGAGAGAGGAAACAAATATGAAGCTAGAGCTATGGAGATGAGCATTGGAAGAACATGGCTTTCGTCTAAGCAGGAGTACGACGGAGTATATGGAATGTAAGTTTAGTAAAAGGCGTGTTAATGCTAGCTTAGTAGTGAAAATTGGAGATCATACTATACCACAAGTCACACAGTTTAGGTATCTTGGATCTATCATACAAAATGATGGAGAGATAGAGGGAGATGTAAACTATAGGATTCAAGCTAGATAGATGAAATGGAGGAGTGCTTCAAAAGTTATTTATGATAGAAAAATGCCTCTCAAGTTTAAGGGTAAATTTTACCGCACAACTATAAGACCCGCAATGTTATATGGTACTGAATGTTGGGCGGTAAAAAGTCAATAAAAGCATAAGATCAGTGTCACGGAGATGAGGATGTTGTGGTAGATGTGTGGCCGTACAAGACAAGATAGGATTAGGAATGAATGCATTAGAGAGAAAGTAGGGGTAGCACCTATTATGGAAAAGATGGGAGAATCTTGCCTTAGGTGGTTTCGACATGTAAGGAGAAGACTCTTAGAAGTCCCTATAAAAAGAGTAGATCAGGTAGAGAATAGCTCAATAGGTAGAAGTAGAGGAAGACCAAGAAAGACTATAAATGAAACGATTAAAAAAGATTTAGATTTGAATGGAATTTCTCAAAACTTAGTTTATGATAGAGCACAATGGCTTCGTTTGATCTATGTAGCCGACCCCACCTAGTGGGAAAAAGCTTGGTTGTTGTTGTTGTTGTATAATTCTTTAGAGGTTTTGTATATGCGCAGACAAATTAATTGCCTAGACTTTTATTTATGCTTCTTTATTCCCCACAGGTTGACCAATTATAAGTTGGAGGGTCTTTGGGATTCTTTTCCTAGATACTTCCATAGTTGCTGTTTACAATTCTTGTTTAATTTCCAAATTAATCAGTTACCAAAAACACATAGGACTTCAATTAATTTCATACATAATTATCAAGTTACCTTAATTAGATTTTTCTCGATCTTAGCCATATAGTAGCTACACGAGATGGGCATGGATTCATTTTTATCTTGTTTGGTTAAGTCATTACTCTTCTTACCAGTCTTGGACTCACAAGATCATATACATATACATTCATCCTTTCATATTATCATATATCTGTTTAACATCAATTTTGGGTGCCACTAAGGCATATATACTGTATGCATATACACACAATAATTTGGGCTCATAAAACTATGCCTTACTAGATGACACACTCAAAACAACATCAAAACAAAGTTGTATAAGTCTTAGTGTCTACTACATAGATGAAGTACTAGCATGGATGTAAATATAGGTGTTAGGAAAAATTGACATGTCTTAGATCCAATCTATTGTATAATTTTTTGGAACACATTGTAATTATTTTATTTTTGATAAATAACATGGCATTCAGTTTATGTTATTATATTTATTATTTAATTGTTTAATTAATATGACAAGGTCCTTAATTAAAGTTAGACACTTGTCATAATGATAAAGATCATGATAATTAGAGGCAAGTTTTTATTTATAATTTAATCTAAAGTGTTCTTCATCGTAGGATTATTAAGAATAGGACATTAGTAATCTGAATAGATCAATATTTGTGTGATTGTCTCTATTAGATAGAAATTAATAAATCTCATTTATTAATTCACATATATAGATGATATATATGGAGATATGATCATTGAACTGACTTAACTGAGAATTCGTAATGGTTTATACTATCGTTAAACTGTCAATAAGATATTCTCAAGAAGAACATGTTGTAAACCTTTCCTTTGACCTAAGATTATCATAGTAATTAACAAGTTATTTGTTATACTTTGATTCCAAACACCTAATGCCCTAGGGTGCTAGTTGAATGGATATTGAGTATGACTAAATACTTGTAGAATTAATGATATATCAAGAAGGAATTCATCAACTTTTGGTAAAGAGTTTGAGCTCTATGATTATAACAATAAAATTGAGACATTGGTTAGGGCAATTGAATGAATGAAGAAATGAGTTTCTTAAGTCATTCACTAGTTAGTTATAAAACATAAAGGTTTACTCATTAGAGTTTGACAATTATACCATACTCTAAAATTAACTCAGAACTGGAACGATGGAAGGAAATATTGCATTATTCTTCTAAAGGTTTTTGAAGAGAAAAAGAAGTTACTTCATGCTATCCGGTCGTTAAGGAGTGCTGCTAGACACCAACCTTAATTTGTAACTTAGTTTGACTAATTTACTACCGGCTTAGAATTGAACCTATGAGGTCACACACTAACGAGTGTACCAATCTTTGTTAAAAGATTATTCAATTTATTATTTGGTAATTAAATTAGAGAATTTAATTTAATCAAATAAATAAAGTTTTGATCCAAATGGAATATTATTATATTCTTTGCTACCACTTAGAATATAATTAATATATGATACAATTATCAAAAGAAATTCTATTTGGAATTGAAAAATCAAAACTTTCCAAACGTTGTAACTACTAATGTTTTAAATCCTATTGGATAGGATTTATTGTTGCATATTATCTTGATAGATAAGATTTATTACTGCACGTTATCTTGATAGATAAGATTTATTGCTACATGTTATGTTGATAGATAAAATTTATTGCTGTACATTATCATGATAGATAATATTTATTGTTGCACATTATCTTAATAGATAAGATTTATTGTTGCACGTTATTGTGAAATCTTATTAGATATGCACCAAAAGTCAAGAACATGGTACAAGTGTAATATCCTACTAGTAATTTAATTATATTTTAATAATGTAATAAATAATTGATAAGTACCTCATTTATATTTATATTTACTTAACACCGATAGAATATTATATACTTCATTATCTATTGATTATCTAATTAATTATGTGTAACGGTTAAATACGTAATAAAATTAGTTTCATACTTAAATTAATTAAGTATAAGTTCCCATATATATATATATATATATATATATATATATATTTGCCTTTTATAATCCATACGATAAATGTAACAAAGGAATATAAATTTGATAAAATACAAACAGAAAAAAATTCTAATAATACACTAACTGCATTTATATTTAATATTTACATCCGGTGTGTCAGTACATTTGTCTTGAATATTTACAAAATCCTAAACATTACAATAACTACAAAAAAAAGACATCTCAAATGTATGAATAAGTAAATGAGGTCAATACATCAGTAGATAACACACACCTATAAAGCAGCCAAGTCAGCTATATCCATTTATTTACAAGAAAATGAAATTCTTCAGTAGCAAGGTGAAATACGAGCATCAATATCAATCACACCATCATGTTTCTCTGAACATAATAGATAAGGGGTGAGAATTTATAATTCTCAGTAGGGAAATCATATAGTTATCAAAACATTTATTTTGAACTATGCTATGTCTAGCTGCATTCACTACAAAAAATATGTTTCAAATAGAGTACTATATAATTATACTTTATATTAGTAAAATACATACTAAATAGTATCATTTCACATTCCATTAAATTTTACTTTCTCTTCTTGCTCACATAATAATATATTCCATCATATTTTACTTTCTCTTTTTGCTCACATGGTCAATAACATACCATATAGTTGAGATATCAAACTTTCTAGGGCATCCCCTAGCTCAATGGTTATTCCCACTCCAGGAATCCAATAAAAGTGACTAATGTAAGACTTTCCATTAAATTTCACTGTGCGTTAGCCCATGGACTCACCTTAATGGGTCCTAGAAGATATACATTTTTTCTCAAATTATTAATGTCACATCTTTAGGCTCAAAGCCAATTGATAAAATATCACAACTTTGAATATCATTCTTTCATAAAAACTAAATCAGTATTCATAATTTGTGACATTAGCATAATCAATCATTTACTCAAGATTTCATCATCAATAAAATTTATATCATTTATTTCTATAATTATAACAATAGAATACAATAAACCTCATTAACAAGTAAATGTAATCTTAATATGCATGCTTGGCCGAAGACACTAAATCTTAACAAAGAACATTTTCTTCTCCTTCTCATCATTTCTAGACTATTTCTAGCATCAAAAGATCATTTATAGCTTCAATTTCATTTAAAATCAAAGTTTAGATAAAAAAAAACCCCAATTTAATTTAGACAAAACCCTAGTTCTTAAATCTTCATCTCTTAACCATAATTTCCCAAAATTAACAATCATCTTTATGATTCTCTCTCCGATAACAACCTTATTCTTCAATAAATTCCATAGAAAACCCAAACAAATTCTCAAGAGCACAAATTAAATCTTACTAGCCTAGGGTTTCAATCTAACATAAATAGTTATGAACCAGACTCCTTGATTCAAATACATGGTGAAAAGCATATTAAAACACTTTTAGAAACAAAAACAACTTAGAAAAACTTTGGAGAAAACGTATGACTCCCTACCTCAAGTTAGATGAAATTATGATGAAAAAGGTCAGATTCTTAGCTTAATCTCTTGGTGGATGAACTTGGAAAACTTTGATCCTTCTTGTTCCTTGGCTTTTCTTATTTTTTCTTCAATTTTTCTTCTTTTCTCCTCCTTGGTTCTCTCTTGGTCAAAACTCCTAGTAGCTTCATGTGTTCATCTTTTTTTTTTAATTCTTTTCCTTTTATATTTCCTAACTATCCAATGGAAATGGAAATAAGTGACCTTTCTATAAGTTTCTAACTAATAAAAGGCTTACCAAATGGCTAGGTTTTGATTGGTTCTTAGTTAGGCTATGATGATATCCAATGATAAGTGTAACAAGTATGACTTCTCTAGGCTTCTAACTAATAGAAAACTTGTCAAATGTCTAGATTTTCATTGATTCTTAGTTATTTCATCATGACTTAGTTTTCTAACCAATTAGAAGCTTACCAAATGTCTAGGTTTCCATTGGTTCATGGTTGGTTCATAATGATGTAACAGCCCAATATTTGCTACCCAAATATATCGTCATATAAATGAATAACCCAATATCGGTCTTGCTACTACTAACATACATCAACATCTAACCTATATCATTCATACGCAATAAGTAAATATGGAGAGCCATAATAGCAAAAGTTATATATATACATCACAACCTCAAGGGCTTACTGTTATACATAACTCAAAATAACTAAGCAAATATAAAACATATATAAGCTCAGTTCAAAACAACATTTATAATATGGTATTCCTCAAACATTTTCTTCTTTCCTTTCGAAGAACTCGCACTTGGATTTACATGGCAATACAATCGGGGTGAGAAAACATATCTCAATAGAAGTATTCCAATACTAGCATATATACATATGTACAAACTGATAATATTCATAATTATCGAGTTAACACTCCAATTACAGAAGCAACAACTTCTCATCTCAACAACACGCAATCGCCCATATAATTGCAATGCATGAAAATGTTATGATAGCAATCGCCCATACAATTGCGATGATATGCTTAGTTATGTTTAATGTGTATGTCTATGCAAGTCCTAGAAATGAATGTAGTTTTCAAAATGTTATGAACCCTCATACGTATTGTGGAAATTCCCCACCTCAACTACTCTAGGATATGTTATGACATGTCATGGTTTATCAGGCATAGTGAGGATATGACTCACCAACACTATCCATCAAAACAGGCATAGAATATTACTCACCTCTACTGATCAGCAAAGCAAAGGGGATATTATAAAACTCCTTACTCAACAATGTTATAAGGATATTCACCACATCATTACACATAACATAGAGAGGATAGTCCTCACCAATCTATGCTTCTCAACAATACAAAGAGGATATTATAAACCTCAATGTATTTCTCAAACAATAGAGAGGATATTCCTCACTAATCTATTGTATAAACACATAGAGAGGGTATTCCTCACCAATCTATGTATCTCAAATGTCTCATGCAAAAAATCACTAATTATCTTCCATAATTAGTTCATAGTTGATTTACATACATAAGCACAAAAATGAAACACAATGATGTCAAACACTATAATAGTTAGCATATCAATTGATTTACATTCATCTCTGCGCAAGCATGAACAACAATAATACTAAGTATCATAATATTTGACACCCTCAATTGATTTATATTCACCACACAAACACTTTATTAAATACTTATAGTGGTACTTTAATACTCTTAGAAGAGCAAACATGAGAAATTCCCACACTTGGAAAACTCATTTCCTCAATCCAACATAATATACAATATGTATATAATCATGCCTAATTATTCCACATAATTAGCACTACTAATCTATATGATTCATCACGTTCACGCTTCATTAAATACTCCTACTAGTGTCTCAACACTCTTTAAGAAGCATAAAAGAAAGTATCACACATGTGATCCCAAAATAAGGGCTCTATTATGTTCTTTTCTGCATTGGGCGCTCAGGCGCTCACAAACCAGCGCTTAGGCGCGCTACACGCATAACAAATTCTTCCTGGGCACTAGGCGCTTAGGCACCTGCTCTTCAGCTCCTAGGCGCTCAAAATTAGAATCAGTTTCTGCATAATTTTGCATAAACGATCATTGTTCCATTGGGAACAAGAAATCTTACAATCACTAAAAATCACTTCCAGTGATTTTCTAACCTCAAACAAAGTTCAGCTACACATAGCAACCTTTAATCTACATCAATTTCATTTAATTCAATACTTTTGTGAATCAAAATCCAATCATGACCTAAACCCCAAAAATAACCTAAAATGGGAATTAAGGCTCCAAAAGATGAAAAATTCATTTATACACATCCACAGATTAGTTGCTAACTCAATCATACTAACCACAACAAGATTCAACTTATAAATCATCAAATCACCTCTCAAACCATCATTTCCTCTTCAAGCTCCTCTTGAACCAAAAGAAAAGAATGAAAACAAGCAAGTAAAATAGATTTCCCTCAACCTCAAAGACTTGAAGATGAAGCCAACCTCCACTTGATTCCTCTTCCTAGATTGTTGATCCTCCTCTTTAGTTTCTTTCCTCTCTTTTCTTCTCCTCCTTGGTTCTCTTTCTCCTTTTCACTTTTCTTTCTTCTTTATGTTTTCTCTTCTCTTCTCTGTTTCTCAAATATCCCAGCCATGGGATATTTAATAAGGGAAGTCTAATTTGACTTTTCTTGAATAAGTACCAAAATCTCGATCTGCTAAGAACACTCAGATTTCACCAAATCCTGTTTCATAGTTTCAACATATTCAAAATAAATCTTAAAATTCATTAAAAAATTTATTTCACCAAAAACTGGTATTTTCATATCAGCTGTGGGCTAATTCGGTACTAAAACACACAACCAATATGCTTTAAAATGTCAAACTAACTCCAAAAATCCTCAAACTTTAACTGTAGTACAGTTTCCACATTTGTGACTTGGAAAGAAACTTTTCACATTTATTTCCACTAACTAAGCAGTTTAAGTCACTACCAGAGCAAATAACAGCTATATTTCACACAAAGTGTTACAACAAAGTGCCTAAACGTGCTCAGACAGTCAAAAACCACACAGACATGTTAAGTAAGTATTAGGCTACCTTGGTAACCATATACAAGCCTAACATGTTTTTCAGGGTGTTACAGATGACACTTAGTTACTTTAACCAAACTAACCTAAGTTACCAATCTAGTTCCATAAACTAACTAAATTACTAACCAATTAGTTAGCTTAGTTACTTAGGGTTTAAAACTTTATTTTACTTAATTTTTTTTAAAATTTTCATTTAATGTATCTTATAAATGCTTTTAAGAAATTCCAGTGCTCTAGAAATTCTTTTGTCGGTCTTTTCAGATTTGCTGTAAATAAATAATTCAATTTATATGTAGAAATTTTTAATTTCACGTACGTCCTTAATAACAATTTAATAAATTACACGTATGTCCTATGAATACAGAATACAAAATAAATACTGTCATATTTAATTTAGACGGGATATTACATTTCTCCCCTCTTTTTTTTAAAAAAAATTATCCTCAAAATTTACCTGGTGAGAATAATTCTGGATATTTCTATCACATTTCCTTTGTTTTTTCTCAAGTTGCCTCCTCCGTTGTTAATCCTGCCCATAATATCTTGTCCAAAGGAATTATTTTTGCTTTTAACTATTTTTTCAGAAGTGTTCAAAATTTGAACTAGTTTGATGGGTTACGTCAAGTCTTTTCTTAACTGTACTGGTTCACTAGATAGGATGTGAGAATGATCTAAACAATATTTCTTAAGGTGAGATACATGGAAGACATTATGATGATTTGATAGATTGGGTGGAAGAGCTATTTAATAAACTACTGACCCAACTTTTAAAAAAATTAAAATGGACATCTAGGACTCAATTTCTTGGATTTAAGTGCTCTGTCTATTCCATTTATGGAAGAAATTTTAAAAAATACATGTTCTCCTTCTTGAAATTCTAGAGGCCTTCTTCTTTGATCGGTGTAGCTTTTCTGTCTACTTTGTTCAGTGAGCAGTTTATCTCTGATGTATTTTATTTTCTTTGATGTTTGTTGTACTATGTCTAGTCCTAATAAATTTCTTTCTCTAACTTCATACCAACATAATGGTGATCTACATTTTCTGCCCTATTAACGTCAAATACTGATCCCAATTCTTTGTCCGTTCTAGGATACAAGCGCTCAGTATATCCTCTAATGTTTGAATAGTCCTTTCAGTTTGTCTATCAGTTTGAGGTGATAAGATGTACCAAAACAAAGTTTAGTACCTAATGCTTGTTGTAGTGTTCCCCAAAATCTAGAGGTAAACCTAGGGTCTGTATCAGATATGATATTAGAAGGAATACCATGTAATTTGACAATCTCATTATCGTACAATTGAGCAAGTCTATCTAATAAATAAGTAGGCTTGATTGCTAAAAATTGGGCTGTTTTGATTAATCTATCTACAATGATCCAAATATCATTATACCCAGAAGAAGTTCGTGGCAATCCCATCATAAAATCCATTGCTACGCTACCTCATTTGCATATAGGGATCTCTAATGGTTGAAGCAAATTAGTTGGTCTTTGGTATTCTATCTTAACTTCCTGACATATTAAACACTTAATTACAAATCTTCCAATTTCCTCTTTCCTTTTTGGCCACCAGAAAATTTCTTAAGATCTTGGTATATTTTAGTGGTTCCTGAATGAATAGTATATTTACTACAATGGGCTTCCTCCAATATTTGATTTCTCAATTCTTTATCATCTGAAATATATAGCTTGTCCCTATAAATCACAGTCTCAGCATTTGTTACTTGACATTCCCCTTATTTTCCTTAAGCAACTTGATCTTTGATCATTTGCAAAATTTGATCAGTGTTCTATTTTTTTTTTCTACCTTGTAATTTTAATTTCACTGACAATTTCTATTTGACTCATGCATAAAATTTTAAGTTGCAAGGTTATTGTGAGATTTAAATCTCAAAATTTCTTTAACAACTCAAATTCTTGAATCATCATATAGGATACATGTAGTGATTTTCTGCTAAGGGCATCAGTTAGCACATTAGCTTTTTCTGAGTGATGTTTCAATTCAAAATCATAATCTTTTAGAAATTGTTCACTAAATACTTCAAATTTAACTTTATGTAGATAATGTCTCCATATTTTTCATGGCAAAAACTACAACTGTCAATTCTAAATCATGGGTTAGGTAATTTTCCTCATGTAATCTCAATTGTCTTGAAGCATAAGCCACTACTCTTTCATTTTGAATTAACATACACCCTAGACCCTACTTAGATGCATCACTATACACTATAAATTTTTCTTTAGGGTCAGGGATAATTAATACAGGAGTTGTAGTTAACTTCACTTTTAATTCCTGAAAATAATTTTCACATCTCATTTGTCCACTCAAAAGGCTTTTCTTTCCTAGTTAATTTGGTCAGAGGTAAAACTAATTAAGAAAATCCCTTAGAATCTTCTGTAATACCTGACTAATCCTAGAAATCTCCTGATTTCAGTAATAGTTGTTGGTCTCTCTCATTGCATCACTGCTTCCACTTTTCTAGGATCAATAGAAACTCCTCCTTGTGATATTACATGTCCTAAAAATTTTACTTTTTGAAGGCATAATTCACATTTTTCTAGGTTAGCAAACAATTGTTTTTCTCTTAAGATTTGAAGGACTTGTCTAAGATGTTGTTCGTGCTCTTCTGCTACCTTCAAATAGATAAGAATATTATCCATGAAAACAACCACAAATTGATCCAAATAATGTCTAAAAGTGTGATTCATGTAATCCATAAATACTGCTGGGGCATTGGTCAATCCAGAAGGGTATGACTATATATTCATAATGTCCATATCTAGTTCTAAAAGTAGTTTTAGGAATGTCCTCTAGTTTAATCCTAATTTGATGGTATCATGATCTTAAATCTATCTTTGAAAATATTGATGCTCCCCTAAGTTGATCCAACAAATCATCAATTCTTGGAAATGAGTATTTATTTTTAATGGTTACTTTATTCAATTGTCTATAATAAACACACAACCTTAAACTTCCATCCTTCTTCTTTACAAAGAGCATAGGGAATCCCCAGGGTGACATACTAGACCTAATAACTTTCTTGGTTAGGAGTTCATCTATTTGCTTTTTAAGTTCACTTAATTCCAATGGGGACATCCTATAATATGCTATTAAGATAGAGCTTGTTCCTAGTATCAAATCAATAGAAAAAGAAATTTCCCTTTCTGGGGGTAATTCATTTATTTCTGAGGGAAATACTTCTAAAAATTCTCTTATTATAGGGATAGTTCTTAATTTTTGTTGTTCCTCTAAATTTAAAGAAAACAAGAGAACATATGCTTGTGCATATTCTTTTAAATATTCCTCAACTTGAATGGCAGAGCAATAAACAGACTCATTGTTAACAAATTTAGACACAAAGGTTTCAATGAAATTCACAGAGTTCTTAGAACAATTGAGAACAACTTGATTTTTAAGACATCTAGACCATTCCAACAACAATTTTATTTTATTTTTTATTCTTATCATTTTTCCTTGACTAGAACTTAGTTTATAGAATCTAGTTGGCACTTAAAAAGTTATTCATTATCTAGCTCATCTCCATAACATCTCATTCACTAGTTAATTAATATTTTTTACACAGAAAAAGATAATATTGAGAGTATCTTAGAATAAGTTCATTATGCAGAATTTGTTCTATGGTACTTAATTAATTTGGTTCTATTAGGGTAGTATCCATTCACCTACATCTAAACCAACTTGGTTACAATGTAAGCCATTTAAATGATGAAGACTTGTTCATAATAGAGCATTCATAGTTCAGACAAATCCCATCAAGAAACTACTATTATTAAAGTTTGTTAGACATCTAAGAATTGAAATAACCATGGCAGCAAGCAATCCTATCTTGTTAACAACTATTCTAACAGCTTGTCAAGTACATCTTCACCAAAACTTCATATAGAACATAACAACAAAACTCATTTAAGTTATATCCAAAGTCAACCTCACTTCAAGCACAACAAGACCAAACATTGGTAGCAAACCAAATCCACAATTAACAAATAATGTTCTACTTACATAAGAGGAAGTAACATAAATAGAACATAACAATCATATGTGAAAGATCATAGAATAATCCAAACACAATTTCATTTAATTAAATTACACAATTTACAATCACAAGGAGGGAATAACTCTTGGGTCAAACAATACAAAGTGATAAGTTTATTTATTTATTTTATTATTATTATTATTATTATTATTATTATTATTATTATTATTATTTATATTCTTTTTGAGTGAATTCTTCTTCACTGTTTTATACATTTTTTTATACCTTATAATTCTTACTTACTGAAATCCTTACTACATATCTACAGTTTCCCAAATTTCGACCACATACTAACCAAAATTTCTTCCTTAAGAACTTGTTTGGGACTTAAAATCATCAAGAAATGAATTTGGTGTGATCAAATTTCATATTTTGGCCAATAGAATAGTGTCCATTGCTGCAAAATTATGCAGCAAATGTTGTTGAGTGCTCAAGCGCATGCTGCCCAGAAGAACATGCTATAGTGTTCACGCGCCCAGGCACTGGCGCTCAACGCACTCAAGCGCTGATACAGGGTAGAATAGTGATCTTAACATTGTGATTCTAATTTAATTTCCTACTTATTGGGATCATTTGTGCAAGCCTTCTATGGTATAAAGAGACACTTTATGGGATATTTTTAGGAGAGAATTATCAACTTGCATATATGAAAAGTTTGGGAAATTATTAGATATTCAAAGGGTGATTGAATGTCTATGTTGGTGTTTAGAACTTTGTTCAACATGAGGTTGATTTCTAATTCACTTGTCAGTGATTTTGGGATGTTCTAAATACAGTTTAGCTAGAGATATGAGTTTGGAAACCTTTGTTAGATAAGTGAGGCTAAGATTCTTATATACTAGTGTTTGACATGTGGCTCAGATGATTGATTTTCAAACTTAGTATTTGTTAATTTCCTATGTATTCTGACCTTAGATGGTGTATATAACCATACGACCTGAGAATGAAGTGTTGGATCTGAATTCACGTTGCATGTTTGCTTATATGACTAGGGTTGCCAGTGTATGGGGTTGGTAGTAGTACTCTTACCTTTGTGGGGGGAACGAGTCCACACATCACCAGTTAGTGTTAGGGCTAGATGCCTATCCTACTTAGTATATACAAGGAACGGGAATATGAGAAATATGTAAATAACTTGTGTTTTCAAAATTTAAAACCTACATTAACATTGCATGATCATTCTATTAGGACTTTGTTTGAGCATAATCATACTTGATATCATAAAGCATTGCATGGTTGACAATTGTATGGGCACTTGTCATGCCTTAATTGATTGATTGTTTGGTTGCTTGTTCAACAATATCTTAGGATTGTATGGACGATTCTTTGATATTGTTGTTTATCGGATGTTCTTTTACATAGAGTTCGTTTTTGTGTTCAGTTAATTTATTTGTTGTAAATGATTAACTATTAGTTTTGGTATGCTGATACTGAGAAATTATGATTTCTCACCTGTTGTGTGTTCCATGTAAATCCAAGTGAAGTCCTTAAAAAGGGAAAGGGCAAGGGAAATAAGAAATAGAAGGCTTAGATTAGTGTTTTGTTTCTTTGTGAACTAATTTGTATATTTGTATATTTCTGGTTGTTTATAAAGGCTTATGTATACATTATGACTCGTCAGCCAGCATTATTTGTATATATGATTTTTTTATCATTCGTGACTCTCTATAATGACTGTGTAAGTTATTATGGGTTTTTATTTTCTACATTCTTTAGAAGTAACATTCTTAATGTAACTTATTTTAAGAAATTCCATTTATTTTACGATAATTCATATTAGGGTGTTATATAGTGATGTGAGTAATATCCTCTCTATCAATTGTGAAATATATTGAGGTGCGTAATATCCTCTTTATGTTATTGAGTATAGAGCTAAGTAATATCCTCTTTAAATTAATTCAATAGTGAGGTAAGTAATTTCTCATCGTGATTGTTGGTTAGTGGAGGTGATTAATATCCTCTGTTTGTATTTGACAGGTAGTGTAGGTGAGTCATATCCTCACTATACCTGATAATTCATAGCATATCATAACATACCCTAGAGTAGTTGAGGTGGGTAATATCCTCAATATATCTAAGGGCTCATGACATCTTTAAATTGCATTCACTTTTAGGACTTGCATAGACATACTCATTAGACATATTAGGCATATCGTGGAAATTGCATGGGCGGTTGTCACCATGACATGAAATCATGACAATACAATTATATGGGCAATTGCGTACTTTTGTAATGGTAGTGTAATATGTATGATTGTATAAAGTTCTGGTATTGGAATAATTCTACTGAGATATGTTATTTCTCACCCTGATTGTATTGTCATATAAATCCAGGTGCAAGTTCTTCAAAGGGGAAGAAGATGTATGAGGACTAGCTTAGTATAGATGCTATTTTGGACTGAGCTTGTATATATTTTATATTTGCTTAGTTTGTTTTAAGTTATGTATGACAATGGTGTGTGTGTGTATATATATATATATATATATATAATGTTAGTACGTGGCTCTGCATAATTATTTATTTGTATAAATGTTATGGGTTTAGTTGATGTATGTTAGAAGTAGAATGACCAATATTGGTTATTCTTTTATATGATGATATATCTAGATGTCAAATATTAGGATGTTACATTATGGTATTAGAGCAGTTCATCCTATTAAGCCGGGGTATGGACTGACTATGCTTATGCATGTGTAGTGATGGTTATGCATTTCTCATCTCTTACATATGATTGTTTGAGTGGAATTGCATGTTTTGCATTTGGTATGTCTGTTTTAGCTACTGTTACATGGTTACATAATATTGGGATTAGCTACCTCTATATGGATTGTTATATATTTACAAGAAACTATGGCAGCATGAGGGCGACCGACAACATAAGGGCGACCGTGTGGGAGCCTGAATAGGGACTTTAGGAATGAAGGCACAAATATGGCCACAACTATGATGGCAATGGCCAATGCCATGAGGTAGCAAATAGAGCAAGCAGTGGCAACTGCTAGAGTGCTAGATAGGTTGGTACCTCAGCAACCAATACCACCACCAGTACCTCACTATACCTGATAATTCATGGCATATCATAACATAACCTAGAGTAGTTGAAGTGGTTAATATCCTTAATATGTCTAAGGGCTCATTGTAACACCCCGAAATTTCTTTTTTCAGTTAATTATGATTTTTATGTGATTTTTGTGAATTATTTGATTTATTTTTATTTTTTTGGATTTTTGTGTGCTTGAAGCGGTGCTTGAAAAATAAAATATTTTCGGGGCTAGAAAATTTTTGACTGTTAATGCGGGATCGGGGGAGCTTACTAAACTTGAAACTGGAAACAGATTTCAAAATTTTTCTTTTTCTGAGATTTTATTCGACTGATGAAATCTATGTAATTCTATTATCCATTGGATAATAAACACTAGTTTTGTTAGCAGTAACCTTTGTCCATTGGTTAATACCTACCAGTAAATATCTTGTTAGATGACTAGTCATGAACTTATTCATAAACTTACTTACTACCACTCATGACTTACTTTATTGTGAGCCAATGGGAAACAAGCTTCCAATATAAGCTTGAAGGAAGTCAAGTTTTGTGGCTATGACTCATAATGATGAACCAATGGGAAGCAAGCTTCCAAGGCAAGCTTGAAGAGAAACTTGGAAGAGAAGCTTTGGCCACCCTACACCTTTAGGTGTACATGGCCAAGGAGCTTGTAGGACAAGCTTAGAAGACAAAATGATTACTTAATCTCACTTAAGTTTATCTTGTCTTTTTTTTTTTAACAAAATACCAAACTTTCTCATTTTCTCTCCTTAGCAATTTTCGACCAATACCTCAAAATTTCTCTCCAATCTTGTTCAATCCAAACCAACCATATATCTTGATCTAGACACCATTTGGAGACATTTTCATGTTGTGAACTTCTTCAAATTAATCCATCTTCAATCACTTTCTCCAAGCCTAAGTTTGAAGGTTTTTGGGTGAAGTTCTTGATCTTCACTTCTAATTTTATTCTCAAGTTCTAGACCATAAACTTGATCCATGGTCATCTTATTTCAAGCCTTAGATTTTAATAATTATATGCTTAAATTGTTTTAAGGATTTGTTTGGTAGTAGAAGTTCACTCCAAGAAGGCAACTAAGGAGCTTTTTGGTCATCACCTAAGGTAAGAGGGAGATTAACCTCATCAACCAACTTGGTTGTGAGAAATGGAATTTGTGGTTGTTGGTGAAAAATTCATGTGAGGATTTATTCACTTGATTGTGTGAATTTAATGGTTTGTGCTTGTTTGGCTATATGTGATTAAATGACTCTTATAGTATGCATGAAGTTGCTATGGTAGGAATTGATGATTGAAATGTTTTACATGCTTTGAATCATATGTGAATGGCAAAAATTTTTGTCCCAATGACCATACATGGCTCACGGCCATTTAGCCCAAGATAGGGTATCCAAGGCAAAATATTTTATTGATTGTGAACCTAGATGATTAGGTGACAATAATATGATTTAAGTATTTACAAGTTGAAAATGAGATGAACAAAATTTTACCATTTAAGAATAATGGATTTTCAGCCATGATAATGGAAATAAGTTTGAAAGATGGTTTAAAATTTAAAGTATTTTATTTAAGAGAGTTCTTAGTAAAAGTAATTGAAAAAGATTTTTGAAATGTTTTGATTAAATCAAAATAATGTAGATTTTGTGAAAAATGTTAGAAAATATCACTTAGAGGAGAATATTGGAATTAAGGTTCAAATTTTATATTAAACATGGAAAGTCTCAAAATTAAGCTTAGAACATCAATAAGCATTTTATACGATTGAAAAGTATTGATAAAACTTTATGCGATTTAAAAATGTTGATTTCGAGTTACGCGATTAAGAAAACGTGTTAAAATTTTTACGTGACTAAAAAATGACGTAGAAATGTCACGTAATTTAGAAACGTAAAGTTGGTGTATGCCCTAGAGGCCAATACATTTTCTTTATTTACATACATTCTATTATACTATTTTATATATGAGGCATTTCATTTATTGTGTTCTTTTTTTATAAACATAATAAAGTCCTTAAGATGGTAAGTTTGATGCCATAGGACATCAATTGGATGACTTGATCGTGAGATCCTTTTGGTTACAACACTATTCTTAAATGTCCCTAGTCAAGTATTATTATTAATTAGGACAAGAATAATACATTGAGACTAGCATGTGCATAAACTGATGACCACATCTCACAGGTCATGGATACGAGATATCAAGTCTTCACATGGGTACATATTAGAGTAATGATGTACTGGACTGACCCACCATGAGAACACTACATGGATCGTTACGTGAGTGTAATAAGTGATTCTCATAGTGACAATAGTGTCTGTGGTCCTTTGACCTGAACTCACTACGATTCCTACATGAGGAGTTGTGTGTTTTAATGCCATCAAACGTCATTTGTAACAAGGTGATTATAAAGTTGGTTATTGGATATACCGCGATTCATGCAGAGGGATGTGAGTGACCTAGATGGGATTTGTCACTCCTACATAACAGGAGCGATATCTTCGGGCCCCCTGATTGAGTGAGACTACGAAATGCATGGCCATGCTCAAATGAGTCAATATGAGATATTGATTTCATTTGTTGTTACAAAGTCTACTCGAATATCAGGAAACGAAAGATTGGACTATACAAGGGTGACGCATTCCATGCCTTATGTTCAATCTTGATATCTTGACAAAGGAACTAAACAACATGGAAACATTGGTCACAGAAAGGTTATGTTAAATCACTGACATTCTTATTACTTGGGTAGCAGTGATGTGTTGCTAGATACCGCTCACTGCTTGTAATATTAAAATGAGATTTTAATATTACTGCCAACGTAATAAGAACCTGTAGGGTCACACACATAGAGCAGACTAAAATTGGAGCAATGGATCCAAGTTGGACTCGGATTCAAATATGGGCCAGACTCATAATAGATGGGTCTAGGGTTGCACAGCTTACCTTGCTATTGCTCACACTCACTTAAGGCAATCACTATTATAAATAGTACTACTAAGGGGCTGCTAAGATACATTATTATAGAACCCTAGCCGCACCTACAGAAAAGTGAGTGAGAGAGCGATAGGTTTCTTCTCTTCTCTTCACAGCTAGCACTGTGTGAGAGACGTGAGGCTCTTCTTTACGGACGTTGGACGTTCGTGAGTTTGCTTGTGTGGATACCGTAGAGATATCGTTTCTATTACGGTGTTAGTGATTCATGTCCTTCCTTTTGATCACGCTTCAAGAGGTAAATAATTTAAAAACTCGGATTATGGCTTTTTCGCATAGATCCTCGGTGGGAATCCTATTTTTCCATTGCGTGATGTAACCACAATTCCTTACACATAACAAGAAGTGTTACGCGATTGTGATAATACAACAAAAATACTTTGCAATTGAGAAAAATAGCAGATTACTGTCGGGACGACGTATTGGACCCAGAGACGTCAGTTGACGGCTTAGCCCAGTGGTGGCTTGATTTTTTTTGTGGAATTCACGTAGTTAATAATTATTGATTCATGAAGTCATTCTATCATGCATTGTGAAAGTCATAGTGATTTTGTTTGTTAAGGCTGTATGCCTAAGAGATTGAATTACACCTTAGTGCGGGTGCGAATTGCATAGTGAAGATCAATAACTGATGTTGGGGGCGTCGGGGTGCAGTCATTCCACAAGTGACCGGTTAGTAGCTCTACTGCGCTATGGTTGCTGATGCAAACGCATCGACGATCTCGATGAGACTCTATTCCTATTCATGATCAGGTGTTGAATGACTTATATAAGCCATGATGCGTATGCTGAGAAAGTTGGAGCACTTGAATTGAGGCTAACGATATACAGACATGTCTCTCGATTATTCTCTCCGATATTGGTTTTAGCTCCATGGAGTAGGGGTTGGTTCATTGTACATATGCATAGTTAATAGACATGTTGTTGTGATATACATTTGTTGAATTATCTATTAATTAATATCATGACTGTAATTATTGATTTCTGTACTAAATGGCATTATGATTATTACTATTTTCTTTACTGCCATACTGGTGTGTGATGTAGGGGATCTCACCTCTTTATGGTATTGTTCTGTCTATTCTGTTTTATGTTTATGTTCTATGAAGACTGTGATCGCGGCGAGGCGGGATCTTTTGAGTTTCATTAGGGTGCAGTTCCATGGAGGCACTGACGCATGGCGCGTCCATCTGGGCACTAAGCGTATTGAGTATTATGGGGATGTTACCCTATCTTTGAGTAGGACCCGCCATGGGGTTACTACTTTTTCTTTTGATGCTATTATCTATCTAGAGTTTTATATGCCTGTCAAGGAGTTATGGGGTGATCCTCATTATACTCCTAGGGAGGATTATGAGATATCATCTTCTCAGATTCCCGTCTGTTGAGACATACCCCGACTGAGGGATTTGTCTATTGAGGATTCCGAGGAGGATCCAGTGGAGGACCCTTCCCTCCAAGTGTTTGGACTTGGGCCAGATTAGGTTTTGTTATGGTAGTTGTAATTATACTTTTGGGTATGTAAGTCTAATGTATTTATGTTGTCAAAATTATGTTATATATATATATATATATATATATATATATATATATATATATATATATATATAAGGTTGTATTATTCAGTTCACTATGTCTTGTGTTCTCTATATTCTATTAAATTTATATTATCCGCGAAAAGAAATTTTAAAACCCGTATAATAAAATAATAAATCATTTATGACTTGGTTTTAGCTTTAAAATTGTTGGTCTGAAATGTAATTCCTAAAGGAGGGTATTACATTAGTTGGTATCAGAGCCAGGTTCAGTTTGTCGGGTTTGTGGTTAGGTCTGTCTTGTTTGTGTTGTGTGCTTCTCTATGTTTTGGTTTTCGAAAGGTGACAATATTGCTTGAAATGAATACATTTAGTTTCACTGTATTTTGATTAGTCTAACATTGAAGAAAGGCAATGGCTTGTGGTAGAGGTGCGCATGTGGACACAGGACATGACAATGATAATATGGCTATGGCTACAGCCGCAATGCAGAGAATAGCTAATGTAATACTACAACAAAATTAGAGGGCAGCTCAGTAGCAGGAAGCGACAGCCGAGGCTCAGAATCTATTAAAGTTTTGCTGCAATAATCCACCACAGTATATAGGCGAATTTGATACAGAGAAAGCGGACCTTTGGATCAAGGAATTAGAGAAAATATTTAGAGGAATAGGATGTACGGACGAAAAGAAGGTGACCTATGCTACTTTCATGCTCGTTGGAGATGGTGAGGACTGGTGGGCAAGAACTCAACGGTTGCTAGAAGCTGAAAGAAGATTTATCACATAGGAAGTCTTCCGGAGCAAATTTCTGGAGAAATATTTTCCAGCTAGTACGAGGCACATAAAGGAGATGGAGTTCCTTGGACTAAAGCAAGGGGGAATGACCGTTAGTGAATATGCTGCTAGGTTTGAAAGTCTATCAAAAATTTCACGATACTTTTAACTCCAGCCCGATGAGGAATAGAAGTGTCAAAAATTCGAAGAAGGTTTGAGGCATGATCTGAAGCGAGCAATACTACCTTTGGGGATAGAGTAATTCCTAACTTTGTTGGACAAGTGCCAGCGCGAGTTGGATCAGTCTCGGGATACGAGACCTCGTAACTTTGGACCATCTTGGTTCTAATGGGGGAGTAATAGTAATACCAGTTGTTTCCATTGAAAATCGTATTCACGACCACCGGGGAATCAACAGCAACAACAAACATATGGAGGAAGTACTAGTGGTAATAGATTCAGTCAGATCGTGGCATATTTACCGAAATGTATGAAGTGTGGAAGAGATCACTTAACAAAGGAATGTACGATAAAGGACATAATCTATTTCTGGTACGGGAAGCCCGGACACATTTCTAGAGACTGTACTCAACCAAAGACAGAGCCTTCTGTTAGTAATGTATGTTCTTCAAGGCCTCAAGCAGGAGGGAAAGTCTATACCATGAGTGGAGTAGAAGCCTCCCAATCCGAAGATCTAATCAAGGGAGATTGTGCCATAGGAGGTAAGCCTTTAACTGTACTGTATGACTCGGGGGTGACCTATTCTTTTATTGCCTATGACTGTGTGAATCAATTAGAGTTTTTTGTGTCTTCATTACTATTTGACTTGATTATTGCTACTCCTATTGCTAAACCTATTATTACTACTCAAGTCTGCTTAAACTGTCCTATTACTATTAGAGACCGGAACTTTTCTATTAATTTAATTTGTTTACCTCTTTCACAAATAGACGTAATTTTAAGATTGGATTAGTTAACTTCTAACCATATCCTGTTAGGTTGTTCCAAGAAAACTTTAGTATTCCCTGAGACTAAGATTTTTGGATTTTTGACAACTGACCAAGTTAAAGCTTCCTTGAGGGAAGAAGCTCAAGGATACATGTTACTGTTTTCCTTGGAGGTCAAGAGTGAGATGAATGTGAATACTATCCCTGTAGTCAATGAGTTTCCCAAAGTTTTTCCTGATGATGTACCTAGACTACCACTGAAAAGAGAGATAGAATTTTCTATCGACCTTGTACCAAGATCTGATCCTATATCCATGGCAGCATACTGGATGTCATCGTCAGAATTAGCTTAACTAAAGAAGCAGTTGGTGGAACTATTAGGAAAGTAGTTTGTGAGACCTAGTGTATCACCATGGGGAGCTCCAGTATTGTTAGTTAAGAAGAAGGATAGAACTTCTCACTTATGTGTGAATTATCTCCAGTTGAACAAGATCACAATCAAGAACAAATATCCATTTCCGAGGATAGATGATTTGATGGACCAACTGAAGGGAGCCACTATTTTCTCTAAGATTGATTTACATTTTGGTTATCGCCAGATTCGCATAAAAGTAGTGGATGTTCCCAAGACGACGTTTTGAACACGTTATGGGCATTATGAATATCTAGTGATGTCGTTCGGAGTGACGAATGCCCCTGCAATATTCGTGGATTATATGGATAAGATCTTTCATCCTTGTCTAGACAGATTTGTTGTTGTCTTTATTGATGACATTCTGATATATTCTCGAAGTCAGAAGGAACACGCTGAACATCTCAGTGTGGTTCTCTAGATTCTGAAAGAGAAGCAGTTGTACATTAACCTCTCAAAGTTTGAGTTTTAGTTAGAGAAAGTTCAATTTTTGGGTCATGTATTTTCAAGGGAAGGAATTACGGTCGATCCATTGAAAGTTGAAATAGTTCTTCAATAGGAAAAATCGAAGATTGCAATGGAGATCCATAGTTTTATGGGATTAACTGGTTATTACCGAAGATTCATCGAGGGATTTTCCAAGATAGCAAGACCTCTTACCCAGCTCACATGAAAGAATCAAACTTTTGCATGGACTGATGCATGTGAAGAGAGTTTTCAAGAGTTGAAAAGATGATTAACTACTTCTCAAATATTGATTCTACCTAATCCCAATGAACCTTTTGAGGTATATTGTGATGCTCTGCATCAGGGTTTAGGTTGTGTGTTTATGTAGAACAGAAAGGTTGTAGCGTATGCTTCGAGGTAATTGAAAACACATGAGAAGAATTACCCTACTCATGATTTTGAGTTAGCTATTGTTGTGTTTGCATTGAAGATCTGGAGACATTTTCTGTATGGAGCAACATTCAACTTCTTCAGCGATCATAAGAGTCTGAAATACCTATTTGACCAGAAGGAGTTGAATATGAGACAAAGGAGTTGGTTAGAATTTTTGAAAGATTATGATTTCCAACTTCAATATCATCCCAGAAAAGTGAACGTCGTAGTAGATGCTTTGAGTAGGAAGATACTTAGTGTCTCTGCTATGATGATCAAGGAAAGAGAATTGATAGAACAATTCAGGGATATGCAGTTGTCTGTAGAATCGACACCGGGAAGACTTTGCTTGAACATGATTACTATTTCGAATGGATTCATGGATGAAATTCGAGATAAACAAAGGAGTGATCAATATTTATAGGATGAGAAGGAGCTAGTGAAGCAAAGCACTGTGTGAAAATTTGAGGAAGGACTAGATGGAATTCTAAGGTTCGAAGATAGAATTTGTATACCATGTGATCTGAAGCGTAGGAGATTGATTCTTGACGAAGCCCACAAAAGAAAATTGAGCATGCATCCAGGAGTGACCAAGATGTATCAAGATTTGAAATGGTTATACTGGTGGCAAGGGATGAAGAGGGACGTAGCCAAGTATGTAGCATCCTGTCTAGTTTGTCAGAAAGCTAAAGTTGAACATCAAAAACCTTCAGGAATGTTACAACCTCTGACTATTCTCGAATGGAAATGGGATGGTATTACAATGGACTTTGTTATTGGATTACCAAAGACTCGAAAGGGTTATGATTCCATATGGGTGATCGTTGATCGGGTTACAAAGTCAGCACACTTCTTGCCCATAAACATAAGGTATTCAATGGAGAGATTGACCCAGGTGTATATTGGTGAAATTGTTAGACTTCATTGTGTACCCTCTAGTATTATTTCTGATCGAAACCCAAGATTTATGGTACAAGGTTTTTGCAGAGTCTGCAAGAAGTAATGGGGACAAAACTTCGTTTAAGTTCTGCGTATCATCCACAAACAGATGGCCAATTAGAGAGAATAATTCAATTGTTGGAAGATCTGCTAAGAGCCTGTGTTTTAGAAGAGACTGGGAGTTGGGATGAATTCTTACCTCTAATAGAATTCACTTATAATAATAGTTTCCACTCAAGCATAGGGATGGCACCCTATGAGGCATTACATGGATAACTGTGTAGAATGCCTTTGTGCTGGTACCAAGATAGGGAAAATCTTGCGTTAGGACCTGAACTTGTACAACAAACAACAGAAAAAGTTAGGGTGATCTAGGAAAAGATGCGGGCAACTCAGAGTCTCTATAGGTACTACTACGCTGTGCTCCATAGGGGAGGTGGAAGAATAGAACCTCATGGGTAGTAAATTCAGAGGGTAACTGGGATAGGCACATTACGGTGGACTTCTCCGTAGCACAGCAATGGCAGCGGTGGTGCGAGGGGTGGGTACCTGCAAAAGGCACAGCGATACTCAAGTTAGACCGTGCACAATAAGGACAGTCTATATATTAGAGGAGATGTATACCTTTGAAACCTGACATGGTATTTATATGAGCGTTTAGGATGAGTGCAATATGTATTAAATGTAGTTATTTAGGATTAGAATCCGTTAGGGATTGTGAGGAAAAATAATGAATGAAGAAAAATAATTTCATTAACAAAGAATCAAATTAACAATTCATAATAGGGAAATAAAGAGTTTCATCCTAATCCTAGAAAAGGGGTTTAGTCACTAATGGCCATCGTAACACAAACAAGAGCAAGGATTAAAGAAACAACCATGATTGATGAATAAAAAGAAAAGATGGGAAGATGGAGATAGAGAAAAGAACTTCAATGGTTGATCTTCAAAGAGTCTTCCTCTTGCCTTCAAAGCCTTCGCCTTTGAATCCTGGTGCTTCTCGTCTCAAAACCTGCCGTCACACAAGTCCCTAGCCAAGAGTCCCCTTAGGTTTAGTGTTTTTGCTCTATTTATAATGATTTGGGGCAAAATTTCCTTTTTTTTTTCATGCTAGAGGGGCTCACACGGCCGTGTCTCCCTTCGACATGGTCATGTCTTGTGATACAGCATTTCAGCATTTTAAGTGAGACACGGTCGTGTCTCATACTTAGAAGCTTTGTTTACATAAGATAGGGCCGTATCTTGTACCAGATTTTCATAACTTCAGCGTTGGGGGAGACACAGCCGTGTGACCAAGAGACACGACCGTGTCCCTAGTCAAAAGCTTTCTTCAAGTTAGATAAGGCTGTGTCTAACTCCTAAATTACTTCTAAGTTGACACAGGGCCTTGTCTAAGACAAAATTACCTTCTTTTGGTCTGAAAATGAGATATCTTCGCTTGCTTTCACTTCAGATGTGTAAATCTCTCTTATTCTGCACAAACAAAGATAATTGATAAGAATACATCCAAAATTCATCAATAATCAGAATTAAATCATCACAATTCATCCATTTAAGGGCTATAAAATACAAGCTTATCAAAGATGAACGAAGATTAGTATAGTTATATGCTTTTTGATGATAAAGCTTGCATATTATGTTAGTTTTGTTGTTGTAAAAGTTTATGTATTACAATGTGCCTTGGAGGCAATGATGTATATATAACTTTTGTTATCGTGCCTCTCCATAATTATTTGTATAAATGTTATGGGTTTAGTTGTTGTATGTTAGAAGTGGCATGGTCAATATTAATTATTCTTTTATATGATGATATATTTGGATAGTTAATATTGGGATGTTACAAACTGCGCCTACTCAAAAATCATAAGCCAGAGGGAGAATTTATACTCTAGGTGATGAAGGGGTGACTCAGTCTTCCGATCCTATTGAAGGTAAATGCATTATTCACAATCATCTTTTAACTATGTTGTATGATTCGAGAGCATCTCACTCTTTTGTTTCGAATGATTGTGTGGATGAGCTAGATTTACCTGTGTCTAAACTTTCATATGACTTATCTGTATCTACCCCTACTGGTAAGCCAGTTACAACATCTAGAGTGTGTCTTGATTGTTGCATAAAGGTAGAAGATATGGTTTTCAGTGTAAACCTATGAAACACAGACACAGACATGGGATACGACACAGACACGGACATGGAGACACACCAAATTAAAAAATTGTAAGACACGGACACGACATATATATATATATATATATATATTACAAAATTCAAGTAAAAAAATTCATAATTCATTAATATCATTTTTATAAGCTTGAAGATTTACAATATCTTAATATATGTCATATGTACCAATATTTGTTACCTAATAAGCCCCTCCTAAAAAATATGGAGCATAATTTCTATTGATATATTTAAAAAATCTCTTAAACCAACTTTTCCTAATAGAACTAAACATGAATGAGTACATATGCATAAAAAAAAATTAACTAGAGGGAATATTGGTATGAAGCAAGCTTTAGTGACGATGAAATGGATGATTTGGTATGCGCAAAGGTAAAAGGAGCATATGAAAATAGTGGTGTGTGAAAGATAAAACTTAAAAGCCTGATAGTGATGTATGAAAAGATAAAACTTAAAATACTGATGTGTGAAAATAATGACTTAGGACATTAGTTATGTGATTGAGCTTGGGTGAGTTACGGGCTTATATATTTAACGTTAATCATAAAAACTATTTAAAAAAATTATTAATGGATCGTGTCTAAGTCGTGTCCTAGACGTGTCAAAATGTGTTCGAGACGTATCTAAGTGTGTCCGAGACGTGTCCAAGGGTGTCCGAGACGTGTCCAAATTGAAAAAAATAATTTTTTTAATCAGACACATTTTGACACGCAAGACATGTGCGGATATGCCTCAACAACAGCGTGTTCGTGCTCCATAGGTGTAAACCTTATTTGTTTGCCTCTTGTAGTTATTGATGTCATTCTTGGCATGAATTGGTTGTCTGCCAACCATGTAGTTTTGAACTGTTTAAAAAATCCCTAGTTTTCTTATCAGATATACCTACTAGAGTTGTTCTATTTGAGTCTGTGTATCTCAATACGAATCAGGTTAATCTCTATTTATGTTACCAAGTGGCTTCTAGTACTCAAGAGGGGGTGAATTGAGTATTTAAAAAACTTTTCGCAAACGCTTATAACAAAAAATTTTGTTGAAGCTATTTCTTAAAAGAGATGAATAAAGAATAGAAGATAAAAACCTTAAGAATAGAAAAAGAGTAAATAATAATAATAAATAAATTACAGGAAAATAAAAGAAATAAAGATGAGAAGAGCAGGAACAGTATTTATCTTGGTACGACCACCAACCACTTGTGGCCTATGTCTAATCCTCGAAAAACTATTTGAGATTTTTCACTATCAATGCATGAACATGTGCTTGCTACCGTTACAAACAAGAGCATTTTTCACTCACAAGGAAACTTTACCCTTGTGCTAAAGCCTCAACTTTTAGGATACCTCACCCTTACAAAACCTTTGAGGGATACTTCTCCCTCTTTACAATAAATCAGAATACAGAAGAAGAGAAAATCTTAAAAGAGTAAATATTATAACTTGAAGCACTATGAGACTCTTTAAGGATATCTAAGAATTTTGGCGAAAAAGAGCATAGAAAATATGTAAAATTATAAAATACGTGTTAAAGCAAGCAAATATTGATTCAGATAGTTAGAGTTGTTTTCAAAGACAACCCAAGGTCACTATTTATAGAGCTCTAAAGAAAATAGTCGTTGGGTGCAATTAAATCACATATTAAATGCAAATATGGTCGTTTTTTTTTCTAAAACAAGATCTTGTGTTCATTCGAATAACCATTATATTATTCGAATAACACATTTTGAAAAAACCACATGAAAACCAAATCTTATATATGTTTTCGAATAGCCTGAGGGTTATTCAAATAACTTTGTAAAAAATAGTATTCGAATAACTTTATGGTTATTGAATAACTCTTGATAAAAACAGATTCTAATTGACTTGGTTTATTCGAATAAGAGGGTTTTATTTGAATAATCCTGTTGAAAAGCATTTTTAAATTCTTTTAAATTCTTGCTAGATTGTTTTTCAAAACACCAAACCTTTTAATTAATTTTCAAAGACTCCGTACAAAAAGACTCTAAGTTCTAAAGCTATTCTTGAAATCCTTAGACTTTGTAACACCCTAGCTCTGATACCAACTAATGTAACACCCTAGCTCTGATACCAACTAATGTAACACCCTAGCTCTGATACCAACTAATGTAACACCCTAGCTAGGGCATCACATTTCTGACTCCTGACTCATAATCTGAAAATAAGTTCGCACAAAGTTTGAGTTATAAAAGATGAGTTTCAAAATTTCTTCTTTATTGAAACGTAAATTTACTGAAAATATTAGATAATATTGAAAATCATATTTCAACTATTCATTATGCAATATTGACACCAATTAAGATCACAATTTAAAGAGAAATATAAAATTAATAGACTTATTTTTTTTTTACAGTAGCAAACCCCATGACGGGTCCTACTTAATAGCGCGGTACAACACTACCGAGAAACTTTAACATACTTATTCCTTTTTCTGTCTATCTTGATGCATCAGACATCTGTTCCTTTGTCAACACTGCACACCTTCGAGTCCTAAATGTCCACTCCTTATTGTTATCACCAATCTCAGAGTATCCATCGCCCGTTATGTCTAAGACAACTTGATCCTTCTATTATTTGATTTTAACAGTACAGACACAACAAAATAATATAACAAAGAGGTGAGATCACATACACCAATACCAACATGGCAGCACAGAGATAACACAAATAGCTATATCATACGTAGATAGATCATACTATAATCATGCTATCGGCATTAATCAACTATCATCATCTAATCATTTATCGCTTCAATCATCATCCAAGTACTCAAAACAATTGTCATAACCAATAACCAATATTCCCCAATTAATATATCACACAGATATAAATGCTCAGATTTATGCATATGTACAAAGACTCATTTTATCAAAAACGACTCCATGGAGGTTTTCACAATTTCGAGAAGAATGTTCTGGTTAATTATCAACCTTAGCCCAAAGACAATCTCCCAGTCGTTGAAAAGAATCGTGTTCTTGTCGGGTATCGTCAATGCGTTGCAACGGATCATCGCCAAGTGGCACGTACTACTCGCCATTGTCCACTGGTCTACCGCCGCGCCTCGATGCCCCCAAGATCCATTATAGACCTCACTATCAATTCTCATTCCCTCTTCAACCACAAAGGCCATAATAGCTAGTAGCTATCTTTTATACAATGCATGAATTTATCAGTGCAAGTCTAACCTCAACGGGCCAAATCTTTTCAATTTTATTTGTACAATGCACGAGTATATCAGTAAAAGTCCAACCCCAACGGGCCAAATCTTTTCAATGCATGTATAATGCACCAAATTCAAATACGGGCATCTCTTTCCAATGCATATAAAATGCACCAAATACTAATCATAGGCAAAACACGTCACTCTCTCATACAGTGTCCATACACTGGTTAAACAGTAATTATACTATATTTTCAACACAAAATCATGTTATCATGTTTTCATAGTTATAAAACACTTTCGTCGTATTTTCACAAGATTGCGCAACATTTTCATTATGTTTTCACAATTCCAAAATGTTTCTGTTATGTTTTCAAAATATCATAACACTTCTGTTACGTTTTCAAAATTCTGAAACGTTTCTGTTATATTTTTACAATACCGTAAAAATATTCTATTACTTTTAAATCACATAGTGATTTTTCAACAGCACGTCAAATATTTAAACTCACGTAAAATATTTAAACATAATTCAAATCACGTAGAAATATTTTAACATATTTTAAATCGCATAGGAATATTTTACTATATTCTAAATCGTTTTTAAGATATGTAAATCATTTTTCACCACAATTCTATTACGAAAAATATTTCTTAACCTTCAAAAATTTCATTTCATCCTTTCTCAAAATATTATGACTTTGTACTTCATTTTTCACATTTTCTTACTCAAGAAAATCTTTTTCCACGTTTCTTTACTCAAAAAATTCTTTTTCAAATATAATCCATAAAATTACTTTTCCATTGATATAAATCAATGTTTCAAATCTTAAAATTTCCAAACGTACTTCAAAACTTGAAAATAAGTTATACTTGAGTAAATTCTCAAAATACCATTATATTCTCCATTTTTCCCTAAATCATTTCCAAATTAACCTACTTCAAAATAAATTGAAGTTTGAAAACATTTTCGTTTACAAAACTTAATTTTTCAAGTGAGTAAAATACTCTGATTCCCTTTTCAAATTTCTTGTATTAAATCAATTATATTTCCACTTGAAAAATTACTTTGTTTCATCAAAATCTAGGCATTACTATTTGAAAAATTATCAAAACATTTTTCCTTTTAAATTGATATGGTTTTACACAAACAAAATCATTAAAGTTTTATTTTCAAAACCAAAGTACCGATTGGTCATATAACAAACCCATTTGTTCAAATTCATTTTCACTTTCTTTGCAAATCCTTTTTCATTCTTAGTCAAAAATCTTTTCCTTAATATATATTTTCTCAAAATCACTTTTTATTGATCTAGTCCTACAAAATCATATTGAGTTGTTTTAATTATTGTTTCTTAACTTTAAATTTCCTAACGTTTTCCAAAACTCAAATAAATTCTTCGTGAGTAAATTTAAGTTACAAATATTTTCTTTTATATTTCTAAATCACTTCTAAAAATTGATTCTTTTTAAATTAATTTGAAGTTCAATACTTTCAATCTTCTTTTTCTTTTATTTATGAAAATTCCACTTCACTTAATTTATAACACTTAATTCCTTTTCAAAAATCCTTATTTAAAAATTCTTGTATTTCATAGCATCAAAACATTTTTCTAAATTATCAAAACCTTATAGATGGTCATTGGAATCATGAAATATTTTTCTTCTAACTTAAATAAATTTCATTCTTGTTTCTACACAAAATAAATCAATAAAATTTCATTCTAAAATTTGTGTTCATGTTTTCTTAAAAAAAAAACAAACCTTTAATTCATTTTCCATACTCCTCAAATCAATCCAATTTTATTCTTCCATAAACATATTAATTTGTAAACACCTATTTTGAGGTGTCTTGGCCGAAATTCTCATTGTTCTAGGGATCAAAATTTAATTTTCTTGTTCTTGAAAATTTTCAACATTGACCCTCATCAAGGGCATCAAAACCGTAGCTCTTCCTTGGCCATTGGAACCAAGATCAATTTTCTTTCCATCCACACATCATGGCAAACATATATATATTTCATCATAAATATCACAAACATGCCATATACTCATCATGCATATTATAAGTATACTATCAAAGCCATAAAATCATGCAAAGCATATTAAGCATAGACAAAATAATCAAGGCACAAGAAAATAAAGCAAAGCTTATAAACACACAATTAATTATTACATGACCATGGATTGGAATTCTCACATGAATTCACAATTCATCAAATATAAGACCATCTCCCACCACCATAATTGGTCGGTGAGATGAATCTCCCTCTTACCTCTTGAAGATCCTCAAAGCTTCTTGATTTTGCTTCTCTTTCCAAGTCCTTCAATACTAAGGGCTTCTCAAATTCAAAACAAAATACATAGAAATTAGTATACTAAACTTGATTAAGAGGAACCATGGATCAAACATGGTTTAGATCATGAAAAAGAAGAGAAGAAATGAAGTCTTCTTATACTTCACCTCAAAAACCCCATAACTTTGTTCTTGAAGAAAATCCATGAAGATGAATGATTTAGAGAAAGTCTCCAACATGAAAGTTGCTTAGAAAATCATGTAGATTCAAGATCTATGGTTGGATGAAATTAAAAGTGATGGGTGGTGCTTTTGGTGGTCATGGCCGAACCATTTGGTGAGAAAATGAAGGAAAATGGTTGTTTTGTGTTCTTGGCTTGGTTGAGTGATGAAGATGAATGATTTAGAAAAAGTCTCCAATATGAAAATATTTTGAATTGATGAGAGGATTCAAGATATATAGCTAGATAAAATTATGGAAGATTGGAAGTGGTTCCATGGGTGGTGACCGAATGCTCAAGGAAGGAAAGAAAATGGTGTTGTTCTTGGTGTTCTTGACAAATTGGAAGAGAGAGAAGAGAGAGAATGAGTTAAGTGTTATAAAATGTGATACAAATGAAATCAAATGGCTGAATTGAAGTGGGCAGCCATAGCATTGCATGGAGAGAAAGAAGAAAATAACTTTGCTTTCGAAAAATGACTAATAATTGGTCAAGACATCTAATTAATGTCTTCAAGCTTTTTCTTTGGCCTAAAAAGGCTACTCCAATATGTCTCAACATGTCTCTTCTTCTTTCTTACTTCTCCAACCGTCCCCCCTTCATCATGTAATCCAAAGGAAGCAAACAAAATAATAATGGTCATATTGACCATGACAAATAATAATGGTCATTAATTTAGTTTGCATGGCTATTATTGGTGGTTCAAGAACCATGTAAAAGTCTCCCCAAGCTGCATGAAAACCGTGTGGCTCCTTGAGTATTTTAGGGAAATAATTGTTCTCAATTTTCACCTAATTGCATGCTAATTAATTAGGTAATTAGTTAGGTTAAATTTCCTAACCAATCTTAACTAACATTCTAACTATATAACTAATTAATTAACATATGATTTCACATATTATAATCTCTAATTAAAATTAGGATATCTAATTAAGAATTAGATTATAACAATTTAATATTTAATTTAGTTTACTTAACTTGTTAATTAGGCCATTAGATTAATCAAATTAGGCTTAATTAGTTACTAATCAAATCATTGTTGACTTCATCTTTTCTTTAGCCTAAAAAGGCTACTAAAAAAAATTGTTTCCTCATTGTCCAAGCACTCCAAAACCGTCCCCCCTTCCATAATGCATGAAGTTGTCATCTTTTTTTTTATATACAATTATTTGAAGCATTCCTAGCCATTGATTAATTCAATGGTTAGGATTTAGGTAGACTTTTAATTTAGAAGACTTAATCTAAGCCATTGAATCATTCTCCTTTAAATTCTAGCCATTAGATGTGTCTCCAAAATAAAGGGTCAAGATTACTTCTTCTTACTTTTAATCCAAGGGTCATAATTAGTCTTTGCTACTTTTTAAGACCAAATCTCCACCCTTGATTAATTCTTCATCCAATGGTCATAAATGGTCTTTGTCACTTTTTAAGACCAAATCTCCACCCTTGATCAATTCTAAATCCAATGGTTGTAAATGGTCACTTTATATAATTAATTTTACACCGTTGATTAAATCTACGGTTGATATTGAAGCTTGCCTAATTAAGTTTATTCTCACACCATTGATTAAATCAATGATGATTATCTTATGTTTCTTTATCAAATTTATTTCTTAACTGTTAATTGAATCAATAGTGGATATCCAAATCACCAATGTTGACTTAAGCAATATAATTTCTATTTTTATCTACTAAAAATCTCACGAAAGAATATATTTACTGTATTTTTATCTTCCGATAAATAAATACAGTACAAAACAAATTTTCTAAAACTGTTTCCGGATTCAGGTTTAGTAAGATCCCCTGTCTTCGTCTAAACAATACAAATTTTTCTATGCGTAGAAAAAATTTTAACTTTGCGGGACCCACCTGGGCCCACGTATGGTCACTTGAGCCTACAAACACCTTGTGGGGTCCACAAACAAAAAAAAATTTAAAATCACACATAAAATCACAAAAATTAGAAAATGTATGAAAATCAAGTCAGATTGTTAAAAATAATTAACAGTCAAGAGAAATAAATGCAGAAAGATTTTTCCCGGCCCGAAAATTATTATTTTCCTGACACAGAGTAAATCACTCAAAACGATCAAATACGCTGACGGAATAAACAAAATAATTTTACAGTATCCAAAAATTACTAAATAGTAAAATTCTGTTAGCTGTCAAAATTACTGTTTATAGGATAGGAAATTTTGGGGTGTTACAAAATACACTCTCTATATATATATAATGCGACTAAAGAAAGTTAATAAGTAATAAAATGTGACATATAGCCATATAAAAAAAAATGTGGCATATGGGCCACCTAAATAAAATATAAAGAAAAACATATGTTTACGAAAGTAAAACAATTCATTTCAGTCTTTTAAAGATATAAATATCATCACATTGATTTTCTAAAAAATTTTGATTTCCATTTAGAGTGTGTTTAGGAAGGGTTATTTCCTTTCCCAGCGGCTTTTTTCTAAATTTTTTTTTGTTATAATAATAACTTAACATGTTTAGTAAATTTAATTTTAATTTTTGTATGAAATTCAATGTATTTCAATGTATTTTAAATTTTTTTTGTAATGATAAAATTTCAATTTATAATTTTAAATTATAGATTATTCTTTTCACTTTGAGATGTAAATATTATTTTATCTTTAATTAAATAATTTTTTTAATCATTCTATATTTATTTTAATAATTTAATACATTAAAGTAATTTTTTTATATTATCTAAACAAATCATATTAAATTAAAATTATTTTTTAACTAACTTTTTTAAATATAAAATTAATTTTATTATAATCGATTATAACAAAAGAAATTTATATAATAATTAATATTAAAATAATTAAATTTTTACAACTATCTAAAATATGTACTTAATCCTTAAATTATAGATAATGATGTCAAAATTATCATTTTGTGTTTAGACTGCAATATTGAAAGAATTGAATTGAAGTCATTTTCTATAATTGATAGACTGAAATAATGTCAATTTTTTATGATTGAGCAATTAAATTAATATTTTTTTAATTCCAGAATTAAATTGATGTTAAATTTTTTGAAAGATTAATTTAATATCACTTTTGATGGTTGGACGAATAAATTGGTGTTAACTTTTCTTGTGATGTCAAAATAATGTCAGATATATCTTTCAGGATTAAAATAAGTGCTCACCAAAAAATATATTTTAATAAAAATGAGAGAGAAAAGGTCAGCACAACAAAATTATTTTTTGTGTACCTACTTTTTTTTTGGTAATGTTTGTGTAACCACTTTTTACATTTACTTTTTACATTTATATAATGGGATAAATACTTCTAAAATAATTAGCAGTAATTTTTATATTAAATATTATGAATTTTTTAATTAGATTTAGTTAATAAAAATATAATAAGATTATGGTATAAATAATAAAGATTATCACTTATAATTTTATTAATTATCATATTATTAATTTGTATTATAAAAAGTATTTTATTAAATAATTAACATTTCTAAAACAAATGATAATATTTATGTAAGATCTAATAAATTTTAATTTTAACTCATTATATATAATAATAATAATTTATCACATATTAAAATTACTATTTATTACCTCATTATTCACTACATTTTAAGAGTATACAAATGAAATTGTAAACACATCAAGGTGGAATTAAATTACTGTTTCAAAAGCATAAATTGGTCAACCAAACGAAACGATACTCTCGTCTTGTCCAGGTTTCCACTCCGAACTTTACTCTCCACCATCAAAATTCGCACACTAAAAATAGAATCAAATTGAACGTCCATACTCTTTCTTCTATGTATCATATTAGAAATGTTCTCAGAAAATCCTGTCATTTTCTTTCTAAATAACTTCCAATCTTCCACTTTTCTTAGAAACATATTAACATCAAACTTCAAATGCCTGATAATGTTCAAATCCGGATAGGAGACACAAGGATACCAATTTAATTTGATTCACCATGCCAAGCAAGCTAAGGAAGGCAATTGGAGCAGTGAAGGACCAAACTAGCATTAGCCTAGCGAAGGTAACCAATGCAGCCAATCTTGAGGTCACCATCCTTAAGGCCACAACCCATGATAAAAATCCCATTGAAGAGCGTTATGTCAATGAAATTGTGCAACTAGTCTCCTCTAACAAAGTCTATGCAGCTGCATGTGCCCAATGCATAGGCAAGCGCATTGGCAAGACCCGCAACTGGGTCGTTGCCCTCAAATCTCTCATGATTGTCCTTAGAATCTTTCAAGATGGTGATCCATATTTTCCCAGGGAAGTCTTCCATGCAATGAAACGAGGTGCCAAAATCCTCAACCTTTCAAGTTTCAGAGATGACTCCAATTCTAGCCCTTGGGATTACACTGCATTTGTTAGAACATTTGCTCTGTACCTTGATGAACGCTTGGATTGCTTCCTAACCGGAAAGCTACAACGGAGATTCACGTATTATAACCGTTTTCATGAGAAGAACCAGAGGAATAAGCTATCAAATGAGCCTGGTATCAAAGACATGAAACCCACAATGGTGCTTGATAGAATTACATGTTGGCAAAGGTTGTTGGATAGAGCTATTGGCACAAGGCCAACTGGGTCGGCCAAGACAAACCGTTTGGTTCAAATCTCTCTCTATGCTATTGTGCAGGAAAGTTTTGATCTATATAGGGATATCACTGATGGGCTTGCTGTTGTCTTAGATAGCTTCTTCCATTTGCCATATCCGACATGTGCTACTGCATTCAACGCTTGTGTCAAATCTTACAAGCAATTTGATGAGCTATCTGCTTTCTATTCTTTTTGTACAAGCATAGGGGTTGGGAGGTCCTATGAGTACCCAAGTGTGCAAAAGATATCTGAAGAGCTTATGGAGACACTACAAGAGTTCTTAAAGGACCAAGCTTCATTCCCTGCAAATAATGGTTCCAAACCCTTCCTTTTTCTTTCAGCAAAGGATCCTGCAGGTTCAAGTTCATCGCAAGGTGAAGCTAGTGAAAGATATGGGACACTTGAAAGGTTTTTTGAGAGTGGATCTGACTTTGGGTCTCAGTGTACATCGTTGGAAGACCTCATGAGTGCTACTGATGCTGCTCTGAGTCCCAGGAGGTCAATTGAGCAAGATATGTATTCAGAGCAATCCGATCAAGATGAGAAACAATCACAATATGATGACTTTATTAGTGCAAATGATTCTGGTTCTACCAAATCATTGCCAGTTGATCAAACATCAAGGTCAAGTTTGGACATAATAAGCTTTGATGATTTGCAGCAGGAAGTGCAACAAAATCAAACAAATGAATGGGAGCAACAAAACACAAAAATGGGTTCCAGTAATGGCTCCAAAGATTGTTGGGAGTTAGTGTTGGCAAAGATAGTAACTGCACCTACGGAGACATCATCCAAATTAGCAAATGGATTTGACCCATTTGTCACCTTATTTGAACAACCTTCAGTACCTCAACATCAATACAACCCATTCCTGGAAGTCGTAGGAACTGTTGCTCCTCCTATTACCACCAATCCCATCCTTAAAGGCCAAGCTAGTTTTAATGATGTTTTTTATGTGGAACCAACGTTTAAGGCAACGACATCAACCTTTTCTGCTCAGGATCCGCTTGCACCAACCTTCTCTAGTAAAAGTTCTAATTCCAAAACAAATTTGGATCTAATATTTGGTGATATAAAACCGAATGAGATGACAATGGCACCAACCTTCAGAGCTCAAGGTTCTACAGGGACCAACATGACGGTGCCACCAACTTTTCATGCTAAAACGTCTGATACGATGATTGCAGCACCTAGCTTCCAAGCTCAATGTTCTTTAAAGAATGACTCAGCTCCAACGTTTCAAGTTCATAATTCATATGAGACGAGCACAGCACCAACCTTTAGCGTGCAAAAAGTCAATGCCACAAAGGAAGAACCAATCCATGCTGCTCAGAATCCTATTGCGAATCTTAATGCGACTATTGTTTCCTTGACCTTTCAAGCACAGAATTTTTATCGTTCAACAGTGGCACCAACTTTTAATGCAAAGGATTGTAATGAGACGACATTGGCAACACCCGAAGAAGATGATCCCTTCGGGCCATGGTCTAGTGCAAAGATCAATGAGCATACATCTAATGTGTCAATGCAAGAGCAAACTTTGTTGCAGCAGCAACAACTGTGGTTGGAGCAGCAAAACAAGATCATAGCAAAGCATATGACTTGAGTTGTCGAATAAAAATGACTGAGCATTGAAATTTTGTAGAAATGTGTATTTAAGTTCATGACTTTCTTTTTATCTACTTTTTTCTTTTCCTCTCTCTAATTTCTTGTGTCAGTTCATTGTCACTTTGTTCAATTCTTTTTTGTGAATTTTTCCTTTTAGTGGTTATTCATTACTTAGAGATATTTGTACACCACTTCGTAGTTTTTGCGAATTGCTTCGGTAGTTGAATATTTGCATCCTAGATTAGATTTTTTTTGTTTTTTCACAAACAAGAAAGAAATAATTGTTGTAGCCTTGTACATGTTTAATATATTACTATACCAAAAAAATATAGATATGGATCCTCTTATTTAGTCATTAATAGGAGAGGTAAAAAAGAGACAAAATTACTCTGTATAAAATTGGTGGGTTCTACAAAAAAAATGGTGAAGCCCTTTGCAATAAAATTTGTATTTTTTTCAATAATATAATCTTACTGTTCCGTACCGGAATTTAGCCTTGGTTATAGGTGGTTAATTACCTTGGCCCCACTAGTCAGCGACCATATCTTCTAGAAGGCAATTATAAAAAAGATCATATATCTCCGTATCTATTATAAAGGGATCAAATCTCCTCAATTCGCGAGTAATAGAGATTATCACTCTTAGCATTAGCTCCTTAACAAGTACCCATCCACTGTGTAACGGAAGCTAAGCCCCTAACGAATCTTGTCTCACACACTCTTATCTCCTAGTGTTACTTTCAACTTAAATGTTAGAATGTCTTTGCTCCATACTCTGGCGCTGCATTGGGAGCATCGTTACTCTCCTTTCCTACTGCCTAGGGTCAGGTACATGAGTAAAAAGGAGATGATCAAAACCCAAAAAATATTACATAAACCATGTGTGAAATGATTAAGATAAGGGAGACGCAAGAAGAATAATGATAATGGGCATTTAATGTGTATCAATGCATGTATACTATCTATTAGTTGTATTTTTTTACCTTTTTGTTGTATTTATGTAAAATTGTTCACATCATATTAGTTGTAGTTGGTGTTTTGTAGATCATATAATAATTTTGAATACAATAGTAAACATCTAAAACTATTTATCTCGTATTAAATTAATACTAATTAATCATTAAATCAATTTCAAAATAAAGGGAGGACTCTATGAATGACTAGCTAGTTATGTCATTTGGGCTTACGCAATTACTTCTAGCACATTTATGAGAGTGATGAATCATACTTGTTCTGGATTGTTGGTGTTGTATGGATTATGAATAAAATTAAGATCAAAATTAATTGTCAAGTTCCACTAAAAATATAAAAATTTTATAATAAGTTATAGTTAGTAAGGGTCGATTTACAGAGAACTAATTCAATTAATATTATAAACTGATGCTTAAATTAAACTCCGAAGAATAATAAACAGAAAAAGGGGATTTTATTTGTTAAAATTAAGAATAGAAATTAAGTCTAAAGCAACAGCAGTAAACACGATTTGAATTACCAATTTAAAAGTATTGGTTAAGAGATGGAATCCACCACTAGATTTATATGATAATACTAACCTACATATCATTTATTCCAACATGATCAACTATGTCTTTATGTGATTGTGAGATTAATTCTCTGTTTTCCTTAGGTTTTAGACCTTTTGGTTAATTTAGCAACCGCTCAAATTAAGCAATAATCACTAGTTAGCTATAAAGCAACCGTTCTTATAGCTACCTAATGATTGCATTAAGATTTAGAAAATCAATCACTTTAAGGTCCAATCACACACCAGGATTGAATTGCTTAGATTAGATCATATGTCTCACTAGTTCTACTACCTTAACCACGCATAGCAATCCTAATTTTACCACTTTCGAAATTGGCAGAGTATAAAAACCTTTATACTAAATTAAGATCAGAAACATATGAATAAAAAAATAACTATATTGAAATAAAGAACCATGTAGGATTAACAAGATCAAAACTAAGGTTTCATCTTCCCTTAACCAAATAAGAAACTTAACCATGCATGGCAAATTCAAAATCAAAAGAAAAACGAAAGAAAGACATCGTTAAGAATACAAGGGTGAATGAAAACTGAAGTTCAACTAGCTTCCAATTATCGAGGTTGATTGATCTCCGATGGCTCGAACTCGAATCTCCAATCTTTGATCGAATCTCCCTTTCTCCTCTTCTTCGAATTCTCTTCAGTAGCTTGGCAGCTTCTATCCCAGACGACCTCCTTTGGAACCTTAAACAATCTTATTTATTCCTTTGGGCCCATACCTCATCTTTCAAATTTGAAATTGATTTTCTGAGTCACAGACACGGGCCGTGTCTAATGACATGAGCCCCCCGTGTCTTAGTCTGTTAACATAATTTTCGTGGAATTGAACAGGAAGAGAGGTACATGACCCCTCGGTGTCTGGGGACACGAGTCGTTTCTTCGGTCGTGCTCAGCACTGGGTCCAATTGAGGTGCCAGAGAAGGACATGACCCACCTGTGTCTAAGGACACGGGTCGTGTCACTTGGTTTCTTCATGTTCAACCCTGATTCTTCACATATGATCTTTTCCCTTGCTTCTAGAGGTGATGTTGATCTCCTTGAGTGTTTAGCTTTCTCCTCAAGTGGATAGCAAACTTGGTTTGATGCTAATGGACTCTATCACTCAAAGATCTACTGAAAAGCACAATTCAATTATGAACGCTTATAATCGCACTTAAGCATAATTTCACAATAAGGATCCAATTAAGCTTCATATCTAGAAGCTTAGCTAATTGTTAACAATTAAGCATATTTGGAGTCCAATTAGATCAAACATAATATACTTAAGATGTCGAAATAATCGATAGATTAACTCATGTTCTCATGGATCGACTCGGCATGTTTTACGTCGTGGTCCGTCGTAAATGCCCTCAATGGGAGTTCGCTTATAACATGTAGATAAGATCCTAGCTCTATGCCTATTGGACCACGACATTGGGTAGCAACAACTTTACCACAAGATCCGCGCAATGGATAGATATTGATAATATCTGTTATCGCCAATCATGATCTTACAGAATAATAGCACCCTTAATTGCCTCTAACTGCCCATAATTGTAGTATCTATATTCTGATAATATAGGAATCCTCAATAACTAAATAAGGAACATATCTTTTCCTGCTACTATTACGAGAACGTATCTATCCAACCTTTATAAATATCAGGCTTATTCACCTCTCCAGGTAACTTATCACTCATTGCATAACCCTACTTGTGCATACCATGACTTGAGCGTTGGAGTCCTTTTGCAGGTACCAACCCTCTCGGTCTCAACACGCTCTGCTATTGTTGCGCAAGGAGGAAACCACTGTGACGTGCCTATCTCGACTACCCATCTGAATCCACTTCAGAACAATACTTTTAAACTTTTTATTGGTACATTTGTTGTGTATTTGATGACATTCTTGTCTATAGAAGGTCTAAATAAGAAGGAAAATGAAGGAAAATGATTGTTTTGTGTTCTTGGCTTGGTTGAGTGATGAAGATGAATGATTTAGAAAAAGTCTCCAACATGAAAGTGTTTTGAATTGATGAGAGGATTCAAGATATATAGCTAGATAAAATTATGGAAGATTGGAAGTGGTTCCATGGGTGGTGACCGAATGCTCAAGGAAGGAAAGAAAATGGTGTTGTTCTTGGTGTTCTTGACAAATTGGAAGAGAGAGAAGAGAGAGAATGAGTTAAGTGTTATAAAATGTGATACAAATGAAATCAAATGGCTGAATTGAAGTGGGCAAATGTAGTAGCATTGCATGGAGAGAAAGAAGAAAATAATTTTGCTTTAGGAAAATGACCAATAATTGGTCAAGACATCTAATTAATGTCTTCAAGCTTTTTCTTTGGCCTAAAAGGCTACTCCAACATGTCTCAACATGTCTCTTCTTCTTTCTTGCTTCTCCAACCGTTCCCCCCTTCATCATGCAATCCAAAGGAAGCAAACAAAACAATAATAGTCATATTGACCATGACAAACAATAATGGTCATTAATTTAGTTTGCATGACTATTATTGGTGGTTCAAGAACCATGTAAAAGTCTCCCAAGCTGCATGAAAATCGTGTGGCTCCTTGAGTATTTTAGGGAATTAATTGTTCTCAATTTTCACCTAATTGCATGCTAATTAATTAGGTAATTAGTTAGGTTAAATTTCCTAACCAATCTTAACTAACATTCTAACTATATAACTAATTAATTAACATATTATTTCACATATTATAATCTCTAATTAAAATTAGGATATCTAATTAAGAATTAGATTATAACAATTTAATATTTAATTTAGTTTACTTAACTTGTTAATTAGGCCATTAGATTAATCAAATTAGGCTTAATTAGTTACTAATCAAATCATTGTTGACTTCATCTTTTCTTTAACCTAAAAAGGCTACTAAAAAAAATTGTCTCCTCCTTGTCCAAGCACTCCAAAACCGTCCCCCCTTCCATAATGCATGAAGTTGTCATCTTTTTTTTTTTATACAATTATTTGAAGCATTCCTAGCCATTGATTAATTCAATGGTTAGGATTTAGGTAGACTTTTAATTTAGAAGACTTAATCTAAGCCATTAGATCCTTCTCTTTTAAATTCTAGCCATTAGATGTGTCTCCAAAATAAAGGGTCAAGATTACTTCTTCTTACTTTTAATCCAAGGGTCATAATTAGTCTTTGCTACTTTTTAAGACCAAATCTCCACCCTTGATTAATTCTTCATCCAATGGTCATAAATGGTCTTTGTCACTTTTTAAGATCAAATCTCCACCCTTGATCAACTCTAAATCCAATGGTTGTAAATGGTCACTTTATATAATTAATTTTACACCGTTGATTAAATCTACGGTTGATATTGAAGCTTGCCTAACTAAGTTTATTTTCACACCATTGATTAAATCAATGATGATTATCTTATGTTTCTTTATTAAATTTATTTCTTAACCGTTAATTGAATCAATAGTGGATATCCAAACCACCAATGTTGACTTAAGCAATATAATTTCTATTTTTATCTACTAAGAATCCCACGAAAGAATATATTTACTGTATTTTTATCTTCCGATAAATAAATACAGTACAAAACAAATTTTCTAAAACTGTTTCTGGATTCAGGTTTAGTAAGATCCCCTGTCTCCGTCTAAACAATGCAAATTTTTCTATGCATAAATTTTTTTTTCACTTTGCGAGACCCACCTGGACCCACGTACGGTCACATGAGCCCACAAACACCTCGTGGGGCCCACAAACAGAAAAAAATTTAAAATCACACATAAAATCACAAAATTTAGAAAATGTATGAAAATCAAGTTAGATTGTTAAAAATAATTAACAGTCAAGAGAAATTAATATAGAAAGATTTTTCCCGGCCCGAAAATTATTATTTTCTTGACACTGAGTAAATTACTCAAAACGATCAAATACGCTGACGGAATAAACAAAATAATTTTACAGTATCCAGAAATTACTAAACAGTAAAATTCTGTTAGCTGTCAAAATTACTGTTTATAGGATAGGAAATTTTGGGGTGTTACAGACTTGATCTTTCCATCATCTTCATGTTTGTAATCATCAAAATTCATTCTTCAAAGTCACATAATCAATCACATTCTCTCCCTTTTTGATGATGACAAACTAACACAGAGAAAAGAGTTAGTGCAGATAAATTAGAATTCATAAAATTATTTTTAGAGAACTTACTCCCCCTCATTTTTGTAAGAGGTGATCTATATCAGATATGTGCACATCTCTTCCTTATTTTTGGAATCCAATTTTAAGTATTACCTATTTTTTCTCAAATAAAGTCAAATTTTTCTCTCCCTTTTGTCATGAGTGATGATCATATATTTGATACATTTATAAGTCTTCATTTTTAGTCATTTACACTCTCCATGTACTTAATTGATTGAGTTTGATTATGTTTTGTAAGTTTGGACTCAAATTGGACTTAATTGATTTTTTAGCATAATTTACGTCTTACATTATTTCTATATTTGGGTTATATCTTGGGATGTAGGTGGCCAAATGAGGTGAATCTACTGGTATTTTAAAGATAAGAGAGAGTTCTATAACTTTCATGAATACCTCAATGGCACAATCACACGAGTAGATAACTCAAATTGGGGTTGAAACAAGAACTAGAGTGCTGTTCCTGACAGCTTGACCTATGTGTACTATTTATGCAAAATGTTGGGGTAAACCTTGTCAAATGGGCTGAAATTTTGATGTTGAATAGTTGATACCTATATCTACAACTTTTATGTTAAACACTGTTCCAGAATCTGAGGCGTAATGGGTGATATTGGGCTTGCAAATCAAAACAGAGGATCTATGACTGGGCCTGAGTAGTGTGTAGTAATTTGAACTTATCTGGAGTTATAGAAATGATATTGGACTCAAACTAAAGCCATTTGAAAGATAAGATCTAGGCCTACAACTTTCATGAAGATCATAATTTCTCATTCTAAAGAATTCAATGATTTTAGAGCTAAATTATTTTGGAGATAAGGAATCTCCATAATTTTTCACTCACCAAAAGTCATTTGACATTTTCCACTCATTTTCCACTCATCCACTCACTAATGACTCAGTCCCCTTATCATTTTGTATCTCTAATCCTCTATAAAAGGGGGCCTTAGCAGATCATTGTGGGTGTTAGGTGTTAGTTACCAAAATGATGCCATTTTGTTACTAGGTTTTCTTGTAGTAATTTTCCTTTGTTCTAAATTAAAGTCATGTTCTTCTTCTTCTTCTTCTTCTTCTTCTTCTTCTTCTTCTTCTCTCTTTCTTTCTTCTTATCTATGAGTAACTAAGTTTCACTTTACTTGGGTGAAAGGGTGAAACTCTTGGTAATAAAATAAGGTTAGATTTATTCTTCTCTTGTGCTTAAATGATTTATATTTTCTAGTAACCATTATACGTATTATAATTTGTTTCTTATAATTTAGAAACCATCTTTGTAAAGAGGAGTTCTTGATTTGTTGTAGACAAAATATTGGCACAATGAATACTTTAATCCATTTATAAGTGGTGGTAATATTTTTAAGAAACATAATATAATTACGTATATTGTTTTAAATGGACTTTTAATGTTATATTTTTCAATTGGAACCTCCATGTTGCGAGGATTCTAATTGAGTTATAAAAGGAATTAATCTTACCTTTACTTTATTTACCAAGAGTGAATCTTTTTACCCAAGTAAATAATTTTAATCGTAGTAACAAAATATTTACTTCACCTTAATCTTCAACAATTCCCTGTGGATCGACCTCGGACTCACCGAGAAATTTATTACTTGAGACAACCTGCACTTGAGTTTGCAAAGTGTACATCAATGAGCAAAAATATGGGGGAAGGTAAAGCTGAAACATGTGATAACTATCCAAGTAAAAGCCATAAATGGATCAAAGCAGTGAATGTAGTAAAGAGATAATTATTCAATTTCAAATAACAGTAAAAGGAACAAGTAATGCACGATAAAACAGATTCAGAGCAAGTAATACAATAGGTCAAAAGATAAGCATTCCATCTTATTAAGAAAAATTGTCCAATTACATGATAATAAGGAAAAACAGGAGGCCAAAATAAGATTGGAACAAAGATCCTAAGAACTACGGATCCTAAAAAGATGCATTTGGTGGCGAAGAAGGGGAGTCAGGTGCTCTATCAATCAGCAAGGCTTGGAAGGCTCCCTGTTCGTGCTCAACACCTTCTATTCTATCAAATAGAATAGAGAAGGTTTTCTCCATGTAGGCTTTGTAGTCCAGTAGAGGTTGCAATGTTTTGCTCATTTGTAACTAGACTAGCAGGATCAGGAGTAGGAGCAGTGTAACACCCCCTCCGAGAGGCATTACATTTTAGACCGACTCCTTGTTTTTCTAAAAAAAAGAACTTTAACCAAGTTATAAAAGTTGATATTGTAAAATATGAGTTTTAAAATTTCTTTTCAACAGATAACATAAGCATACTGAAATAAATAAATGACTCAAGTCATAAGAACTGAATAGAGGGTTTTTCATAAAACAAAGTTTACTACATTTTTAAGTACATTATCTCATGTTCCAAAAGCATAAAATTTAAGTACTCCAAGAAGTAAATATTTACATATAACTACCAAATGAAGATTAAGCGTTGTCCAACTCCAAACACCTGAAGAATAGGGTCCTACACCCGATCTTCATCTAGATCCCCTTCGGGATCCCCAGCAGACAAAGCCCTCAGTCGGGGCATAACACTACGGATGGGAGTCTGAGCAGTCGACTCCATAGAGTTCTCCCTAGAGGAAGCTCTTCAATCATCCCAAAGCTCACCAAGGGGCATGTAGAATTCCAAGTGAACAACTGCATCCATAGTAAACGTAACAGCCTCATGTCAGGTCCTACTCTATAGCAAAGTGACATCTCCGTCATACCAAATACGTCTCATGTCCTATTGAACACTCCACGCTTCGATGCCCCTGTGAAACTGTAGCCTAGTGAAACCTCACAGATCTTGCCTTGCTGCCATCACGATCTTTTCCATCATAAATACAAAAATAGAAATAGACAGAATAATACAATAGAAGAGGTGAGATCCCTTACATCAATACTATTATGACAGCAAGAAACACAATGAAAGACAATAATGCCTTTCATATACAATGATATCAAGGAATAACAGATATAATTATATTAACACAGGGATAGGACAGATCAGCAGGTATAGTCATGTTATCAACTAATATATAATTCAGCAAGGTACATCAAATACATATACACTGACCAAACCACAGCAAGATGTATACTGACTATGCATATGCTCAATGTGTATGCTGACCATCTTTATGCACAATGTGACCAGTTCCTACTCCATTGAGCTAAGATTCAGAGATGAATGTAACACCCACCGTAGGGTATCACATTTAAGACTAATCCTAATAAAACTTACCCAAGTTGTAAAAGAATTAATCTTGTAAAAATGTCAATTTTAAAATTTCATTTGCGGAATAAAATAAAATAAGTAAACTGAATTTAAAACATTAGTAAGACTTTGTAATAAATACACTAAAATATATATACATTACTATTACAAACTTTGTCCAAATAATTTACATAAATACAACCCTGTTTCAAAAGTAAAATACTAACATAACTACTAAGCAGTATTCTAAAAGTAAACCTAAGGATTAGGTTTCTTGGAAGGATCCTCCTCCTCCTCTACATTATCATTGAAGAACCCAGGTGGATACAGACGCCTCATGGGGGTCCTTGCCAATGGTACAACAGTATTCTCTTAGGGTGTGTAGACAGACACAGTTCCACCCCAGAGTTCTCGAATGAGTATCATCAATTCCAGACGAACAGTGGCATGTTGGGTCAACACGGAAATCCTATTCAGGGTTCCACTCAAACTCATTGTTAAATCTCTGGTGTAAACAAACCTCTCATTATTATAGTCAAACTTCCAGGCGTCAATTCTGCCATGGAATTGCACCCTGACAAAACCTAAGACCTGTCTTCTTGCCGCCATACTAACAAACAAAGAAGATAGCTACTAATGATAAACAGAGTCACTTGCCTCCTCTTTCCCTCGAACTTCAATAAACACATACAATGAAATAGATATAACATAACAATGAGGTGAGATCCCCAACATCAATACTAGTGTGGTAGTAAAAGAAATGACAGCAAATAAACACCATATTATATTAAAACATTAAATCATATTATCATATCATAGATAATAAATTGAACAAACTTAAATAACCAATCAATATGCTGACCCACAATGCATATGTATAACGACCAATTCCTACTCCATGGAGCTAAACACAGTTTCAGAGAGAAGGTCCAGAAGATATGTCTATCACTCGACTGCCGTGGCCAAAAGTGCTATAATATATCAATTTTGTCAAAAGTGCACATCAGGCATTGGACAAGACATTCTACGTCAGATCACGATATAGGACAGTGTCTCAGTCCGGATTGTCAGTGTGTTTGCATCAGTCTGCCCCATGGACAAAAGAGCTACCAATTGTCTATTGTGAGCTACCCGTATCTCGACGCCCCCAAGGTCAACAAGTGACCTACACTTGTTTACTCACACCCACACTTAGGTGTAACTCATCTCCTAGGCGTACAGCCTTACTCAAACAAGCAAATACGCTTTTCAATGCATGATATATGATTCAAACACATATACTATTATTATTTTTATAGTACCTCAAATATCCTCACCTTTCCTTGGTGGTATCAATATTCAACACAACTGGGCCCACCACAACTGCCTGACAGCAAACTGCTGTTTACGCTCAATCGCGTAGTGATATTATCGCATTTTTGAAATCGCAGAACACTTTTCTTATGTTTTTAAAATACGTAAGGATTTTCCAACATTTTCTAAATTGCGTAAATAATTTATTGAATTTTCTCAATCGCGTAGTCTAAAATTACTATTTTTAAGTCGCGTAAAATATTTCTAACATATTTTAAGTCAAAAATAAGATTTTTCTCATTTAATACCAAAAATTGACTTTATTTTTATTATTTACATCATAGTCCTTCTATAAAATAATATTTACATAATAGTCCCTCTTTAAATGATATTTCTAAAACAGTCCTTTATAGTCCTTCTTTAAATAATATTTTCAATATAATCCCTCTAAAATTTAGTATTCCTACTGTTTCCCAAAAAATTGTGTTTCTTTAATTTACTTGGGATATTACAGCTCAAAATTTTCTAACGCGCTTCAAAACCCATAGGGTGAGCTATACGTCAGTAAATTTCAAGTATTAGCTTTTATTTTACTACATGGCTTAATTAAGCCAATTTTAATTCTAAAAATTAAATTACTTTCATTTAAATTCCTTACCAAATTGAGTTATTACTATTAAAACACCTAAGTTTTACACTTAGTAGAATAATTTTGAATCTTGATCATCAAAATTTGGCATATCGGCCGAATTCTCATTGTGTTTCAAAATTCTTATTTAAATCATTTTGTAACACTTTAATTCTTATAAACTCATTTAATTAAATTTTTTTCCATAAATTCATTTAATTCTTAATTAGGAAAAATAATTTAGGATCCTTGATCCTCTTTGTGGTGATGAGGCCGTGTGCCTCTAGGCTCTTTGGGGCCTTCATACAATTTTTTCAACATGTTATTCACATCCTAAATTACACATAATTTTGCATGCTTTCCAATATATACATACAAGCATATTATTAAAGCTATAATCATACCAACACACATGCAAACATATTTTCAAAACCATAAGCATAACAAACACAAACAAAGAGAGCATAGAAAATCAAATGAATAAATTCTTATGAAATTTTCACCACAAACAATCCATTTCCTCACCACCAACACATAGTTGATGAGGTTAATCTCTCTCTTACATCAAGGAAGACAATAACTTCAAGCTTTCTTCTCCTCTTGAATTCGTGTGGCACCAAACAAAACCCTAATCAAACTTAAACAATTCTAAAAGTTATAATCAAGGCTTGAAAACAACAAACCATGGATTAATCATGGTCTAGAAAATAAAAAATCCAATCTAGGATCAAAGATTCAAGAAATTACCTTTAATGTAGGAAATCAAAGCTTGCTTTTTGAAGCACTTAGAGAAGGATTTTGATAAAACTCTCCAAAGAAAAAGTGTTTAGAATGATGTTTGGCTTTAGAAAGTATGAAGAGATGAAATTATAGAAGTATGGAACTGGGTCTAGAGGGTGGAGGTCGTGAGTTTCAAAGTGGGATGAAGAAGTGAGTTTTTTGGTGTTCTTGAATATTGAGAGAAAAAGATGAAGGCTTAATATGATAAAGTGTAATTAAATGAAGATGGATAGGCTATTAATTCATGCATGGCCGTGGGAATATCATTGTTTAATCAATGTAGTAAAATATCACATGCATTTTCACATGGCCTATGTCACTTAAGAGTCATCAAATAGTCATGTAGATGAACCTAGAACATAGTAGAATGGCCTTCATGGCCGTGTGGCTCTAGGAGAAAGGAAACTACATTGGTTCCATTCTAATTTCCTAGTTACACCTTAATTAGATAGTTAGTTCATTTAGCTAACTAAGTTAGGTATTCTAGTTACATACTAAGTAGCTAGTTACATGCTTAGGTCATTGCATAAGTCATGCTTAGCCATTGGTTCTAGATGATTTAGAGATATTTAGCTAGTAACTAGATTCTAAGTATTTAGTAACTAAGTTAGTTCATTTAGTTACTAATTAAGCTATTAGGACAACTTAGTTAGTTTCTCTAGTTACTTAGTAACTAGTCCAACCATTTATATTGACCATTTTCCATTGGTCTAGAAAAAGTCCAACCACCAATGTTGACTCATTTCTATTAGTTCATTTTAAAATTAGTTACAGAAATTATTCTAAATCTATTTTCTGACAAATAAAATATACCGGGTCCATTACTCGGTAACAGAAGCTGTTGTTAATAGAATAACGAATATTTTTGTAACACCCTAATTTTTGGGTAAAAGACCGATGTATCCTTATTTTACTGTTTCTTGTTTTTCTGTATGAAATACAGACATATAATACTGTCTGTTATTTTATTTGACCGTTTTGAGTGTTTTGCTTCGTGATGGGGAAAAATGGAAAAAATGACCATTTCATCCCGAATGTACTGTTTTTGATTTTTCTACATGATACGGTGTTTGATATTACTGTCCTCTGTGATTTTATTTGAACTTTTTGTGAGATTTGCTCGGACACGGAAAATAATAATTTTTCTGCCTCGAAAATATTATTTTAATTAATTAGAGTTGGGGATCTTACTAAACCCAATTGATTGATATATAAATTAGTTTCAGTAATTTTTAAATTTAATCAAATAAAATAATTTTTAGTATTATTTTATTACTCAAGATAAATTTTGACAATGGATCTGACATCGTAAAAGTGCGGGACCCACGATAAATAAAGTAACCAATAGAAACAAGAAACTTGGACCAATAGAAATAAGACACATGGAAGTCAAAGTAATAAAGACAAAGTCAACAAAAGTGGCTTGACCATTTTGGACCATTAGATGCAATCTTGATAACCATAGATTTGATGAATGGATTAGATTGAATCTTGGTGGATAAGCTTGAATGATGACCATAGATTTGATGAATGACTAGGATTGAATCTTGATGGATAAGCTTGGATGATGACCATGGATTTGATCAATGGATAGGATTTAAAGATGAATCAATGGCTAGGATTAAGTCAAAAGTTGTAGGTTTGACTTTAGGATTAGTAATTAATTAAGCTTAGTTTGACTAGATTAATTATTTAATTAGCAAACTAATTAAACTAATTTAGTTATTAAATAATTATAATATAAATACTAATTAAATATGCTAATATTGTTTAGAGATTATAAAATATGTAATTATTTGTTTAATTAACTAGTTATGTAATTAGAATAAACAATTAAGTAAACTAGTTTAATTCTTAACTAAGTATAATCTAAAATATTAATTGAAAGTTCTAAAATTAATTAAAGGTTATGATATATGTTAGTATATGTTAGATATATTAGTCATAAGATTAAAATGCTAATTAGGATTTAATTAGGATATTTAGCCAAATAAATTTCCTAATTGATTAACATGTAAATAAAACAAATTGAATTCTTAATTAATGAAGGACTTACACGGTTGGGCAGCTGCATAAGGAGGCAAAAATGGAATATTCAAGAGCATGTGACAAGGCTTGGAGTAGCCAATAGGAAACAAGCTTAGTGATTAAGTTTTAATCTTGACCCTTGGTGAATTCTAAGGCTTGGATGGAGTCTTGGAGAGTCAAAATTGATGGCCTTTTTGCATGTGATTCCACGGCAATTCATTTTGAAGGAATTCTACAATTAGCCAATTCACAAAGTGAGTTTACGTAGAAGGCTTTGTGAATTCATGTAAAAGGCCAAATTGAATGAAATGAAGACTAGTCAACATTGGTTTCTTTTCTTTGTTGCATTCCCCGGCAAAGCTAATTTTTGTGAAGCCAATATTATAATTTAATTTTTAACACTTTTTGTCAATTAAACCAAGTAAAACAAAGTCAATATTGGTGGCCTTTCATTTGATTTCTACGGCCAAGGCAAGGGAGGAGCTTTGGAAGGTTCAAGACAAGCTTTGTCATGACTATGACTAGGCTTGGTTCAACCAATCACAAGCACCCTTGGAGGCCAAGACATTATCTCAACCGTTGAGTGGATGGGTGGCTAGGATGATTTCCATGTGATTTTAATCACTTAATTGCACTCAAAAAGACCTCACGGCAGCAGCTCTTTGGGGAGGCTTTCTTCATTTTCATTTTCACCCTTCTCTATGTACAAGTCTTCCATTTTCTCTCCAAAAACACCAAAACCCCAAGCTTCTTTCTTCTTCTATTTTCTTCTCTCTATTCGGTCAAGCTTCTTACCCACATAACCAAACCTCCATAATTTGTCCTCTTCATCTTTCTTAAATCAAAACCATATTTTAAAGACTTTTTCTTCACAAGATTTTGCCAAAATCCTACTCTATCAAGTCCAAAATCCATCATTTTTCTTACTTCCCTAAAGGTGAGTTTTGATTTCTTTGGTTCAAATTTATTTTTCTGAATTTCTAAGCCATGTTTATTTCATGGTTTGTCATTCTCAAGCCTTGTATGTGTGTGTACTAATTATTTGAAAATTTTAGGGATTTTAGTTTGAAGTATACGAATTCTAGAAGGAAGAGGAAAGCTTAGAAAGCCTGTCTTCAAGAGGTAAGAGGGATATTACCCTCATCAACCATGTGTTGGTGGTGAGGAATGTTTTTGTTCTGTATATGAAGAATCCATGAGGATTCGGTTTGTGTAATTGTGGTGGTTTGAATTGTTGTGGCTTGTGTTAATTATTTGATTATTTAAGTGTTTTTCATTTATTTATTTTTATATGCATGATTATAACTTTAAAATATTTTGCATGCCTATAGTGTTGAAATATGTGGCATATGTATTGTATGTGTTATTATAATGTTAGAAATGCATGAGTATTCCAAAGAATGCAAAACCCTAGGTTCGGTCATACCATTGAATGAAAGGAATTAAGGTGATTTACAATGTTTTTAATGAATATCAAGTGAATTCAAGTGAATTAAAACAAAGAAATGAATTTTTGGAATTTTATTTATACTATGAGATTTCGGCCAACATGCCAAAAAGTGAGAAAAATTGGATTCTAAATAATCTAAGGTAAGTAAGCATGTTAAAGGAAATTTTATCAAAATGTTTTGATTATTAAAAATGAAATGGTCGAATTAAATTTTAGAAACTAATTTAAGTATTGTTAGTATTTACAAAGATTATACATTAATTTGAAATATTTTACAGTAGCTTGAAAAATATTTTAAATGGTTTTAAATTGCTTAATAATTTTGTTTATTAGTCAAAAACTTTATTTGAGGAAAACGAAAAAGAAAATGATTTAAAAAGCTTATGCGATTGAAAAATGATATAAAATTATTACGCGATTGAGGAAACAAAAATTATATTTATGCGATTGGAAATGTGATATATATTGTGAAAACGACAAGATTTTGAAAATAAAATAAAATTTCTACGCGATTGACAAAAACAAAGAATTTAACTATTGGGCCAATGTGGTGAACCCGTATATATGAGAAGTTATGTTGCGCCAAGTGGGTGGTCATACGTATTGTGATTTGGTTTTATGAAAAGATAGTGCGCCAAGTGGGAGCGTACTGTATTTTGAGATTTATGCCATTAAGAGCATTTACGTAATTATTTTCGCTATTGAGGGCGTTTTTGACATTATTTGAAATCTGAGGATGTTTTTGTGATTATTTAAAGTTTGATAGCATTTTTGTAAATAATGGAAAGTTTGATGGCATTTTTGTATATAATGGAAGTTTAGTGGCATTTTTGTAAATAATGGAGATTTGATGGTATTTTTGTAAATAATTGGAAATTGATGACACTTATATAAATAATTGAAACCTGAGGATATTTTGGTAATTATTGCTTTGTTCATGCACTGAGTCGTGCCAATTTACGAATTGGTGATTTGATTGACGAGATGAATAACATCGTGTTGTCGATGTGATAGGCATAGTGTGTTCAGTTCCTGATATGGACTTGGAGTTCATAGTGTGCACTATTCCATATGTGGACGTAAAGGTAGCTCATTCCCAACGTGATAACACACTTATGTTCTCGACGAGCACTATCCTTAATCAAGTTTTGAGAGGACTATTGACCACTCGTAGTATACAATTATTTGACCGTGTGTCTCGGGTTGTATGCTATGCCATTGTTTTTATTATGATTATTTTTCGTGGGCTATAGACACAAAGTATTGACAAAGGTCAATAGCAATCACAACTGTCGACTATAGACACAAAGTTTTGACAAAGGTACAATAGTGGTTCTGGTAGCCAAAGCTATAGACACAAAGGGTGGACAAGTCTGATAAATTTGGATTGGTCAAGGCAAGACAAATAGAATTCTCATCTCATTCTCTCCGATATCCGAGTATGTGTTGTAGCTCCATGGAGTAGGATTGTGTCACATTGCATATGTTTATATGTGGTACATTATTATCTTTTATCCGTGATCGTTTACCTATGATCTTTTATTTGGGATATTATATGTTGATATTGCATTTAATCTTTATTCTATATTATTATGATTTATGGTTATGGCATTTTATATAGTATGAATTGTTATATCTATCCTGGTAATGTTATTGTGGTTTATTCGATTACAATATATGCTTATTAGAATTAATTGTAAATCGATAATGTGACTAAATTCATGTATTGATCAGTGTGTATGGAATGATCTAGTCATTCGTATCATTCTTTGCTACACATCTTGGTAAAGGTGAAAGGGGATCTCACCTCTTTATTGTATTGTTTTGTTTGGTTTGTATTGTTTAAATTCATAGTAGGCGAAGCGTATTTTGAGGCTTATTGGAGACAATATTCTGAAGATGGTGACAGCGTCAAGAAGTAATCTTCCAAGTTTCAATAGGATGCAGTTGGTGAAGAAGCAGGACAAGTTAGGTTGGGTTTTTCTCGTTAGTGTTATTACCGTGCTATTAGTAGTAACTTTCTTCGGGTTTACTACTGTTTCTCTGAGTCTGTAATTTTCATGTTTTAATTTATTGTTGATTATTTTGTGATGTATATGGCATATGTATGTTAATCAGTTCAATCTAATTTCATTGTTACTCTTAATTTTTGGTAAGTTTATATTTCTGCGAAAAAGAAATTTTAAAATTTGTATTTTGAAACTCAAGCTTTTATAAAATAATTATAATTGGTTTAAGTTTTTATTTTAAAATGTGACGCCCTAGGGAGGGTGTTACATTAGTTGGTATCAGAGCACGGTTAGAGTCTTTTTGGGGTTTGTGGTTAGGTCTGTCTTGTTTTTGTCGTGTAACTCTCTGTGTTTGGACTCCAAGAGGAGACAACGTTGTTTGAGATGGTTACTTTGGTTTCCATTGTATTATGATTCATCTGTCTTTGAAGAAAGGCGATGATTTGTAGTAAACGTACATGTGAGGAAGCAGGATGTGTTTCGACATCTCAAGTGGAATGGAACAACGATTCATCAAGTGGAGTAAAAGTGTTTTAGACTGAGGATCTAAATAAAGAAGTGTGTATCATAAAAAGGTGATCTTTTAACTATACTGTATAATTCCGAAGGTAACCTATTTCTTTATGGCATATAATTGTGTGGGTCAATTAGAGTTTTCTGTGTCTTCATTATCTTTTGACCTGGTTGTTTCTATTTCTGGTTCTAAAACATGTGGTTGAGTACTTGAGTTGCTTAAACCATCCTAAGTCTGTTAAATAATTGAATCTTTTCTGTAGATTTAATTGGTATTTTTCTAACCATCCATGCTCTGTTGGACCAGTTGGTCAAATTGTTCAAGTTAAAAAGTTTACTTCTAAATTCAACGGACCATATCAATTTCTTTATTGGATAGGTTCGGTGGTATGGATGATTTTATCATCTCTTGTTTCTATGTCTTTATGATATCTTTCATATGACGCATTTGCGAAATGTACTTTGGTTTAACCCATTCTTTTATGACTAATTGACTATTTGGGTTAATTAGAATTACTTGGTATCTTTGTTACCTTTTAACTTATCTATTTCTACTTTTGTTATCAAATCAGTTATTACTATCTAGTTCCTTAAATAATCTTTTCGGTTAATCTAAATTGTCTACCTTTTTCATAGGATAGATGTGATCTTATATATGGATTGGTTATTTTGATCATATCCTGTAAATTGTTTCAGTAAAATTTTAGTGTCCCAGAAAACTCATTCTTAAAATCGGGCAATGTCAAATTCTTTGTTGGACATGTCTGGTAAAAATTCAGATAGTTTCTCTACCTTTTCTTTCTAAATCTTTATAATATCTTTTTGTGTATTGCAATTGCAAAAGAAAGGATATTCAGAGTTAAAATCGTGTCATAGTATCAGATACAGTATTGTTAAAAAGAGAACTTGTATTGTGAGACACTTCCTGTTAAAAGCAAAGGCAAGAGAGTGAAGCTGTACAAAGGCATGGAAATTTCAAGTGATACTGATCAGAGTGGCGCAGCGGAAGCGTGGTGGATAGTATCTTTCATTTTTTTTTCTCTAGACAGAATTGTCATTATCTTTATTAACGACATTCTGATCTATTCTTGAAATTATGAGGAACCATACTAAAATAATTTGGAATGATTCTCCATGTTTTACGCGACGCAAGGAGTTTTCGTTGGTCGAGGTAATCTGGAATGACGGAGGTGACGTAAACGGTGATGCAAGAGTAGTATCCTAGACTATTCTGAATCGCTACAATTTCAACTTTTAGGAGGGGAGAGTTGTAACACCCTAATTTTTGGGTAAAAGACCGATGTATCCTTATTTTACATCTTGTTTTTCTCGTATGAAATACGTATATAATACTATCTGTTTATTTTATTTGACCGTTTTGAGTGTTTTGCTTCGTGATGGGGAAAAATGGAAAAAATGACCATTTCATCCCGAATGTACTTGTTTTTGATTTTTCTACATGATACAGTTGTTTGATATTACCGTCTGTGATTTTATTTGAACTTTTTGTGAGATTTGCTCGGACAGAAAATAATAATTTTTCCGGTCGAAAAATATTATTTTAATTAATTAGAGTTGGGGATCTTACTAAACCCAATTGATTGATATATAAATTAGTTTCGTAATTTTTAGAATTTAATCATGCGATAAAATAATTTTTAGTATTATTTTATTACTCAAGATAAATTTTGACAAATGACCTGACATCACAGTGTGTAAGGGACCCACGTATAAATAAAGTAACCAATAGAAACAAGAAACTTGGACCAATAGAAATAAGACACATGGAAGTCAAAGTAATAAAGACAAAGTCAACAAAAGTGGCTTGACCATTTTGGACCATTAGATGCAATCTTGATAACCATAGATTTGATGAATGGATTAGATTGAATCTTGGTGGATAAGCTTGAATGATGACCATAGATTTGATGAATGACTAGGATTGAATCTTGATGGATAAGCTTGGATGATGACCATGGATTTGATCAATGGATAGGATTTAAAGATTTAATCAATTCTGTGATTAAGTCAAAAGTTGTAGGTTTGACTTTAGGATTAGTAATTAATTAAGCTTAGTTTGACTAGATTAATTATTTAATTAGCAAACTAATTAAACTAATTTAGTTATTAAATAATTATAATATAAATACTAATTAAATATGCTAATATTGTTTAGAGATTATAAAATATGTAATTATTTGTTTAATTAACTAGTTATGTAATTAGAATAAACAATTAAGTAAACTAGTTTAATTCTTAACTAAGTATAATCTAAAATATTAATTGAAAGTTCTAAAATTAATTAAAGGTTATGATATATGTTAGTATATGTTAGATATATTAGTCATAAGATTAAAATGCTAATTAGATTTAATTAGGATATTTAGCCAAATAAATTTCCTAATTGATTAACATGTAAATAAAACAAATTGAATTCTTAATTAATGAAGGACTTACACGGTTGGGCAGCTGCATAAGGAGGCAAAAATGGAATATTCAAGAGCATGTGACAAGGCTTGGAGTAGCCAATAGGAAACAAGCTTAGTGATAAGTTTTAATCTTGACCCTTGGTGAATTCTAAGGCTTGGATGGAGTCTTGGAGAGTCAAAATTGATGGCCTTTTTGCATGTGATTCCACGGCAATTCATTTTGAAGGAATTCTACAATTAGCCAATTCACAAAGTGAGTTTACGTAGAAGGCTTTGTGAATTCACGTAAAAGGCCAAATTGAATGAAATGAAGACTAGTCAACATTGGTTTCTTTTCTTTGTTGCATTCCACGGCAAAGCTAATTTTTGTGAAGCCAATATTATAATTTAATTTTTAACACTTTTTGTCAATTAAACCAAGTAAAACAAAGTCAATATTGGTGGCCTTTCATTTGATTTCTACGGCTTTGGAAGGTTCAAGACAAGCTTTGTCATGACTATGACTAGGCTTGGTTCAACCAATCACAAGCACCCTTGGAGGCCAAGACATTATCTCAACCGTTGAGTGGATGGGTGGCTAGGATGATTTTCATGTGATTTTAATCACTTAATTGCACTCAAAAAGACCTCACGGCAGCAGCTCTTTGGGGAGGCTTTCTTCATTTTCATTTTCACCCTTCTCTATGTACAAGTCTTCCATTTTCTCTCCAAAAACACCAAAACCCCAAGCTTCTTTCTTCTTCTATTTTCTTCTCTCTATTCGGTCAAGCTTCTTACCCACATAACCAAACCTCCATAATTTTTCCTCTTCATCTTTCTTAAATCAAAACCATATTTTAAAGACTTTTTCTTCACAAGATTTTGCCAAAATCCTACTCTATCAAGTCCAAAATCCATCATTTTTCTTACTTCGCTAAAGGTGAGTTTTGATTTCTTTGGTTCAAATTTATTTTTCTGAATTTCTAAGCCATGTTTATTTCATGGTTTGTCATTCTCAAGCCTTGTATGTGTGTGTACTAATTATTTGAAAATTTTAGGGATTTTAGTTTGAAGTATACGAATTCTAGAAGGAAGAGGAAAGCTTAGAAAGCCTGTCTTCAAGAGGTAAGAGGGAGATTACCCTCATCAACCATGTGTTGGTGGTGAGGAATGTTTTTGTCTGTGTATGAAGAATCCATGAGGATTCGGTTTGTGTAATTGTGGTGGTTTGAATTGTTGTGGCTTGTGTTAATTATTTGATTATTTAAGTATTTTTCTGTTGGTGATTTATTTATTTTTATATGCATGATTATAACTTTAAAATATTTTGCATGCCTATAGTGTTGAAATATGTGGCATATGTATTGTATGTGTTATTATAATGTTAGAAATGCATGAGTATTCCAAAGAATGCAAAACCCTAGGTTCGGTCATACCATTGAATGAAAGGAATTAAGGTGATTTACAATGTTTTTAATGAATATCAAGTGAATTCAAGTGAATTAAAACAAAGAAATGAATTTTTGGAATTTTATTTATACTATGAGATTTCGGCCAACATGCCAAAAAGTGAGAAAAATTGGATTCTAAATAATCTAAGGTAAGTAAGCATGTTAAAGGAAATTTTATCAAAATGTTTTGATTATTAAAAATGAAATGGTCGAATTAAATTTTAGAAACTAATTTAAGTATTGTTAGTATTTACAAAGATTATACATTAATTTGAAATATTTTACAAGAGCTTGAAAAATATTTTAAATGGTTTTAAATTGCTTAATAATTTTGTTTATTAGTCAAAAACCTGCTTATTTGAGGAAAACGGAAAAGAAAATGATTTAAAAAGCTTATGCGATTGAGAAAATGATATAAAATTATTACGCGATTGAGGAAACAAAGAAATTATATTTACGCGATTGGAAATGTGATATATATTGTGAAAACGACAAGATTTTGAAAATAAAATAAAATTTCTACGCGATTGACAAAAACAAAATTTAACTATCAATAATGTGGTGAACCCGTATATATGAGAAGTTATGTTGCGCTAAGTGGGTGCGTATTGTGATTTGGTTTTATGAAAAGATAGTCGCCAAGTGGGAGCGTCGTATTTTGAGATTTATGCCATTAGAGAGCATTTACGTAATTATTTTCGCTATTGAGGGCGTTTTTGACATTATTTGAAATCTTGTTTTTGTGATTATTTAAAGTTTGATAGCATTTTTGTAAATAATGGAAAGTTTGATGGCATTTTTGTATATAATGGAAGTTTAGTGGCGTTTTTGTAAATAATGGAGATTTGATGGTATTTTTGTAAATAATTGGAAATTGATGACACTTATATAAATAATTGAAACCTGAGGATATTTTGGTAATTATTGCTTTGTTCATGCACCGAGTCGTACCAATTCACCAATTGGTGATTTGATTGACGAGATGAATAACATCGTGTTGTCGATGTGATAAAGCATAATGTGTTCGGTTCGATATGGACTTGGAGTTCATAGTGTGCACTATTCCATATGTGGACAGAAGGTAGCTCCTTCTGGGTCTTGGTGCTTGATAACACACTTATGTTCTCGACGAGCACTATCCTTAATCAAGTTTTGAGAGGACTATTGACCGCTCGTAGTATACAATTATTTGACCGTGTGTCCGGGTTGTATGCTATGCCATTGTTTTTATTATGATTATTTTTCGTGGGCTATAGACACAAAGTATTGACAAGTGATAGCAATCACAACGGTCACTATAGACACAAAGTTTTGACAAGGCAATAGTTTGGTCGGTCGGGTAGCCAAAGCTATAGACACAAAGGGTGGACAAGGCAATAAATTTGGATTGGTCAAGCAAGACAAATAGAATTCTCATCTCATTCTCTCTGATATCTGAGTATGTGTTGTAGCTCCATGGAGTAGGATTGTGTCACATTGCATATGTTTATATGTGGTACATTATTATCTTTTATCTGTGATCGTTTACCTATGATCTTTTATTTGGGATATTATATGTTGATATTGCATTTAATCTTTATTCTATATTATTATGATTTATGGTTATGGCATTTTATATAGTATGAATTGTTATATCTATCCTGGTAATGTTATTGTGGTTTATTCGATTACAATATATGCTTATTAGAATTAATTGTAAATCGATAATGTGACTAAATTCATGTATTGACTGTGTGTATGGAATGATCTAGTCATTCGTATCATTCTTTGCTACCGTACTGGTAAAGGTGAAAGGGGATCTCACCTCTTTATTGTATTGTTTTGTTTGGTTTGTATTGTTTAAATTCGTGTAGTAGGCGAAGCGTATTTTGAGGCTTATTGGAGACAATATTCTGAAGATGGTGACAGCGTCAAGAAGTAATCTTCCAAGTTTCAATAGGATGCAGTTGGTGAAGAAGCAGGACAAGTTAGGTTGGGTTTTTCTCGTTAGTGTTATTACCGTGCTATTAGTAGTAACTTTCTTCGGGTTTACTACTGTTTCTCTGAGTCTGTAATTTTCATGTTTTAATTTATTGTTGATTATTTTGTGATGTATATGGCATATGTATGTTAATCAGTTCAATCTAATTTCATTGTTACTCTTAATTTTTGGTAAGTTTATATTTCTGCGAAAAAGAAATTTTAAAATTTGTATTTTGAAACTCAAGCTTTTATAAAATAATTATAATTGGTTTAAGTTTTTATTTTAAAATGTGACGCCCTAGGGAGGGTGTTACAATTTTCCCGTGAAATATTTTTTTTTCACAGATAAATTCTAAAAATTAAAAGATTTGATTTTGTATCTCTTGGATTTAGGTTTAGTAAGATCACCCGTCTCCGAATAAATTAAATAAGATTTTCCCTGGCCCGAAAATTATCATTTTCCTGACTCGGAGCAAATCTCACACAACGATCAAAAATAGTCTCAGAACAGTCAACATAATTTTATATCACACAAAAAACACAACAGTACAATTTAAGCATTATTATCAAATAGCAAAATTTAGGGTGTTACAACTCTCCCCCACTAAAAAGAATTTCATCCTCGAAATTGATCATACATTAAAACAACTGAGGATACTGTTCCCTCATTTTCTCGTCCATTTCCCAAGTAGCATCTCTGGTTGTCTCATTCCAAACCACTTTCACTAAAGGATTTGCTTTGCCCCTGAGCTGCTTCACCATCTTGTCTTCAATCTTAATAGGAAGTGCTTCATACGTCAAATTTTCTTTCAACTGCACTTCATCGGCCTGTATGACATGCGAAAGATCGGGGATATACTTTCTCAATTGGGACACATGGAACACATTATGAAGGTTTGAAAGAAAAGGTGGTAAAGCTATCTGGTACGCAACTGGACCTATCCGACGAAGAATTTGGTATGGTCCAATGAATTTAGGAGTGAGTTTTCTGGACTTTGTAACCCTACCAACACCAGTCGTAGGTGTTACTTGCAAAAACACATGCTCACATTCCTCAAATTCAAGAGGTCTTCTTCTCTTGTCAGCATAGCTTTTCTTTCTACTCTGAGTTGCCCTCATCTTCTCTTGAATAAACTTCACCTTCTCTGTCGTTTGCTGCACCATTTCGGGTCCAATGGTCATACTTTCCCCATCCTGATACTAACACAAAGGTGTTCGGCATCGTCGTCCATAAAGTGCCTCATAGGGTGCCATCCCTATGCTTGAGTGAAAACTGTTATTATAGGTGAATTCCACCAAAGGTAAGAATTCATCCCAACTCCCTATTGTTCTAACACACAAGCCCTCAGCAGATCCTCCAGTGACTGTATTGTTCTTTCAGTTTGTCCATCAGTTTACAGATGATAGGTTGAACTCAAATGCAACTTAGTCCCCATTGCTTCATGTAAGCTTTGCCAAAACCTCGATGTAAACCTTGGATGTTTATCAAATATGATGCTAGAAGGTACATCGTGAAGTCTCACTATTTCACCAATGTACACTTGGGTCAACTTTTCCATTGGATACTTAATATTGATTAGCAATAAGTGAGCAGACTTCGTAAGCTGATTAACAATGACCCATATAGAATCATAACATTTCCTTGATTTTGGCAATCCAGTAACGAAATCCAAAGTAATACTATCCCATTTCCATTCTGGGATAGTTAAGGGTTGTAACATGCCTGCTGATCTTTGGTGTTCAAATTTTGCTTTCTGGCATACTAGACAAGATGACACATAATCAACAACATCTCTTTATATCCCAGGCCACCAAAACAAACATTTCAGATCTTGATACATCTTGGTCATCCCAGGATGTATACTCAATCTGCTGGTATGTGCTTCATCAAGAATCAACTTCCTCAACTCTGGATCATCAGGCACACAAACTCTGCCTTCAAATCTTAGAATACCATCGTGTCCTTCCTGAACCGTTGACACAATATCTCACTTCATCAGCTCCCTTTCAGTTTATAGAAACTCATCATCCTTCTGCTTCTCTCTGATTTCTTCCATTAAGTCACTTATGATTATAACCTTGTTCAAACAAATCTTTCCAGGTGCCAATTCCACGGACACCCACATATCTCTAAACTGTTCAATCAACTTTTCCTCCTTAATCATCATAGCAGAAACACTGAGCATCTTTTGACTCAAAGCATCTGCCATGACATTCGCTTTGCTAGAGTGGTATTGAAGTTGAAAGTCATAATCCTTTAAGAATTCCAACCACCTTCTCTGGTGCATATTCAATTCCTTCTGTTCAAACAAATATTTTAAACTTTTGTAATCACTGAAGACATTGAATGTAGCTCCATACAAAAAGTGTCTCCAAATCTTTAGTGCAAAAACAACTGCGACCAATTCCAAATCATGCATTGGGTAGTTTCTTTCATGCACCTTCAATTGTCTAGAAGCATACGCTACCACTTTTTTATTTTGCATCAGTACACATCCTAACCCTTGATAAGAAGCATCGCAGTATACTTCAAAAGATTCATTCGGATCTAGTAGAATCAGCACTAGTGCAGTAGTCAATCTCTTTTTCAATTCTTGGAAACTTTCTTCATATTTATCCATCTAATCAAAAACTTGGTTCTTCTATGTAAGTTGTGTAAGAGGTCCAACTATCTTGGAAAAACCTTCAATAAACCCGCGATAATATCCGGCTAGTCCAACACAACTCCTGATCTCTGTCACAGTCTTTGGTTTTTCCTATTGAAGAACTGTCTCCACTTTTGCTAGATCCACTGCAATTCCATCTCTGGAAATTACATGACCCAACAACTGAACTTCCTCCAACCAAAATTTGCATTTAGACAACTTCGCGTACAACTTCTTCTCTTTCAAAATCTGAAGAACTATACTGAGATGTTTAGCATACTCTTCCTGATTCTAGGAGTAGATCAGAATGTCATCGATAAAAACAACGACAAACTGGTCTAAGTATGGATTAAAGATCCTATTCATGTAATCTATGAATATAGCAGGAGCATTCATCACACCAAATGGCATTACAAGATATTCATAATGACCATAATGCATTCGGAAAGCTATCTTAGGTATATCCTCTACCTTGACACGAATCTGATGATAACCTAATCATAGATCTATCTTGAAGAAAATAACTGCCCCCTTTAGTTAGTCCATTAGATCATCAATTCTTGAAAGTGGATATTTATTCTTTATTGTGACCTTGTTTAGTAGGCAGTAATTGAGACATAAATGAGAAGGTCCATCTTTCTTCTTGACTAACAGCACTGGAGCTCCCCAGGGTGAAACACTAGGTCTCAGAAACTATTTTTCCAATAACTCTTCTAATTGCTTATTCAACTCTGCCAACTCCGATGGTGACATACGGTACGATGCAATTGATATGGGACCAGCTCCTAGTACAAGATCGATAGTAAACTCTATCTCTCTTTCTGGTGGTAATCCAGGTACATCATCAGGGAAAACTTTAAGAAACTCGTTCACGACAGAAATAACATTCACATCTTTCTCACTCTTAACTTCTAAAGAAGATAGCAACATGTATCCTTGAGCTCCATCCCTCAATAAAGATTCAACTTGTTTTGGCAGTTACAAATCCAGAAACCTTATCAGGAAAAACTAAGGTCTTTCTAGAACAATCTAATAGGATATGGTTAGAAGATAACCATTCCATCCCTAAGATTATATCGATATCAACAAGAGGTAAACAAATCAAATTAACAAAGAAGAGTCAATTTTTTATAGTAATAGAACAATTCAGGCATATTTTCATAGTACTAACTGGTTTGGCAGTAGGGGTAGAAACAATAAATTGGAAGTTTAAAGAAGACACAGGCAATCGCAACCGATCCACACAGTCATATGCAATAAATGAATGAGTTGCACCCGAATCATATAGTACAGTTAAAAGATTACCTGAGATGACACCTTCTCCTTGAATAAGATCTTCAGACTAGGAGGCCTCAGCTCCACTCATTGTATAAACTATTCCTCTAGCTTGCAACTTCACAACTCGAACATTGCTCACCGAAGGTTCCATCTTCGCTTGATCATAATATTTAGAGATATGACCAGGCTTACCGCATCTGAAACAAATTATACCTCTAATCGAGCAATCTCTCATCAGTGACCCTTTCCACACTTCAGGCATTTTGTTGGCGGTGCTGCAGTTTGATTGAACCGATTTGCACTTGGACCACCTCCACAAGGTTGCTGATGTTGTTATTGCTGTTGACTCCCAGAGGGTCGAGAATATGGTTTCCTTTGAAACTGATTGTTGTTATTGTTGCCTTCTCTTTGGAACCTAGTGTGTCCAAAGTTGCAGTTTCTAGTGTCCCTCGACTCCAACCATTCCAATCTACAACACATGTCCATCAGTGTTGAAAACTGATTCACACGCATTGAAATAACTCCCTTCTTCAACTCAAATCGTAAACTTTTTTCAAATTTATGACACTTCTAAACCTCGTTATGCTGGATTTGGAGGTACCTTGAGAACTTAGACAAGTTCTCGAACTTCGCCGCATAATCACTAACAGTCATCCCACCTTGGTGCAAACCCAAAAACTCCATCTCCTTAGAGTGCCTCACACATTTTAGAAAATATTTCTCTAGAAATACTTTGCAGAACAGCTCCCATGTAATTACTCTCCCTTCAGCTATTAGCATCCTTTGAGTGGCTTTCCACTAATTCACGCCATCACCCATTAGTATGAACGTAGCATACATCACTCTACGATCATCTGCACATCCTATGGCTTCAAAGATCTTCTCCAGTTCTTGGATCCATAAATCTACTTTCTCAGGGTCAAACTCGCCTCTAAAACATGGCAGATTGTTCTGACGAAATTCTGACAAATGCTAAACTTTTGCGATAGCTTCTTACTGTTGCACAGCTCATTGATTTTGTTGTGCAATCACTTTAGCCATTCGCTGCATAGCAGTAGTCATTGGGTCGTTGTCTCATTCCACATTCATACGTGCACCTCTACCACGAGACATAGCTTTCTTCACAAACAATTAAACAAAGTTCAATGAAAGTCAGATATAATCTTTTAGAAATGAATCACAGAGAATCACACATCGCAAGCAAAACAGACCTTACCATAAAAACCCAAAAGACTCTAACTGGGGCTTTGATACCAACCAATGTAACACCAATCGTAGGGTATCACATTTAAGACTAATCCTAATAAAACTTACTAAAGTTGTAAAAGAATTAATATTGTAAAAATGTCAATTTTAAAATTTCATTTGCAGAATAAAATAAAATAAGTAAACTGAATTTAAAACATTAGTAAGACTTTGTAACAAACACACCAAAATATATACACATTACTATTACAAACTTTATCCAAATAATTTACATAAATACAACCCTGTTTCAAAAGTAAAATACAAACATAACTACTAAGCAGTATTCTAAAAGTAAACCTAAGGATTAGGTTCCTCGGAAGGATCCTCCTCGTCCTCTACATTATCATTGAAGAACCCAGGCGGATACAGACACCTCGTGGGGGTCCTTGCCGATGATACAACAATATTCTCTTGGGGTGTGTAGACAGACACAGTTCCACCCCAGAGTTCACAAATGGGTATCGTGAATTCCAGACGTACAGTGGCATGTTGGGTTAACACGGAAATCCCATTCAGGGTTCCGCTCAAACTCATAGCCAAATCCCCAGTGTAAATAAACCTCTCATTATTATAGTCAAACCTCCAAGAGTCAGTTCCGCCGTGGAACTGGACCCTGACAAAACCTAAGACTTGTCATCTTGCTGCCATACTAACAAACAAAGAAGACAGCTACTAATGATAAACAGAGTCACTTGCATCCTCGTTCCCTTGGTCTTCAATAAACACATACAATGAAACAAATATAACATAACAACGAGATGAGATCCCCTACATCAATACTAGTGTGGCAGTAAAAAAGATGACAACAAATAAACATTATATTATATTAAAACATTAAATCATATTATCATATCACAGATTTATTAAACAAACTTAAACAACCAATCAATATGCTGACCCACAATGCATATGTATAACGACCAATTCCTACTCCATGGAGCTAAACACAGTTTCAGAGAGAAGATCCAGAAGATATATCTGTCACTTGGCTGCCGCGGCCAAAAGTGCTATAATATATCAATTTTGTCAAAAGTGCACATCAGGCATTGGACAAGACATTCTACACCAGATCATGATATAGGACAGTGTCTCGGTCTGGATCGTCAGTGCGTTTGCATCGGTCTGCCCCACAGACAAAAGAACTACCAATTGTCCATTGCGAGGTACCCGCACCCCGACACCCGCAAGGTCAACAAGTGACCTACACTTGTCTACTCGCACCCGCACTTTGGTGTAATTCATCTCCTAGGCGTACAGCCTTACTCAAACAAGCGAATACGCTTTTCTATGCATGATATATGATTCAAACACACATACTATTATTATTTTTACAGTACCTCATATATCCTCACCTTTCCTTGGTGGTATCAATATTCAACACAACCGGGCCCACCACAACTGCCCGATAGTAAACTGTTGTTTACGCTCAATCATGTAGTGATATTATCGCATTTTTGAAATCGCAGAATACTTTTCTTACATTTTTAAAATGCGTAAGGATTTTCTAACGTTTTCTAAATTGCGTAAACATTTTATTGCATTTTCTCAATCGCGTAGCCTAAAATTACTATTGTTAAGTCACATAAAATACTTTTAACATATTTTAAGTCCAAAATAAGATGTTTCTCATTTAATACCAAAAATTGACTTTATTTTCATTATTTGCATAATAGTCCTTCTATAAAATAATATTTACATAATAGTCCCTCTTTAAATGATATTTCTAAAATAGTCATTCTTCAAAGAATATTTTCAATATAGTCCTTCTTTAAATAATATTTTCAATATAATCCCTCTAAAATTTAGTAATCCTACTGTTTCTCAGACAATTGTGTTTCTTTAATTTACTTGGGATATTACAACTCAAAATTTCCTAACGCGTTTCAAAACACATAGGGTGAGCTATACGTTAGTAAATTTTAAATAGTAGCTTTTATTTTACTACATGGCTTAATTAAGCCAATTTTAATTCTAAAAATTAAATTACTTTCATTTAAATTCCAAAACTTACCAAATTGAGTTCTTACTATTAGAACACCTAAGTTTTACACTTAGTAGAATAATTTTGGATCTTGATAATCAAAATTTGGCATATTAGCCGAATTCTCATTGTGTTTCAAAGTTCTTATTAAAATCATTTTCTAACAATTTAATTCTTATAAACTCATTTAATTAAATTTCTTGCCATAAATTAATTTAATTCTCAATTAGGAAAAATAATTTAGGGTCCTTGATCCTCTTTGTGGTGATGAGGCCGTGTGCCTCTAAGCTCTCTTTGGGGCCTTCATACAATTTTTTCAACATGTTATTTACATCCTAAATTACACATAAATTTGTATGCTTTCCAATACATACATACAAGTATATTATCAAAGCTATAATCATACCAACACACATGTAAACATATTTTCAAAACCATAATCATAGCAAACACAAACAAAGAGAGCATAGAAAATCAAATGAATAAATCCTTATGGATTTTTCACCATAAACAATCCATTTCCTCACCACCAATACATAGTTGATGAGGTTAATCTCCCTCTTACCTGAAGGAAGACAATAACTTCAAGCTTTCTTCTCCTCTTGAATTCGTGTGGCACCAAACAAAACCCTAATCAAACTTAAACAATTCTAAAAGTCATAATCAAGGCTTGAAAACAACAAACCATGGATCAATCATGGTCTAGAAAATAAAAAATCCAACCTAGGATCAAAGATTCAAGAAATTACCTTTGATGTAGGAAATCAAAGCTTGCTTTTTGAAGCACTTAGAGAAGGATTTTGATAAACTTCTCTAAAGGAAAAATTTTTAGAATGATGTTTGGCTTTAGAAAGTATGAAGAGGTGAAATTATAGAAGTATGGAAGTGGGTCTAGAGGGTGGAGGCCGTGAGCTTCAAAGTGCGAGGAAGAAGTGAGTTTTTTGGTGTTCTTGAATATTGAGAGAAAAAGATGAAGGCTTGATATGATAAAGTGTAATTAAATGAAGATGGATAGGCTATTAATTCATGCATGGCCGTGGGAATGGATGCATAGGAGAAATCATTGTTTAATCAATGTAGTAAAATATCACATGCATTTTCACATGACCTATGTCACTTAAGAGTCATCAAATAGTCATGTAGATGAACCTAGAACATAGTAGAATGGCCTTCATGGCTGTGTGGCTCTAGGAGAAAGGAAACTAAATTGGTTCCATTCTAATTCCCTAGTTACACCTTAATTAGATAGTTAGTTCATTTAGCTAACTAAGTTAGGTATTCTAGTTACATACTAAGTAGCTAGTTACATGCTTAGGTCATTGCATAAGTCATGCTTAGTCATTGGTTCTAGATGATTTAGAGATATTTAGCTAGTAACTAGATTCTAAGTATTTAGTAACTAAGTTAGTTCATTTAGTTACTAATTAAGCTATTAGGATAACTTAGTTAGTTTTTCTAGTTACTTAGTAACTAGTCCAACCATTTATATTGACCATTTTCCATTGGTCTAGAAAAAGTCTAACCACCAATGTTGACTCATTTCTATTGGTTCATTTTAAAATTAGTTATAGAAATTATTCTAAATCTATTTTCTGACAAATAAAATATACCGCATCCATTACTCAGTAACAGAAGCTGCTGTTAATAAAACAACGAATATTTTCTCATGAAATATTTTTATTTCACAAATAAATTCAAAAAATCAAAAGATTTGATTTCATGTCTCTCAGATTCGGGTTTAGTAAGATTCTCCGTCTCCGAATAAATCAAATAAGATTTTTTCCGGCCCGAAAATTATCCTTTTCCTAACTCGGAGCAAATCTCACACAACGATCAAAAACAGTCTCAGAATAGTCAACATAATTTTATATCACACAGAAAACACAAAATAGTACAATTTAAGCATTATTAACAAATAACAAAATTTGGGGTGTTACAATGAACGTTCCAGAAAATCTGTCCCCCCTCAAAAGGCAATCTACGCCGGACCATGAAAAGGATAGTGTTTGTCGAGTCCTCATTGTGCGTTACAATGATTTTCCACGGCTAGGGGTATACAATGTAATAATAGATCACTAAGTGGATCACCTTGCCTTGATGCCCCCTAAGATCCATCATGGATCACATTATCCTATAAGTTCTCGTTCACTCCTAGCCACAAAAGCCGACTGTATAATGTTCAGTGCATGAACAATGAAATCAAACCACCGTTATACCGTTACCAATGGTATTAAAGTAATCACCCATATAGTTGTCTAAGACCATTAGTATCAATGATATTATATAACCGCACATACAATTACATAATACCAATGATCCACTCGGGTCCTATACATCGGTTCCACAATCCACTTGGGTCTAGTACGTCGGCCCAAAAACACAATGTTAATGCATTCAAGCACAATGCTAATGCATTCTTTCACAAAGTATCTCAGTCGTGCAAATTCAAGAGTTATTACTATCAATTCACTTGAAGCATTCTTACAAATTTCTTTAGCATATAAAACCATTGTTTCACCATTAGGCTTTAATTGTAACACTTTCAAAAAAAGGTAGAAATCAATCCAAATCACCAAACTCATCTAACCAAGTTCCTTGAGTGACCTTTCCTCATATCGTTCACTAAAACTTAGAAAGAAACCACATCGTCTTAACCTTATAATTCTTTTCCTATTCCTCTAAGTCTTTCAAGTTTTCACTGTTTTTTCTCAAGCTTATTTTTCCTCTCGAAACTGAAAATCGCTCTTTTGCTAAATGATAAAAATTTTTCTTTTCTATTCTTATCTTATAAATCCTTAATTAAATTTCTCAATTATCAAGTCAACTAGATTCACCACTAATAAATCATTTTCCATTATTCCAATTATCCCCAAAATTATTTTCATTGGTATATCCAAAAGTTATTACTCCTCAAATCATGACATTATAATTATCGTCTCTCTCACTTATAGATCCTTTAACCCTAATTTTTCTTCCAATTCACCTAAACAATATTTTCTATTGTTCTTTCTAAAACTTTCATTATTCAACTTATAAATAAAAATTCATTTCCATCCTAATTACTCTTCCATCCCATTATCAAATATTTTAGGTTTTCAATTCACTCTTTCACCCAACTATCAAATATCATGGCCAAAATTAATTCTTTTCAATGGTAAAAACTTGTTTATTTTCTCTTTCAACTTGTAACCTCATGAATCATATTTTTATCACCTAATCATCTAAGTCCTTAATCAATAAATATTTTTCTCATGGATACCTCTTCCTAGGCCAAGAAGGCCGTAAGCCTCAAGAGATCAAGGGGACCAAAAATCATTCCTTTACAACATAATCATAGCATGCAACATACTTTAATCATGACAATTAATTAGGTTCATGCTTACTATCAAAATCACATCATCACATATATCCATTAAGCCATCATAATCATCTCTTTCATATAACAACATCATATAATCATATAAAATCAAACAAACATAAATCAAAAATCACACAATCGAGTGGATGAATCCTCACGTGGACTCTCCACTCCCAATACAACCATTCGTTCCTCACCATCATAGTATAGTTGATGAGGTTAATCTCCCTCTTACCTTAGGTGTAACTTCCTAGCTCCTTGTATGTCCTTGTGTAGCAAACTTTCTCCCCTAAAGGTTCTTAGAATTAAAACAAACACACAAGAATTAATATCTAGGGCTTGACTAAGATTACCATAGATCAAAGTATGGCTTTACATCCTTTAAAATGAAACAAGAAATAAGATTCAAGAACTTTACCATAAGACTCTTGAACTTGAGATTTGAAGCAAAGCTTAATGAAATACTTGAAGATGGATGAACTAAAGATTGATTCTCCACACATGCGTGTCTTCAAATGGTGTGGAGATTCAAGATCTAAGGTTATTTTGAATTATGGAGGGTTTGGTGATGGATTTTGGGGTTTGGCCGTGGCCTATAGAGAGAAAGATGAAGGTGGAGGAATTTCACCATAAAGCTTTACAAACCCTAGCTTAAAAAAGCATTTGGAAAAGTGATGAACAAGCCAAAATCTTCACTCCAAATGATCTTAGAAGGAAGTGTAGGTTCAAGAATGTAGATGAGTGAAATAAAAGAAAATGAGATGGTGGGTTTGGTGAGAGTAGCCGTGATGTAAGGAGACAAAAAAAGTGAAGAAAATGAGAGAAAACCAAGATCTCTTCACCAAAATGCCTTAAGTTGGTGGTTTAGATTCAAGAATGTAGATAGTTGAGATTGAAGAAAATGAATGGGTGCTTGAAGGGAGGGTGGGCGTGAGCCACTAGAGAGAAAATGAGAGAAAGGAAAAAGTGATAGAAAAGTGAGAACTTTTGAAATGAAAATGGAAATGATGTTTTGAGTGAAAAGTGACAAAGTTGTCATCTTCCGCCCCCCCCCAAAACCGTGCACTCCTTGGGAGAAGGAGCAAGGCTTCCTTTGCAAGCTTCTCCCAAAGCTTCCTTGAGAAGCTTCTCACATTTTCTGAAAAAGTCAAATCGTGATGTCATGTAATGATGTCACTTAGATGATATCAAAAAAGTGACTAGATAAAAATAATCTACTAAATTTTTATTATAAACTTTTACTTAATGGATAAAAGTTACAGTTAACAACACCGGTATCTATTGTCCAATGGATAATAAAGTGTACTCAAATTTTATCCGTCAAATAAAATCTCGAAAAATGAAAACTTTATAAACTGTGTCTGGCATCGGGTTTACTAGGATCCCTCATCACCGTTTCCACAGTCCAAGGTTTTTCGACCTCGGAGAAATATTTCATTTTCCCGACCTTACTTAGTGTGCACGTAAATTGAGAAATATATTAAAATAATCAAATAATTCAAATAATTCTAGAAAAATTCACAAAAATCATAAATATTATAAAATGAGTTTATATTATGAAACAAGAAATTTTCGGGATGTTTCAACTCTCCCATTCTAAAAAGAAATTTTGTCCTCGAAATTTGTTATACCTTAAAACACATGCGGATATTGTTCCTTGTAGAAAATGTCTCCAGATTTCCAATGCAACCACACAGCTAATTCCGAGTTTGTGTAGAGCAGCTCTTCTCATGTATTCCCAGTTGTCTTGAAGCATACGTCACTATTCCTTTTATTCAAACAAGCACACATTCTAAGCTCTAATGTGGAGCATCATGAGACATCTCAAAAGGTTCGTTGGGATTAGGCAGAATCAACACTGGCAAAATAGTCGAGTATCTCTTTAACCCTTGAAAATTTTCCTCATATACATCAATCTATATGAAAACTTGACTCTTTCGTGTGAGCTGGATAAGAAGTCTTGCTATCTTGGAAAATTCTGCTGTGAATCTCCAATACTAACCAGCTAATCCCACAAAGCTACAAATCTCCAATATGGTCTTCGGTCTTTCCTTTTGAAAAACTACTTCAATTTTCGATGGATGTACAAAAATTCCTTCCTTTGAAGTTATGTGCCCTAAAAATTTAATCTCCTCCAACCAAAATTCGCATTTTGATAACTTGGCATACAACTTCTTCTCTTTCAGAATCTGAAGAACCACACTAAAAGGTTCATCATGTTCTTTCTAGTTTCGAGAATCGGTCAAAATGTCACTAATGAAGACAATGACAAATCCATCTAATTAGGAAAAAAAGATCTTATTCATGTGATCCATAATGTCGCTGGAGCATTCGTTACCTTGAACGGCATTACCAAATACTCGTTGTGCTCATAACGCGTCAGAAAGGTTGTCTTGGAAGCATCTTCTACTTTCAAATGATCCTAATGATAATCAGTGTGCAAATTGGTCTTGGAGAAAACAGCGGCTCCCTTCAGTTGATCCTTCAAGCCGTCTATCCTCGATCTTAATAGGAAGTGTCTCATAGGTCAAGTCATTTTCTAATCGTAATGTATTTAGTGCAATGACATGGTTTGGATTAGGGACATATTTTCTCAATCAAGATACAAGAAAACATTATGAAGGTTAGAAAGAAAAGGTAGTGAAGTCATTTGGTATACTACCAGACCCATCTGACGAAGAATTTGATATGGTCCAATAAAATTTAGGGATGAGCTTCATGGATTCTAATCCAGAAATCTCTGTCTCAAGAAACACTAAAGTTTTATTAGAACAGAATAATAAGATATGGTTAGAAAATAACCAATCCCTTTCTAAGATCGAGTCTATTTATGAAAAAAGTAAATAATTAAGTTGACAAAAAAGTTCAAATTTCTAACAATGACAGGATAGTTTAAATAAACTTGAGTAATAACAATAGGCTTAGAAATGAGAATGGCAATACTCAAGTCAGAAGGAAATAAATACACAGACAACCCCAAATTCGGGTCGCACAGCCATAGGTAATAAAAGAATAGGTCACCACTTAGTCAAATAGTACAATTTAAGGCTTACTTCCCATGGTACAATCTCACTTGGGTAGATCTTCAGATTGGGAGGCTTCTGCTCCACTCAACATACTAATTTCTCCTCCTGCTTGAGCCCTTGTCACATGCTTATTGCTAACAGAAAGCTTCGTCTCCTAAGAAGTACAATTCCTGAACACGTGTTCTGGCTTTCCGCACTTGAAACAAAATTTTCCCTTGATCGTACAATTCCTTGTTACATGACTTTTTGCACACTTCTTACATATCTGTAAAAGTGTCATGGGCTAACTGGGTCTACTACCACTAGCACTACCTCCATACGGTTGCTGTTATTGTTGATTTCCTGGTGGTCATGAATATGATTTCTACTGGAATCACTTGACCTTACAACTTCCCCTTTTTTGAAACCAACATGGTCCAATGTTATGGGGTTCCATGTCTTGAGACTAATTCAACTCTAACAAAATCTGAGCCTCGACTATCAATTCCTGCTGATGAGCAGTCCTTTGATTCTGTTGTACTGTTACGTCAGCCACTCTTTGTATTGCTTACATAGTTACAACCATCCCTTTATTGTTGTGTTACACATTGCCACGTGTACGCCTATCGTGAGCCATTACCTTTTCTTCGAAAATAGACGAATCAAAATGCAGTGGAAACAAGAAGTAACTATTCTAAATAATATTGTCTCATTTCGGAGACCATACAATACATCTCTGTGTTTAGTTCCAGGGAAACACACAGCACAAACAAAGCAAACTTACCCATAAACTCAAAAGACTCAGACTTAGACTTCACTCACCCTAGAGGCACCACTCTAAAGGGTGTAGGTACAAACAATTCTGCATGAATTCAGTCATCTAACTGGACTCTTACTAGAAGAACCCTTATTATCCTAGTTCGCCTAGTTGAAGTCATTGTTTCTTATCCACACAGAACATTACATAATGAGTTGGCCAATCCTCAATATCATGTAACTATGTAACAGTAACTACTAACATTCATTCTAAAGCAACTTATGCAATCCTCTTTTAACATCTCAAATAAGAGATAAGGAAATGCATAATACACACACATAGGAATTTCTACCTGCCTAAGCACAGTCAGTCCATACCCCGGCTCAACAGGATGAACTGTTCTGATACCACCTAATGTAACACCCCCTCCGAGAGGCATTACATTTTAGACCGATTCCTTTTTTTTTTCTTGAAAAAAGAACTTTAACTAAGTTATAAAAGTTGATATTGTAAAATATGAATTTTAAAATTTCTTTTCAGCGGATAACATAAGCTTACCAAAATAAATAAAAGACTCAAGTCATAAGAACTGAATAGAGGGTTTTTCATAAAACAAAGTTTACTACATTTTTAAGTACATCATCTCATGTTTCAAAAGCATAAAATTTAAGTATTCCAAAAAGTAAATATATACATATAACTACCAAATGAAGATTGAACATTGTCCAAGTCCAAACACCTGAAGAACAGGGTCCTGCACCTGATCTTCATCTAGATCCCCTTCGGGATCCCCAGTAGACAAAGCCCCCAGTCGGGGCATGACACTACGGGCTGGAGTCTGAGCAGTCGACTCCAAAGAGTCCTCCCTAAAGGAAGCTCTCCAATCATCCCAAAGTTCCCCAAGGGGCATATAGAATTCCAAGTGAACAACTGCATCCATAGTAAATGTAGCCGCCTTATGTTGGGTCCTACTCCAAAGCAAAGTGACATCTCTGTCATACCGAATGCGTCCCGTGTCCCACTGAACACTCCATGCTTCGATGCTCCCGTGAAACTGTATCCTAGTAAAATCTTGCAGATCTTGCCTTGCCGCCATCAGGGTATTTTCCACTATAAGTACAAAAATAGAAACAGATAGAATAATACAAAAGAAGAGGTGAGATCCCCTATATCAATACCATTATGGCAGTAAAAAACACAAAGAAAGACAATAATGCCTTTCATATACAATGATATCAAGGAATAATAGATATAATCATATTAACATAGGGATATGACAGATCAGCAGGTATAGTCATGTTATCAACTAATATATAATTCAACAAGGTGTATCAAATACATAAACACTGACCAAATCACAACAAGATATACATTGACTATGCATATGCACAATGTTATGCTGACCATCCTTATGCATAATGCGACCAGTTCCTACTCCATGGAGCTAAGATTCAGAGATGAACATTCCAGAAAATCTATTCCCCCTCAAAAGACAGTCTATGCCGGACCACGAAAAGGATATTATTTGTCGGGTCCTCGTTGTGCGTTGCAATGATTTTCCACGACTAGGGGTATACAATGTGATAACAGATCACTAAGTGGATCACCTCGCCCTGACGCCCCCTAAAATCCAACATGGATTACACTATCCTGTAAGTTCTCATTCACTTCTAGGCACAAAAGTCAATTGTATAATTTTTAATGCAAGAACAATGAAATCAAACCACTGTTATACCGTTCCCAATGGTATTAAAGCAACCATCCATACAATTGTCTAATACTATTAGTATCAATGATATCATATAACCGCCCATACAATTACATAATACCAATGATCCACTCGGGTCCTATACATCAATTCTACAATCCACTTGGGTCCAGTACGTCGGCCCAAAAGCATAATACTAATGCATTTTTTCACAAAGTTTCTCAGTCGTGCAAATTCAAGAGTTATCATTATCAATTCACTTGAAGCATTCTTACAAATTTCTATAGCATATAGAACCATTGTTTCACCATAAGGCTTTAATTGTAACACTTTCAAGAGAAGGGTAGAAATCAATCCTAATCACCAAACTCTTCTAACCAAGTTCCTCGAGTGAATTTTTCCTCATATCGTTCACTAAAACTTAAAAAGAAACCACATCGTCTTAACCTCACAATTCTTTTCTTATTCCTCTAAGTCTTTCAAGTTTTCACTGTTCCTTTCTCAAGCTTGTTTTTCCTCTCGAAACTGAAAATCGCTCTTTTGCTAAATGATAAAATTTATTCTTTTCTATTCTTATCTTATGAATCCTTAATTAAATTTCTCGATTATTAAGTCAACTAGATTCACCACTAATAAATCATTTTCCATTATTTCAATTATCCCAAAAATTATTTCTATTGGTATATCCAAAAGTTATTACTCCTCAAATCATGACATTATAATTATCTTCTCTCTTACTTATAGATTCTTTAACCCTAATTTGTCTTCCAATTCACCTAAACAATATTTTTCTAATGTTCTTTCTAAAACTTTCATTATTCAACTTCTAAGTAAAATTTCCTTTCCATCCTAATTACTTTTTCAGCCCATTATCAAATATTTTAGGTCTCCAATTCACTTTTTCATCCAATTATCAAATACCATGGCCAAAATCAATTCTTTTCAATGGTAAAAACTTGTTTCTTTCCTCTTTCAATTTGTAACCTTATGAATCATATTTTTGTCACTTGATCATCAAAGTCCTTAATCAATAAATATTTTTCTCATGGATGCCTCTTCCTAGGCCAAGAAGGCCATGAGCGTCAAGAGATTAAAGGGACCAAAAATCATTCCTTTAAAACACAATCATAGCATGCCACATACTTTAATCATCATAATTAATTAAGTTCATGCTTACTATCAAAATCACATCATCACATATATCCATTAAGCCATCATAATCATCTCTTGCATATAACAACATCATATAATCATACAAAATCAAACAGCCATAAATCAAAAATCACACAATCGAGTGGATGAATCCTCACGTGGACTCTCCACTCCCAATACAACCATTCGTTCCTCACCACCATAGCATAGTTAATGAGGTTAATCTCCCTTTTACCTTAGGTGCAACTTCCTAGCTCCTTGTATGTCCTTGTGTAGCAAACTTTCTCCACCAAGAGGTTCTTAGAATCAAAGCAAACACACAAGAATTAATATCTAGGGCTTAACTAAGATTACCATAGATCAAAGTATGAGTTTACATCCTTTAAAGTGAAACAAGAAAGAAGATTCAAGAACTTTACCTTAAGACTCTTGAACTTGAGATTTGAAGTAAAGCTTAAAGTAATACTTGAAGATGGATGAACTAAAGATTGATTCTCCACACAAAAGTGTCTTAAAATGATGTAGAGATTCAAGATCTAAGGTTATCTTGAATTATGGAAGGTTGGGTGATGGATTTTGGGGTTTGGCCGTGGCCCATAGAGAGAAAGATAAAGGTGGAGGAATTTCACCATAAAAAAGCTTTACAAACCCTAGCTTGAAAAAGCATTTGGAAAAGTGATGAACAAGCCAAAATCTTCACTCCAAATGATCTTAGAAGGAAGTGTAGATTCAATAATGTAGATGAGTGAAATCAAAGAAAATGAGATGGTGGGTTTGGTGAGAGTAGCCGTGAGGTAGGGAGAGAAAAAGAGTGAAGAAAATAAGAGAAAACTAAGATCTTTTCACCAAAATGCCTTAAGATGGTGGTTTAGATTCAAGAATGTAGATAGTTGAGATTGAAGAAAATGAATGGGTGCTTGAAGGGACGGTGGGCGTGAGCCACTAGAGAGAAAATGAGAGAAAAGAAAAAGTGATAGAAAAGTGAGAACTTTTGAAATGAAAATAGAAATGATGTTTTAAGTGAAAAGATGACAAAGTTATCATCTTTCCCCCCTCCAAAATTGTGCACTCCTTGGGAGAAGGAGCAAGGCTTCCTCTGCAAGCTTATCCCAAAGCTTCCTTGAGAAGCTTCTCACATTTTCTGAAAAAGTCAAATCATGATGTCATGTAATGGTGTCACTTAGATGATATCATAAAAGTGACTAGATAAAAAAAAAATCTACTAGATTTTTATTATAAGCTTTTACTCAATGGATAAAAGTTATAGTTAACAACACCAGTATGTATTGTCCAATGGATAATAGAGTGTACCCAAATTTTATTCGTCAAATAAAATCTTAAAAAATGAAAACTTTGTAAACTGTGTCCGACATCGATTTTAGTAGGATCCCTCATCATCGTTTGCACAATTCAAGGTTTTTTGGCCTAAGGGAAATATTTTGTTTTCCCAATCCTACTTAGTGCGCACGTAAATTGAGAAATATATTAAAATAATCAGATAATTCAAATAATTTCAAAAGAATTCACAAAAATCACAAATATTATAAAATGAGTATATATTATGAAACAAGAAATTTTTGGGGTGTTATAAGCAGCAGCAACAAAGTCTTCTTGCTCTTCATCTTCCACTTCATCCGGTTACACCCATCCTTCAGCAGACCTGATCATCTTCATTTTGTGCAGAGTGTAGGACCCAAAAACACTGTGGTGAGCTAACTTGGTGGCCTTCTCAGTTTCCAGAATCTGAGGATATTTCCCAAGAAGGGTAGTGATGATCAAGCCATAAGGTAAGTCAGACTTCTCCTTGTCTTTTGCCTTCATCATATGCTTCATGATGAAGATTGACTAGTTGATTTAGTGACCTTTTTTTTAGAACCCACAGCATGACAATGTCATCTTCACTAAGTTAGGCATAATTCCCACCTCGAGGAGCCAGGATATGTGCATATGCGTAATACAAGAGCCTATCTTGGCTCTTTAGCATGCCTCCTTTGACACCTTTATCAAGAAAGGGTAGACCAAGTTTCAATAGATCCTCAATGGATTGAATTTTGTTGTACTCCTAAATGAATGGGCTACCATCTTCTTCAATATGTGTGCCCACAAATTGTAATTCAAATATCATAGCTCAATCTTGAGGGGTGATGACAATGTGTTGATCACAAACTTCTGAGAAAAGGTCCTGCCTTTCAATCTTCAGGTTATAGTAAAACATCTTTACCAAATCAAGGTAAAGGTCAACTTTGTGGGAGCAGAAATGAAGCACGCCCTAATTGTTCAGTAGATTGAGGAAGTCAAAGTCTCCTTTTCTCTGGAAGAAATTCAAATCTAGGACTTTTGGTTGCACAAGATTGCACTCCCGAAAGTGAGTGATGAAGCGACTCGGTTCCTCTCTACTGGAGGATAGTCTTCGTAGGTCTAGAGGATTGTTGCAAGGAGTGGTCTTCATACGAGGACGTTTTGCTCAAGAAGAAGAGGAAGCCATGGATGTGTTGTTTGGCAGAGAAGATGGTGAATGCAGCGAGAGTGGGGTTTTGAAAAGGTGGAACGTGGGTGGAGAAAGATAGAAAAAGGTGGAGGAATGGTGGTGCAAAATGGTGTAGAGGTAGGCATGGGTGGAGATAGAGGAGATGGAGAGGTGTGTTTGGCCAGAGGGGATGCATAGAAAAAGAATGAAACAGAGGTAAAGAGAAGTGAGAGCGTAGTGGGCATATATAGGCTTGTGTTTATTTGAATAATATGTGAGTTATTCGAATAAATACATGGTAATCGAACGACCATGGCTTTTTCTGCCATATCTTATTTGAATAACCGACTAGTTATTCGAATAGAGAGGAGAATGTTGGCCTCTGTTAAAGAAGGCATTATTCAAATAAGAAGCCTCATATTTGAATAAGACAAATGCAAGGAGATAGATTATTTAGATAATTTGTTCAAATAAACTAGGCTTTATTCGAATAAGACAGACACCAAAAGCTGTGAGAAATTGATTTAGATATCAATTTATTCGAATAAAATTTATTTTATTCGAATAACACAGATATAAAACACTCAGACTGTGGTTGTTGGGTTCAAGTTATTCGAATAAATTAAGTTTTATTCGAATAACACAGATGCACAACATATTTCTTTGAGCAGCTGACTTTGTTTATTCAAATAGCCATAGGGTTATTCGAATAAAACTATCAAAAAACCATAATAGGCACATACAGAGATATAATTAGAGAGAAGGAAACATACCCAAAGATGGGATACTTGCAAAATAAGTTTTGGGATACCTCTAATGCTTAATTTAGTAATAATTCAAGAATAATAAACCAATAAACACAAGCATTCATTTATATGTATGATTGATTAATTATTCCTAATTCCATTCTAATATAAAAGATTGCTTCTTTTGCTAAGGGTTTAGTGAAAATATCTGCAAGTTGTTTAAATGTTTCAATAAATTCAAGTATGTAGTCTCCGTTTTGTACATTATCTCTAATAAAGTGATGCCTTATTTCTATGTGCTTTGTTCTAGAGTGCAAAATAGGATTTTTAGATAGATTTATTACACTAGTGTTGTCTCATTTTATAGGGATGTGATCAAGTTGAAGACCATAGTCTAGAAGTTGTTGTGTCATCTAAAGGATTTGAGAACAACAACTCCCAGCTGTAACATATTCAACCTCAGCAGTTGACAATGCCACACTATTTTGCTTCTTGCTATGCCAAGAAACTAAAGAACTTCTAAGCAAGTAGCATGTCCAAATAGTACTTTTCCTATCCATTTTGTATCCCGCAAAATTAGAATCAGAATAGCCAATTAGGCTACATAAGGCACCTTTAGGGTACCACAAACCTATTTGTGAAATGCCTACTAGATATTTAATGAATCTTTTAACAGCACATAGGTGTGATTCTTTAAGATTATCTAGATATCTAGTACACATGCATACACTAAACATTATATCTAGCCTACTAGCAGTAAGATAAAGAAGGGATCTAATCATACCTCTATATTTAGTAATTTCTACGGATTTACCTCATTCGTCTTTGTCCAAATAGCAAGAAGTGTCAATTGGTGTAGCTATATGCTTGGTATTGTCCATTCTAAATTTTTTGAGCAGTTCCTTGTAGTATTTGGTTTGACTTAAGAAAGTCCCTTCTTTTGTTTGTTTGATTTGAAGACCAAGGAAGAAATTAAGCTCTCCCGTCATCGACATTTCAAACTCATTCTGCACTGTCTTAGAAAAATCCTTACAAAGGGATTCATTAGTGGCACCAAAAATAATGTCATCCATATAAACTTGTACAAGGAGAATATCATGCTTTTTATTTTTAATAAAAATGGTTGTATCAAATTTTCCTCTTAAAAAATCATTTTCTAAAAGAAACTTACTCAACCTTTCATACCAAGCTCTAGGAGCTTGTTTTAAGTTATACAAGGCCTTTTTCAGTTTAAAAACATGGTTGGATAGTTCATAATTTTCAAAACCTGGAAGTTGTTCAACATATACCTTTTCTTCAATAAAAGCATTTAAAAAAGTACTTTTAACATCCATTTGGTATAATTTAAAATCCATTATGCAAGCATATGCAAGTAACATTCTAATAGCTTCTAATCTAGCTACAGGTGCATAGGTTTCTTCATAGTCTATTCCTTCTTCTTGGTTGTATCCTTTTACAACTAGCTTAGCTTTATTTCTTATTATTAAGTCAGTTTCATCAAGTTTGTTCTTAAAGACCTATTTGGTTCCTATAATTGGATGATCATTGGGCATTGGAACTAATTCTCAAACTTGGTTTCTTTCAAATTGGTTTAGCTCTTCTTGCATGGCCAAGATCCAATGTTCAATGTTAAAGACTTCATTTATGTCTTTAAGCTCAATTTAAGAACGAAAGCCATGTGATTACATACATTTCTAAGACAGTTTCGAGTACTTACACCTTTAGATACATCACCTATTATTTGATTAAAAAGATGATATCTTGACGTCTGACATTATTTGGGAAAGTCCATGACTTGTGATTCCTCTTGTCTTGGGGTGTCTTCTTGACTTTCCTCTTGCTCTTTGGCTTCTTTTTCCTTGTTATCCAAATATGTTTCCACTAAAATTTCTATAACATCATCAACAAAATCCTTTCTTGGTCCATTTGGATTAGTTTCGTCAAAAGCAACATGAATAGACTCTTCAATAGTCATAGTTCTTTTATTATAAATTCTAAAAGTCTTACTATGATTAGAATAGCCAAGAAAAATACCCTCACCTGACTTAGCATCAAACTTCCCCAAGTTATCCTTTCCATTATTTAAAACAAAACATTTACATCCAAAAATATGAAAGTGTGAAACATTTGGCTTCCTTCCTTTGTATAACTCATATGAAGTTTTCTTTAAAATTGGCCTTATTAGGGCCCTATTCATTATATAACATGTAGTATTTACCGCATCCGCCCAGAAATATTTAGGAAGTGTAGCCTCATTGAGCATAGTTCTTGCCATTTCTTCTAAATATCGATTTTTCCTTTCTACAACTCCATTTTGTTGTGGAGTTCTAGAGCCAGAAAAGTTATGCTCAATGCCATGTTCATCACAAAAAGTTTGAAAATCATGATTTTCAAATTCACCTCCATGGTCACTGATAATCACATATTTTATACATTAATAAACCTTCATTTTTTGTCATTTACACTCTCCATGTACTTAATTGATTGGCCTTGGTCGTGTTTTGTAAGTTTGGGCTCAAATTGGGCTTAATTGATTTTTCTAGCATCATTGAGATTTGACATTATTTTTGTATTTCGGCCATATATTGAGTTTTAGATATTTAAAAATTATGTATTTTACCTTGTAGGAAAGATGAGAGAGAGCTCTACAACTTTTATGAAGAGCTCCAGGGCAGAATCAGACATCTAGTGGAGCTAATTGGAACAGGAAGTCAGAGACCCTTTGAGGATGTTTTATCCATAACTTGAGTTGTAGACTCCAAATGACATGGGGTTTAGGCATACTTACTCATAATGGACCTAGCTTTGTAACTAATGAGATTCTAATTATGTGAGGCTAAAATAAGAGTTAGTTTATAGCTGTAGAAGTAGAAAATCGAGATGAGTTTTTCATTCCTCACTTTTCTCACCTTCTCTCTCTAGATCTAGATTTTTCTCTCTTCTTCCTTCTTCTTCCTCAAGATCCTTTGTGGTGATGGCCATGGAGAGTTAAACTTCTATAATCAATTTAGATATTATTGAAGAAATTGTGGTTTGAATTCTTGAGATCTTTGTTCTGTTTTTGTATTTGAATTGCAATTGGATTCCTCTTCTTCTTCCCCTTCTTCTTGATCTTGAATGCATGAATGGTGATTCTGTTTATGTTTGATTTATTTGATCTTAATTTAATATTGAGAATTATGTTGAATTTAGGTTGATTGATTTGAATTAATCACAGAATTAAAGAGGTTAACTTACTGATTAGTGCCTAGGTTAATTGAATTCAGAGATCAAATTAACATAGATTCTAACATAAATTATGCGATTATAAATTTGTGTATCAATTGTTAATTGAATTCTAGATGATTGTCTATTATAAATTTTGGATTTGATGCAGAGATTTTGGTTGAATCCAAATTAACCATTCAATTACACTTTAAATGTTTGTTGAAAGATCTATGATAGAATCAACCCAAATTCGGATAGGTTTTTGAATTGATTGCTCTTTTAATTGAATTTCTTCCACTTTAATTCTGTTATTTTCAAATTTTGAATTCTTTAATCTTTTTCCCCAATCTTGGTTTGATTTGACTATATGGCATTTATAATCATTGAGAGACGATTCAGTGTTGTTTCCTATGCTACAAGCCATAGGCATAACTCAGTTATAATTTTGATTGAGTTCAGCACTCGTCGAAATTTTGGCCCCGTTGCCGGGGATTGTAAGGGCAATATGATCATATTAAGTGATGTTAGCCAAGTGGCCTCAAACTCAAGAGGGGGGGTGAATTGAGTTCATGAAATATTTTCGCAAATCTTTCGTAAAACGTTTGTTAAACAATTTTCGTTGAAGCTATTGGATAATTAAGTGGATAGATAAATGAGATTGAATACTTTATTCACAAATTAAATAAACCAAGATGAATAATATTCAAGCAAGCATATAAAGTAAATGCACAAATGTAAAGAGATAGGGTTGAGAGAATCAAACACAAGGATTTATCCTGATTCAGCCACCCCTTGTGACCTACGTCCAGTCCTCAAGCGAGCCACTCAAGATTTTCCACTAAACTTCAAGCTTGAACGGGTGCTTGAAAACCTTTACACAATAGATCACTCACCAACACCTTGGGATACCTCACCCTTGTGCTTTGAGCCTCAAAAACAGGGATGCCTCACCCTCAAGGGATACCTCACCCTTTTCTAACTTTGAGAGATACCTCACTCTCTAAGGGATACCTCACCCTTTACTCTAGAGGGATACCTCACCCTCTCTTTTTCAGTTTACACAAAAGATAGAAGATAGAAACTCTCTTGAAGAGTAGATAAATATAAATTGAAGCTCTAACAATGCCCCTTTTGAATATCTCAAAATTTCTCACAAAAATAGGGCAAAAACATTTTCAGGATTGATTCTCGTGTATGAGTGTTAGATTGATGTTATAAAGTGAAGTTCAACCCTTAATGAAGACCCAAGGCAAGTATTTATAAGTTGTATGAAGAAAAGAGCCGTTGGGGGTAAAAAAGCCAAGCATTTAATGCAGTTGAAATAGCCATTGGGGTTTGTCAGACCGCGTGTAATCAATTACACAGCCTATGTAATCGATTACATGGATGTTTGAACGTGTTCTTGGCTTTCTGGGTTCTGTGTAATCGATTACATTCTTGGTGTAATCGATTACATGGTTTCTGACTTGTGTGTAATCGATTACACAATCTATGTAATCGATTACATGGCTCCTTGAACGTGTTCTTGCCTTTCTGGGCTTCAATGTAATCGATTACATTATTTGTGTAATCGATTACACGGCCTCTGACTTGCGTGTAATCGATTACATGAACCATGTAATCGATTACCAGCTCTCTGTTTAGCTTGTAATCGATTACAAACCATGTGTAATCGATTACCTTGGCCTTTAAACACATTTTTCAAGTCCAATGAAGCTTGTAAACCATTTCTAACACCTCAAGACATTTGATTAAACATAAAACCTTTCATGAGTGTTAAATCAAAGATTGAAAATAATGTTTCTTTGAAAAACATGTGTAGCTTTGAATTTTCACACTTATTTTGGAAATGATATTTGGAAAACCATTTGAGAATCATTGAGATACTTAAAGGGCATTTTACATTGATATTCTAAGACCTATATCTAATATACCCTTTTGATCTTGGTCTTCTCTTTTGATCTTGATCTTCACCTTTGGCTATGTTATCATCAAAAAACCATTTGATATGCTTCAAGACATAAGCATTCACAAGTGAATATACTAACTATTGTTCTCACTAACAATTAACTCTTATTCAACTGCATACTGTTGCATTGGTTACTATTTCATTGGCTTTTGTTGCGGGTGATTATTCTTTTGATGCCTTTATTGATAATTGCATTGCAAGATCTCACCCTGAGTGTCATTCAATCATTTTCGATGTGTTCTTAACTACTTACCACAGTTTCATACCAAGCTAACATTTTTTCTCCTAGTTCTGATTTCTTTTGGTATAGGGGAAGACTAGTGTTGATTTGATTGTGGAGTTTGGAGCTGAGACTTGGTCCCCAAGCTTAAACCATCATTTTGAGCAGAGTGATCTCCTATGAGTCATCCACTCGGATTTTAGCCAAATTCCATCATCTAATAGCGTTTTTGAGAAAACTGGGGATACAACGATAATTTTTATAATTGTTGTGGTATCTCTAAATAACCTGATTTTTGGTCAATTGATAGGAAAACATCTAAATAACTTATCCAGGAGGTAACCTTAGCTATGCTCTGTTTTCCCAAATTTCATCATTTAGACCACTTTTTTAATTTTTGAAATATTTTCTTTGCATGATAATTTTCTAAATCAATGTAGTTTTCATTCTGTGGTGGTCCCATGATTTTTAAAATTCATTTGATATGTTTTTTATTTTTTCTAGCTATTTCTGAGGTGTAGATTTGTATGTTTTTGTGTTTTTGGCATTCTAACACCAAAATAGCCTTGATTGGTGCATGACTAAGTCTAATCATGAAAACTTGTTTGATTTTCATTCTGAGATTGATAGAACATTGCATAGGTTGATTAGTGCTTGTAGGCTAAGTGAAAGAATTGCTTCTGAATTTAATTTTCACATTGAATCCGTTAGTGCATCCGAGAGCTTAACTGATTTTGAAACCATGGCTGACAACATGCATAATAGGACTCTTAAAGAACTTACTGCCCCTGATGTTACTTACTAGTCTTTATGTATTCAATACCCTAATCTTAATGTTGGCTTTGAATTAAAATTTGGATTGATGCACTTGTTGCCCAAGTTTCATGGCCTTGCAGGTGAGGACCCCCATAAGCACTTAAAGGAGTTCCATGTGGTTTGTTCAACCATGAAGCCGCATGGGATTCCTGAGGAGCACATCAAGTTGAGGGCATTCCCTCTCTTTCTTGCTGATGCAGCCAAGGATTGGCTATTCTACCTTTCACCAGGTTCTGTCATGAGTTGGGATGATATGAAGAGGTTATTCTTGGAGAGGTTCTTCCTGCATCCAGAGCTGCTGCCATTGAAAAAGACATCTATGGCATAAAGCAAATGACAAGCGAGACCTTTCATGAATATTGGGAGAGATTCAAGAAGTTGTGCTTGAGCTGTCCCCACCACCAAATCCATGATAAGCTCTTGATTCAATATTTCTGTGAGGGCTTGCTGCCAATGGACAGAAGTATGGTGGATGCTACCTCTGCAGGTGCCTTAGTGGATAAAACCCCTATTGCAGTAAGAGATTTGATAGCAAATATGATAGCCAATGCTCAACAATTTGGCACAAGAGTCCTTACCTTAACCAAAGAAGTCAATGAGGTTCAATTGTCTCATGTAGACCAATAGAGAATAGAACACAGACTTGATGAATTGACTTCTTTGGTGAGGCAATTAGCAGTGGGACAACATGTACCAGTTTTTGTACAACAAGAGCTTGCAAGGGTGTGTGGAATTTGCTCTTTTTCATCTCATCCTATTGATGCATACCCCACACTTAAGGATAGTGGTTCTATTTTTCCAAACCACTCAGTTGCAGCAGCTGGTATTTTTTTGGTAGACCCCAATATCAATAATCACAGCAGCAACTTAGATATGATCTATTTTCTAGTACATATAACCTTGGCTGGAGGGACCATCTTAACCTAAGATATGGGAATTCTGGTCAGCAACAATAGCCCTAATATCAACAGCAGTAGCAGTAGCAATTTAGATACCATGCTACAAGTCTAACCAATAAATACCAACCGCCAACATTCAGACAACAACAACCTATGCAGCAATCCATCCAAGCCACTCCAACCGAGCCATCATTGAAAGATTTAATGAAACAGATGGCCACAAACAACATTCAGTTTCAATAGATTGTCAATGTCACTATTCAAAATTTACAAACTCAGATTGGGCAGTTGGCAACCATTGTAAGTGAGCTGGAAAGTCAAGGGTCGAGCCACTTACCTTCACAAATAGTCAATAACCCAATAGGCAATGTAAGTGTCATTACCCTGAGAAGTGGTAAAGAAATTAATGGTCCTAGTCTGCCACAACTAGAGCTCCTATTGTAGCAACCAGAGATTGATCAGAAACAACAAAATCCATATAAACTAAATGCCCCAGTTCAGAAGAAATGTGCAGAGAATTCAAACCTGGACATTCCACTACCTTTCCTAAATAGAGTGACACAGTCCAAGCAGATAGCGCAAGTAGAAATGGAAAGAGAAGTCATGGAGACATTTAGGAAGGTGGAAATCAATATCCCCCTCCTGGATGCAATCATGCATCTCAAGTATGCTAAATTCCTTAAGGAGTTATGTACTCATAAGAGAAGACTTAAGGGTACTAAGAAGGTTAGTATAGGCAAAAATGTTTCTATAATGATTCGGCCACGCATGCCATAGAAATACAAAGATCCTAGAACTTTCACAATCCCTTGCACGATAAGCAATTCTAGATTTGAACTTGCAATGCTAGATTTGGGTGCTTCAATCAATGTCATGCCTATGTCAGTTTATAAGTCTTTGAACATTGGCACCTTGCAACCCACTAGTATAGTGATTCAGTTGGCAAACAGGACCACTACTCCTCCTGCAAAAGTATTGGAAGATGTGTTAGTTAGGGTAAATGAGCTAATTTTTCCAACAGATTTCTACATTCTGGACATGGAAGATGAGTTTTCAACAAAATATGCTCTATTCATTCTAGGAAGACCATTCCTCAAGACAACCAAAACCAAGATAGATGTGCATGTTAACACCCTTTTTATGGAATTTGGTGATGATGTGGTATAGTTTAACATTTTTTATGCCATGAGACATCCCCTTGAGAAAAATTTAGTTTTCCATGTTGATGTGATTAAGATGTTGGTTAATGATGCTTACGCTAATATGAGTGTTGAATTCCCTGATATAATTGACTTTCTGGATTCTGTCACGTGTGATATATGTGATGGCTGTGATACTAAATCATGTGCTGCATGTGCTGAGATTTATGCGGTTATGAGTGATGATGTAGCTACTGACTTGACTGATGCAACATATGAAAATGAGAGTCAGAATTATGTCAAATTTAATGCTGTTGAGTTAGCTGTTTCAAATAGCTTGCTGCCCTCCATTGTGTAGCCCCCATCCTTAGAGTTGAAGACTTTACCAGACCACCTTAAATATGCATATTTGGGAGATGGTGAGAAGCTGTCGGTGATTGTCGCAAAGAATCGTCAAGCTGAACAAGAAGAAAAATTGTTATAGGTTTTGAGGTAGGATAAGCAGGCCATCAGATGGACACTTGTAAACATTCTTAGTATTAGTCCCTCCACATGCATGCATAGGATTTTATTAGAGGAAGGTACCAAACCAGTGAAGCAGCCCTAAAGGAGACTAAACCCCCTGATTCTGGATGTGGTGAAGAAGGAAGTGACCAAACTGCTTCCAGTTGGCATTATTTATCCCATCTCTAATAGAAAATAGGTTAGCCCCGTACATGTTGTTCCAAAGAAATCTGGGGTCACTGTAGTTGCAAATCAAAACAATGAGCTTCTACCCACAAGAATCCAGAATAGTTGGCAGGTCTACATTGATTACATGCAGCTTAACCAAGCCACTAGGAAAAATCATTTCCCCTTGCCTTTCATTAATCAGATGTTGGAGAGGCTGGATGGCAAGTCCCACTACTATTTCCTAGATGGATATTCAGGCTATTTCCAGATTCATATATCCCCAGAAGATTAAGAAAAGACCACTTTCACTTGCCCATTTGGCACATTTGCATACAGGAGGATGCCCTTCATGTTGGGAATTGCGGATACATCATGCAACAGAAAAATAGGATTCCCACCAAGGATCTATGCGAAAAAGCCATAATCCGAGTTTTAAAATATTTACCTCTTGAAGCGTGATCTAAGGAAGTGACGTGAATCACTAACACCGTAACAGCGATGATGTCTCTGCGGTATCCATACGAACAGACTCATGAACGTCCAACGTTCATAAAAAGGAGCCTCGCATCTCTCACACCGCTTGCTGAAGAAAAATCCACTCACTTTTCATACATACGACTAGAATGTGTGTCTTAGTAAATATTTATAATCTTGAATGAGCAATCTAAGTTGTGTAACCTTAGACTTGTGAATCATCCATATTTGCATCAGTCCAACTTGGATCTATTGCTCTAATTTTAGTCTCGCTCTATGATGCAGTTCTCATTACGTTGGCGATGTATTACAAGTACGATCTAACAATACATCGTACTCAAGTAATGAGAATGTTACATAACTTTTCCATGACTAATGTTTCTTGCAAATATCAGATTGAACAAAAGCATGGAATGCGTCACCCTTGTATAGTCTAATCTTTCGTTTCCTGATACACAGTGCTTGTCTTCACATCCTACCATAACATTCATAAATCTATACACACATATAATATATTTTTAAAGCTATAGGCATGCTTGCAAATACAATCAACCACAAATAGGAAAGCATTAAACAACCATATAAGTGAATCCTTATGGATTCTTCACACACACACAATCCATTTTCTCATCACCACACAAGGTTGATGAAATTAAATCTCCCTTTTATCTCTTGAAAACAAGATCTTCAAGCTCTTTCCTCCTTCTCTTAATTTTCATGTGGATTCAAAACAAATCTCTAAAATTCTTAAATAATTAGCAAAATCACAAACAAGGCTTAATATTGAAGAACCATAGAACTATCATGGTATAGAAAATCAAAAACTTAAATTAAAATCAAAGAATCAAGAGTTTACCTTTAGGGAAGTAAACAAAAGTTTGGATTTTGAAGTAGAAGGAGTAGGATTTTGACAAAACCTTCTAAATGAAAAGTGTTTAGGAGGTGGTTTAGGTTTAGGAAATGTAAAGAGAAAAAATTATAGAAGATTGATGGTGAGATTAGGTGTTGGGGCCGAAAACTTAAGGAGGAAAGGAAAGGAAAAGTGTTTGGTGTTCTTGAGAGATTTGAGAGAAAATAAAGCTAAGCTTTTAGGTGAGAGAAAAAGTGAATAATGAGAGTAAAATTGGAGGGTGCATCTGTGAGGTAGCTTGTAGGAGAGATTTAAGAGATTTACTTGAAGTATAATATCTTATTGTGCTCACATTTACAAGGCACATGGCCTATGTCACCAATTGGTCATATAATGGTCATGCAAGATGGTTCAAGAAGCTTGGAGAAGCCTTACAAGGCTCCTTGGCCGTGTGGCCTCTAGGGAATTAGGGACTTTGTTTAACTTCAATTAAAGGTTAATTACATGCTAATTAGATAGGTAGTTAATTAAGTTAGGTTTCCTAATTACACTCACTTAACTATCTAATTACATAACTAATCAATCTAAGAGGTCATTACATATGTCATGACTTCTAGATGAAATTAGGATATTTGATTAGTAACTAGATTATAACTAACTAGTAACTAGGTTAGTTCACTTAGTTTCTTTAATTAGACAATTAAGCTAACTAAATTAGGTTTACTTAGTTACTTAGTAACTAGTCAAGCCATTATATTTGACTAAATCCTAGCCCTTGAAATTAACTTAACTTCCTATCCATTGATTTAATCTAAGGTGGATATCATTAGTTACTTTATCAGGATTGTTCTCACACCATTGATCTGATCAATGGTTACGATCAAGGCTTCTAAATCAAGTTGTTCATCCACTGGTCCACAATAAAGTCTATGCCACTTTATTTGACCAACTCTTATTAGTTTAGAATTTAGTCTAGTCAGAAATGTTGACTGCTTTTCTAAACGCGGGTCCCACAGACTTTTCTGGGTCTATAGTCATTTTGGAGCAGATTTCTACTATTTTTGAGACAGTAGGTACTGTCAATTAAAATAATATTATAATAATATAAAATTATTTTATTGCATAGTTAAATCCTAAAAATTAAAAGATTAATATACATATTACTCGAAATTGGGTTTAGTAAGATCTTCCAGCTCCGAATAATTAAAATAAGATTTTTTCAGCCAGAAAATTATTATTTTCTTGGCTTAGAGCAAATCACACACAACAGTCAAATATACTCATGGAACAGTCAACTTTAATTTATAACTCACAGAAAATATAAAACAGCACATTTAGGATAATATTGTACTTAACCCAAAAGTTGGGGTGTTACAAAGAGCATTAGTAGCAGGTGGTTCAGGAATAGGTTGTTCTAGAATATACAGCTTTTTCTCTTGCTTGAGGATAATCCTCAAATTCCTGTACCAGTCTAGAAAATTCATTCCAGATAACTTGTCCTTCTCAAGGACAGATCGCAGTGATAAGTTACTTGATGTGTTTGTTGCCATGGTAATCTATCAACAGAAATATGCAAAATATAAGTATCATTCCATAAACATATTTAATGAGGTCTTTTAATTAAATATGCCTCCCACTATTTTATTCAAGTCAATGACCCTTAGCATTGACTTAGAAAATCCCATTGTAAGATTTTCTAGTGGGCCGCAATCCATATTTCACCTAGTTTTGAGTCAGCTTTGGCTGATCACCCAAAATTCAATTATTTAAGTAGGAAACACTTTCTAATTACATCATATGTAACTCTTAGATAGTTGGGTGAATAACACTTATTCCAATCCATCTAATGGACTAAAGCCCAACTCCATGCCTCTAACCCTTCAATCCTATTGAAATGGCTTAGTTAAGTCAGACCCAATGGTTGGTAGTTGGATATTACTCATATCCCATCATGTCTTACTAATATAGATAAAGGCATCTTGCTTTGGCAGACTTGCACCTGATCGATACTAGTCTTGACGAGTGCCACACATTGCAAGGCATCACATAATGACTTAATATTTGCTTTGAGGGAATTTTGATTATTATTAGATCTCACCATTTATTAAACTATTTATCATACCATAAAAATTATTCATGCATCTCATACATATAAAGCATATAATAAAAGTGACATGGTTATGTCCCCCTAAGAGAGTAGCATTAATTAAGCCAGCTTCACCAAGCGTCTCCCACCAACGTCCTCACTTAATGCTGTCTTCTTGCCTCCACATTAAGATTACATTATATAGAAACCTCTTTTACATTCAAGGGGAGTTAGGTGAGAAGAAAATGTACAATGAGAATGTAGAGAAAAAGGCACGACACGTAGGTCGTATTTATTAAAACCAAAATAGCATTAAAAAGAGGACTAAGGCCATAACCATGCACCATGCATCACAAAGAACATATAAACTCAAAACAATAATACATTATTATTTTCATGAATCATAAAAAGGATAGAAAAAAATGCGCTTTCGAATAACACACTATGCAGAGGTAGCACGGGGGTCCTAAAAATTGAACCGAAAACAAGAGCAAAATCTCTTGTGCCTCCTTTGACGGCTTGAACCCTAAACCCGAAAACACATTAAAGCTTCATGCGCCGCGGGGAACCCTTGTGCCGCTATTCAACATTTAAACCCTTGAGCCTCCTTGATGGCTTGACATTAACACTTGATACCGCTGGCACAAAACAGGAATAAGGTTTCCAAAACCCCTTGCGCTGCGCTGCTTATGCAGAAACAAGGATTCCATAACCCTTGCTGCCGCAAACCAAGAACAAGGTTTCCTAAACCTTTGCTCCGCGCATTGAGAATAAGGATTCCAAAATGTTGTACGTATCACACACATACCAGAAAGCTTCGCAAAAACATACTTCTCAAAATAAAACAGTTTTCACATAACATATGAACATCTTCATGGGTTTTTGAAAATAACATCACAGTTTTGCATACATCACATAAAACAGAATATGTTTTCGCAAAGGGGTTTCATTCATTTTTCTGAAATAACATATTAAAGATCATATTTTTTATCAAAAAATAAGAACATCAAACATGTTATCTCATGCAAAATGAAAATAGAAAATCGAATCATGGTTTCACAAGACGCTCTGATACCACTGTTGGGAATTGTTGATACATCACATAGCGGAAAAACAGGATTCCCACCAAGGATCCATGCGAAAAAGCCATAATCCGAGTTTTAAAATGTTTACCTCTTGAAGCGTGATTTAAGGAAGCGACGTGAATCACCAACACTATAATAACGACGATGTCTCTGCGATATCCACACGAACAGACTCACGAACATTCAAAGTTCACAAAAAGGAGCCTCGTGTCTCTCACACAGTGCTAGCTACAAAGAGTAGAGAAGAAACCTGTCACTCTCTCACTCACTTTTCATAGGTGTGGCTAGAGTTCTGTAATGTGTGTCTTAGCAGCCCCCTGAGCAGTACTATTTATAATAGTGACTGTCTTAAGTGAGTGTGAGCAGTAGTAAGGTAAGCTGTGTAACCCTAGACTCATCTGTTATGAGTTTGGCCCATATTTGCATCCGAGTCTAACTTGGATCTATTGCTCCAATTTTAGTCTACTCTATGTGTGTGACCCTGCAGGTTCTCATTACGTTGGCAGTAATATTAAAATCCCATTTTAATATTATAAGCAGTGAGTAGTATCTAACAACACATCGCTGCTACCCAAGTAATGAGAATGTTAGTGATTTGACATAAGCTTTCCATGACTAATATTTCTGTGTCATTTAGTCCCTTTGTCAAGATATCTAGATTGAACACAAGGCATGGAATGTGTCACCCTTGTATAGTCCAATCCTTCGTTTCCTGATACTCGAGTAGACTTTGTAACAACAAATGAAATCAATATCTCATATTGACTTATTTGAGCATAGTCATGCATTTTGCAGTCTCACTCAATCTAGGGGCCCGAATATATCGCTCTTATTTTGTAGGAGTGATAAATCTCATCTAGGTCACTCACATCCCTCTGCATGATTCGTGGTATGTCCAATAACCAACTTTATAATCACCTTGTTATAATTGACGTTTGATGGCATTAAAACACATAACTCCTCATGTAGGAATCATAGTGATTTCAGGTCAAAGGACAACAGGCACCATTGTCACTATGAGAATCGCTTATGACACTCATGTAACGATTCATGTAGCGTTCTCATGGCAGTTCAGTCCAGTACATCATTACTCTAATATATACCCATGTGAAGACTTGATATCTCATATCCATGACCCGTGAGATGTGGTCATCAGTCTATACACATACTAGTCTTAATGCATTATTGTTGTCCTAATTAACAATAATACTTGACTAGGGACATTTAGAATAGTGTTCTAATTTTATCCAATAGGATCTCACGATCAAGTCAACCACTTGATGTCCTATGGCATCAAACTTACTATTGTAAGGACTTTATTATGTTTATTAAAAAGGAATATAATAAATGAAATGCCTCATATATTAAAAATAGCATAATAGAATGTATATAAATACAGACAAATGTATCAGCCTCTAGGGCATACACCAACACTTCGGTCTATGTAACACTCCAAGCACTTTCAAAGGTGTATGGTAAGTATCTTTTCTGAATTTTTAGAGAGTTACATTGATGTGTTTATGGATGATTTTACTGTTTATGGCTCTTCCTTTGATGCATGTCTGGATAGTTTAGCTAAGGTTTTGCATAGATGCATTGAGACTAACTTTGTTCTGAATTTTGAAAAATGTTATTTTATAGTAGAGCATGGTATAGTTTTAGGGCATATAGTATCTAGCAAAGGTATTGAGGTAGATCTTGCAAAAATAAATGTCATTTCATGCCTATCTTATCCCACATGTGTGTGGGAGGTTCATTTTTTCCTTGGTCGTGAAAGTTTCTATCAGCGGTTCATAAAGGATTTCAGCAAAATTACCCTTCCACTGTCCAACTTACTACAAAATGATGTGGAGTTCCACTTTGACCAGAGATGCAAGGATACCTTCAATCACTTGAAGCGAGCATTGACCAGTACACCTATCATCTAGCCACCAGATTAGAAACTCCCATTTGAGCTCATGTGTGATGCCTCTAATTATGCATTGGGAGTTGTCCGTACACAGAGAGTCGGCAAAGTACCTCATGTCATTTCCTATGCTTCGAGGACTTTAGATACTGCACAGGCCAATTACACCACAACTGAAAAGGAACTTTTATCAATTGTTTTTGCTTTAGATAAATTTCGATCATATTTGCTTGGTTCTAGAGTGGTTGTGTTTTTAGATCATGCAGCTTTAAAGTTTCTCCTGAAGAAGCCCGATGCAAAGCCTTAGTTTATTAGGTGGATGTTGCTCTTATAGGAGTTTGATATTGAGATCAGAGATAAAAGTGGAGTAGAGAACCTAGTGGCAGATCACCTGAGTCGGATTGAGAGAGAGGAAGATTCTTCACTATCCATTGCAGATTTGGTTAATTTCTTGGTTGTTAGAGCACTACCTTCACATTTCACTAAGACACAGATTCATAGACTGAAAAGTGAGTCAAAATATTATTTGTGGGATGACCCTTATTTGTGGTGATTTTGTAGTGACCAAGTCATTAGGAGATGCATTCCTGATCATAAGTTTGATTCTGTTCTTAGCTTTTGTCATGCATTTGCATGTGGTGGACATTTTGGACCTACTCGTACAACTAGGAAAGTTTTAGACTCTGGATTATATTGGCCCACTCTATTTCATGATGCATATGTGTTTTGTAAATCTTAATGTAACACCCACCTTAGGGTATCACATTTAAGATTAAAACTTCTAAAACTTAACCTAAGTTATAAAAGCTTTAACCTTGTACGACATGAACTCCAAAATTTCCTTTTAATGGATAATATAAATTTACCAAACCTTTAGAGATTATAAGATATATTTAACTGATTAACAAACATTACATAAAATAACATAACTCGCCAATATTATTTAATACATAAGATTTACAAAACTCAAAGCTTATACCCAACTACCATATAAAAACTCGACCTGGCCCAAGCCCAAAAATCTGGAGAAAAAGGTCCTGAACCTGATCCTCTCCAGGATCCTCTACAGACACGTTCTTTAGTCGGGACATGTCTTTACAGATAGGAGTCTGACCAGTTGACTTCATTCTCTAGGCAACCGGTGAGCAATATCCCATAGTTCTCTAATAGACATGGAGAACTCTACACGTAAACAAGCGTTATATGTAACAGTAAGGATTCCATGGTAGGTCCTACTCTGGGATAGGGTTACCTCTCCTATATAACCAAAATGATGAGTATCTGGGTCGACATGTCAGGCATCAGTGCCTCCGTGGAACTGTACTTGCACGTAATCAGAGAAATCCCTCCTTACAGCCATTGCAAATCGATCAAACAAAGTCAATCCAACTCAAACCTAGGCGATCCAACCTCATCCTTCTTACGGTCTTTATCAAACATAATCATAAAAACATAATAGACAAACAATATAGCAAAGAGATGAGATCCCCTACATCGTATACCAATATGGCAGCAAAGAAACGATAAACATGCTAACACAGTTCAACATACAATCCATAAAATAACATAAAATCAGATGATATATTCATGACTTTTAATAAATAAATAATCCAATAAACTTGCAATACAATATCTGGCATAATGATAATACCACAATAACATTATATCACAATAATACTATATCACAATAGTATAAATGTTGACTATGTATATGAACAATATGTATACTTACTATGCACATGCACAATGTGTATTCTAACCATCCTTATGCACAATGCACCCATTTCCTATTCCATGGAGCTAAACACAAACTCGGAGATGAATGTTCCAGAAGATCTACCACCCTCAATGATAGTCTATGCTGGACCACAAAAAAATAGTGTTTGTCAGGTCCTCGTCAGTGCGTTGCAACAGTTTTTGAAGGTTAGAGGTATATAATGTGATAACAGATCACTAAGTGAATCACCTCGCCCTGATGCCCCCTGAGATCCATCATAGGTCACACTATCCAAATTTTCGTTCACTCCTAGGTACAAAAGCCATAATAGCCACTGACTGTATAATGCTCAAATGCATGATCAATGAAATCAAACCACCGTTGGACTGTTCCTAATGATATTAAAGCAACTACCCATACAATTGTCTAATACCATTAGTATCAATGATATTATATAACCGCCTATACAATTACATAATACCACTGATCCACTCGGGTCCAGTACATCGGCCCTACAGCAAAACTTATTGTTTCTCTCAATCAGGTAGGGTTTTTATCGCATTTTTACAATCGTGTACTACTTTTGTTATGTTTTCAAATCTCATAACAGTCTTTCAACGTTTTCTCAATCACGTAAAGATTGTAAAACATTTTCTCAATTGCTTAACTAAAAATCACCATTTTGAAATCGCATAAGAGTTTTTCTACGTATTTTTAATCGCGTAAAACATGTTAATCATATTCTAAGCTTAAATTAAACCTTTTCTCATTTAATATCAAAATTGGACTTTAATTCCAATATTTCCTTAATAAATCACCTTTAAATAATATTTCTAACATTTTCTCACTAAACCTCCACCAAATAATATTTCCTAACATTGTTCACAAAAACTACGTTATTTTTGACTTAACTAATTATAAAGAATTCTTTTCCATGTTTAATAAAATTTGAATCTCATTTCCAATAAATTTCCTTTTAATAATACTTTCTAATATTTTCTTCACAAAATTTTACACTTTAATGATTTAATCAAATATTATAGCTCAAAGTTTTTTAACGTGCTTCAAAACCCAAGAGGGTGAGCTATACGTCAGTAAACTTTAACTTATAAATTTATTTCTCATCATGACCTCAATTCATTAATTTAATTAATTCCAAAAATTAGTTTATTTTCTTTTTACATCTCAATATTCACTAAATTGAGTTCTTGTTAATTAATAAGACTACACTTGAGAAAATATTTTTGGTCTAAAATACCAATTCTTGGCATGTTGGCCGAAAATCAATTTATATTCCATAACCAAATATTTATTCATTTCCTATCTCTTTTTTCTTTGTAAAAATCTTTAATCCAATTACTTGTTATATAATCATCTGAAATCCACACTTAGTAAAATGTTTTAAGTGATTTGCTCCAAAATACTCATGGAGGCTGCGAGCCTCTTAGTTCTTTGAAACCAAAATAGTTTTCATTTTCACATGATTCTTATCATATACAATATATCACTCATGATATTTCTACTATTACATATTCATGCTTACTATTAAAGCAATAAAATCATATTAAGCATCTAATCACAATTCAATCAAAATCATACCATCTCACATAGTAATCACTTAATAAAAATCATGCATAATTATCAAAGCAATAAAATCACATATAACAACACATAGCACTTAAACATGCACAATCAAATGAATAAATCATTTAAGAGATTTTTCACCCACAAACACAAACAAATCCATTCCCTCACCACCACATATGGTCGATGAGGTTAATCTCCCTCTTACCTTGATTAGCAACCAAAAAGCTCCAAAACTCCTCCTTGTAGGTTCGGTCCCCACCACAAACAAACCCTAACACTTTAAACAAACACATCCATCACAACCAAGATTTAAAACAAGACAACCATGAACTCAAATAATGATTTAGGGCTTTAGAAACACAAAGGGGTAAGAAAACTCAAACTTTACCTTTGAAGCTACAAACTTCAAGTTTGGAGAAAAACTTGAAAATGATAGAACCAAGTTAAGGTCTCAACACTAAAGCTTCACTAAATGGTCTCTAGTTTCAAGTGGTGTGATTGGTTAGAATTATAGAAGCTTGGATGGTGTTTTCATGGTGTTGGCCGAAGGGTTGGAGAAGAAAGAAATAGAAAAGCTTTGGTTTCTTGAAGAGAGAGAAGAGAGAAAAGATGAATGGCCATAAAGTTAAGAGAGATAAAATGAAACCATGCACTCCAAGTGCTTGGCCGTGAGTTTGAGAGAGAGTGGAAGGGAGAATTTTTTTGTGTTCAAGCTTGAATGAAAAGATGAAGGCTTTAGGAAATGTGATAGAAAAGTCAATTTTAGCCACTTTGGAAGCTTCATGGCCGTGAGCTTCATCCAAAGAAGGGAACTAAATCCTTTTCCTACAAGTTGCTTCCTAAACCATTAGTTCCATCAAGGGTTGAAATTAAATCCTTCACCACTAAGTCTTGCCATCCAATGGTGCAAATCAAAGTCAACCAACTATTGTTGACTATTCAACAACTTAGCAAGCAAGCTTGCTTCTCCCATTGGTGCACACATAAAGCTTGTCATAATTAGCTTCTAAGATATTTAAACTTAGATATTTTCACCCAGATATTTTACATAGATATTTTATTAAGATATTTTACTGAGATATTTTTCGTTATATATTTATCCTTAGATATTTTACTAGGTGAGTCATCACAGAGAAGTCTCTAGAACGTGTGATTCACTGTGGTGACTCATAGGGTGAGTCAGTGTTCTACAACCTTCTAGAATGTGGGGAGTCACCATTCTAGAACATGCTGAGTCATCGCTTCTACAAGCTTCTAGAACACGTTGAGTCATGGTGTTGAGGTGTCACGCAAGGTGTCCAGCTTCTATTGGTCCTCCACAATGAGTCACTACTGCCAAGTTTGACCAGCTCCTCATTGGTGCGTACAAGGTAAGTCATAGCTACTAAAATCGTCTGGAACATTCTAGAATATGTGAGTCACCAGCTTAGCGACCTAGGTGAGTCATCAAACGATGAGTCATCATTCTAGAATACACAAAATATTTTTATTTGACAGATAAATTCTAAAAATTAAAAGATTTAGAACTGTGTATTTCGGTTTTGGGTTTAGTAAACTCCCCCAACCCTGAATAAACAGTCTAAAATTTTTTCGGCCCCGAAAAATATTATTTTCCTGGCACCGAGCAAAATACAAGAAAAGATAAAAAAATAGCAAAACAATCAAAATAAATTATATAGAGCATAGAAATCACAATCAGTAAAATCACATTTTACTGAAAAACAAAAAATTTTGGGGTGTTACACTGGTGAATAATGCTAGAGAACAAGGAATATTTCTCCTAGGAATGAGATGCCCCAACAACCTTTGTTGTTCCATGAGATATTCGATGTTTGTGGTATTGATTTTATAGGTCCTTTTCGTGTATCATTTAGTTTTGTTTACATTCTGCTTACTATGTATTATGTATCTAAATGGGTGGAGGCTAAGGCCACTCAGATTGATGATTCTCGAGTTGTTGTGGATTTTGTTAGATCATAAATTTTCTGCAAGTTTGGAGTCTCGAGGGTCATCATTAGTGATTAGGGTTCGCATTTCTATAATCGAAGCATGAAGGCTTTAATGAAGAAGTATGGAGTCAAGCACAAAGTTTCTACACCTTACCACCCTCAGACCAATGGGCAAACTGAGGTCTCCAACAGAGAGATCAAAATAATGAATTAAAAAAATGAAAACAAATAAAAAGAAAAGAAAGGCTAGCTTTCATTCTTCAAAGAGCCCAGTAACAGAAAAAGGCCACACAGAATCATAGAAATGAGCAACAGATGGGAAGGGGCACTAGTGTGCAGCTCTGGTGATGGTGGAGGACAATGTGGCACGAACTATGGCATTATGATGGTAGCGGATTTGAGCAGCGTTCGTGCCTTGAGGTTGGTGCGCGGTGGTGGTTCACGCGAGGGACGCCATGGCTCGTAGATCTGGCAATGCTTCTAACGGTGGTTGGTTTCTTGATAGGGTCATCTAACTTCAATGGTTGGAGTTATGCTTCTATATTTTTAGCTTAAATATGAAGATTTAGGTTCTTTGTTCGAGTCTGTTAGGGAGCTGTTGCAGTTTGGGGAACTTTGATTATATTTATAGCAAAGGATTGGATTTTGGTGGTGATTCCTGGGGGGGTTTGTGTTTTTGAGTTTGGTTTATTATTTTATGAACATTGTGTCAAAGTGAGCTGTGTGATCATGAGTGGGTGAGAGTCCGAATGTGAAGAGAAAAAAAATTATAGCAATTCTACCCATTCAATGCAAACAACAATGTTAGAAAGAATAATGCATAACGAGAGTGTTTAAGTGGCATTTTAGTCAAAGTATATTCTAACAAACAAATATTTGATTATCAAATGAATATGAGTTCAGAGTTATGTGATAATCTCGTTAATAAAGAGATTTGAAAACAAACAATAGGGATTTATAAAACTTAAAGCAAAAAACACGAAATGAACAAAAAATTTAGTAAAGAAAGCTTTGAAAAAGTTTAAAGAAAATAAAGAAACTGAGCAAGAAGTTTAAATGTAGAAAATTAAATGAAAGCAATAAAAGAAAACGTGTAAAAAAGCAATAAAATATAAAGAAATTTAAAGAACAAGACTGAAAAGTAAAAAAATTTAAAAGAACATTGCATTAAATTAAATGAATTGAAAGGAAAAGGGAAGGCATACTTTGATCAAATCTGTTAATCTGCTCGAGTGAGATTTTAGAATTGTGTATCAACAAATAACCTCCCTTTGTACATTGTGAATACTAATATTTATAAGCAAATTATAAAAATAACTGACTCCTAAGAATTTGACACGTATATGGCAGTTATGCCACTAATATTTCCCTAATCTTTCGATAAAACCAATTTCTGACCATCTAACACTCTTCGTCGATTCAATCACTTGGGAAATGCAACCCTTCTGTTAGATTAATCACTTGTCCAACATCAATATCTAGCTGCTGCATTGGATTTTCTGACCATTTAGCACTTCCGTCGGCTCAACACTTAGAAGAATCCTCCAATATCATCATCCAGCCGTCGAATTGCCAATTTGTTTATTTTCACCCCCCAATAGATGCCCCCAAAATTTTTCTTTCGACACTGACAGGAGCAAGATAAATTTTAATCCAATCTTGACACTAACCTTTTAATCAAAGTCCTTTCAAATTGATTTTTTTTTAAATCCAATAAAATCTTTTGTAAATATCTGGACGGTCATAACTAAACTTATGATTGCAAACATTAAATAGTCGTTCCCTAATAAATAGGGATCGTAATTACCCCTATTTTGTAGAAAAATAACTTTTCAAATTCATACGCCTTTTTACTATTCATCACCTTCAACCTTCTTCACTATTCATCATCTTCAACCTCACTTCTGCATGTCTTCTCTGTAAATCTCTGCTTTTTCCATGGCTTCTAGCTCTCAATCTCCTAACGCACCAATAGTGGATTTAGGAAATCATGCCATTGTTTAAGACTCAACTCCATAGAAGTCTGAACTTTGGCACCTCTCGAAGGTAATTCTCCCCATCAACGATTCTTCACTTTCGTTAGACCCTCCGACAGCTTTCTTGGGCCCAGTTTTGCCCAAGGAATTTATTACCGATGAAATACACTCCTTCTTTCCTTGTAAGAATTTTCAAGAATCTATCTTGGCTTCCCTTCCTTCCATCCCTATCAGCTATTTTAGCAAATCTGAAAGGTTGTTCAGAACTTCTCCTACCCATATTAATGGGTATCTTGAGTGGCTTGATAGGGTTCAAGCCTCTAAAGAAGGTTTATGGAGGGACATAGGTATCTTCGATTGTATCCAACTTTCACAGTACTCTATAAAAATGGATTCTTGCATGTTGGGTGCTTCATTTTTCTTTTGGAATAAGATGACCAACTCTTTTCAATTCCCCTATGGCATGATGGGTCCTACGCTTTTCGATGTAGCTGCCATAACTGGTCTTCGACCAGTTGGGGAAATCATCTCTCCTATCCTTCAACCTTTAAACACTATCGACGTTTACTCAAAAGCCCCAACTTCTTTTTCAAGCTTCATTAGCTTCTACTTCCCTGAAACAGGTCTTGTAACCAATGAAGAACGCGTAGTTTTCCTTCTTCTCTAGTTATCAGTCTATGCTTTAAGATCTAGGTCAGTTCAGGTATCCAAATCTTTTCTTCAGCTTGCTAACCTCTTTCATGAAGGTCAACAATTAGCTCTTGGTCAAATTCTCCTTGCTAACCTTTATCTGAGCATAGGTGAAATTATTCAAAGTATTAGATCTCAGGTGAAGAAAACCAACTCTGGTGGCCCAATGTGGCTACACCAGCTTTGGTTAAATGCCAAATTAGGAGATTATTTGGTCGACACTTCTCCTCCGATAATTTCTCTTGCTACCTATGGCATAAAGCTTTGCCATGTAAAACATGGGAAAATCCACAAACAAAACTTAGAAAATTTCATGCATTTCTTTAGTATTTTTCATTCCATCTCCTTCAATACTAAAGACATATACTTTGCACCATTCATCGACCGTTCTCTTGGTCCCGAGTGGTTTACCTGACCAATATTCTCCAATGATCCTTCTATTTAGTTTGATAATATTTCTGTTTGGTCTAACTTTCTCTGTCAATAAATTCTGGTTGCTGGTCTTCCTGGTTCAACAAATAAATCCCTAGAGTTGTGCTTACTAAACATGGTAGTTCAATAATTGGGATTTTGTCAAGCCATTCCAGCACCATTTTCTCAAAAAGCCAAAGAACACCTCATCAATGACCATCTGCAAAGCATGTCGGACCTTGTACAAGTGGCTTCGAGGAATGATAGGCACAAACAACACTTCATGATTTCTGTATTTACTCTTTACAGAGGAGTCTCCAAGGATTTTGTCGAAGGTGGACTAAATACTATAGTCCTTACCATGTCAATATTGAAATCTATCAAAGCCGCATCACTGAAACTCTGGTTCCTATGCATGGTCAGGATCCTTCGAGAAAGACCAAAGGTAAGCATATTCAAGACATCAAGGCTTTTGAAAAATATTACAAAATTAAATGGGACTTCAGGTTTCCTAGCTTAATTGTTCGACACTGCGAAGAACTCATGGCCAAACTAAAACAAGCACACAAGAAAAAATGCTCCACTAACTTTCTTTCAGTTTCCATAAAAAACCTTTTAGCACGACTTGAACTTTTTCAAATTCTTTTTCCAAAACCAATGCTTTTTTCTTGTGCTCATTTTGGTTTGGCCGACGAATTCTCAGGTAAACCTACAAGGGCTGAAAATTTCCCTATTTTAGATAAGATTTATTCTGTGAGTAATATCTTTCTTACAAGAACTCCAGAAGTCAAGTTTACTCATCGGTTTACCTTGTCGTACGAACAATTTATCAGGAATACCCGAGTCATCACTGAAATACCTGAAGGTATTTTTTTCCTTATATTCTGTCATTTTGATTCTTTGTCCCATCTACTAAGTATATTTCTTTCTTGTAGCACTCCCAATAAAAAGACCTTTGGAGTACAAGCAACCTCAAGAAGGTGATAAGGAAGAAGAAGAGGAAGTCATCTCCTCAAAAAAGAAGAAAAGCAAGAAAACTCAAAATCCTCCCATTCCCAAAGCTCCAAAGGCTAAATCGACCACATTAGCTTCGATAAAAAGCTCTTCGAAATGTGATGCTGCTGCAAAACCTCCAAAGTCAAAAACTCTTAAGGTATATATACTTTTCCACCAAATGTTGAAACTTAGTTTTTAAATTTGTTCAAACTTAATTTGATGTCGAATACAGATTAGTGACTATTCCCCTATTACTTTTATTACACTCGTTGAGTCTTCAATCCCATCTCCTGAACATCCTTTAAAGGTATGCCTTCTACTATTATATATTTTTCCACCACTTGGTAAAATCTCACCTTATTTTACCTTTGCAGAAGAAAAAGAAGAAGACTCAATTCACAAGCTCTTCTTTGAAACCCATTATCGAATTGGAGACAAAAACCATCTCTCTTTCATCTGAGGTAAATTTTAATCAACATACTTCTTTTCTTAGATTCCTAATACTTATCTTTCTTTTAATATCTGACTCTAATCATTTCAGGATCCAGAGGCTGAACAAACTTCCAGCCATCCTCCAGAATCCAATGTCGAACCAAGAATTGAAGAACCAATTTGACACTCTCCCGAGGTAGTATATTTCACCAAGCTCAATTATTTTCACAAAATTATTTATTCTAAACTCTAGTTTATTTATCTACAGGATTCAGCAAACCTGGTTGTATCCAATAGTCTAAAAAGGCTAGGAACTGAGAATCCTCCAGAATCCCAAGCTTCTCTGACTTCTACAATACCTGCTATTTCTCCACTGCCTCTGACAGAAACTCATACTGCCACAACTTCAGGAAAAACTCTAATCCCTCCAAGCATTGAGAGTTCTCCTCAAACAGACAGAGCCAATCCTGTCCAAATTCTCTTAGAGGAATTCGACATGGATACTTTTATGGCTGAATTTGCTCCAATTAATCCTCCTCCATCTCCTCCAACCAACTTGATTGCTTCTGGGCCAGAAAATACTGAAGACATGTAGGTAGACTCGGATGACTTAATATCAATGTTGTCAGGCAGCCACAGAAGTTCTCCGCAATCAGCTCGCTCTTCCACGCAATATGGGCAAGATTCTAGCGAATCTCATGTCACTGAACTTTTGGCCGAACTGAAGAATGCCTTTACTTACTCTTTTGAACACTTGGTTTCTGACCAACCTCTACAAGAAAGGATGTCGACAATTGTGACTGAGCTTGAACCCCTTGCCCAGCAACTACCAATAACCAGTCGAGCTCTTCCTCTCACTGTTAAAGATTTCCTTCAGAATTTATCAACAAAGATACCCAATATCCGTCGATTCATTCCTGCTTACATAAAATAAGTTCAAGAGAAGTCCAGAATCTTAAAGCAGTTGACCAACGCAAAGAACAAGAATGCAAGCTTGAAGGAAAATCTTGTTAAAGGAAAGAATAAAGAGGCAGAGCTTGACAAAGAAATTGAAGACTTGAAGAAGAAACTGGAAATGGCTCGACGTCGCAAGCAAAAACTCAAAACAACACTGCAACAAGGGGCTGCTAGGCAACAAAGTACTGCTAACAATACTAAACAATGGGCTGTCAAAGCCAAAGCTGTGTTAGCAGAACTCAATTCCCTTAAAGCAGAATATCACACTGCCTATACCGACAAATAATCTTTGGAAGATTCTTGGGGGGGTTTTGCAAAAATTTTAAATGTAACTTTTCCCTCCTATCTTTGGTTAGTTGTCGATTTATTCTTTTGTAAAGTTTTTTTTTATTTTGGCAATTTAAAGTTGTAATATTCGTCAAGCATTCTTACTTTGACAATGTAACTTGCAATCACCAAAAATATGAATGAACTTCATTCTTTGTCAATTTTTACTTCACACATTGTCGGCCTATATGGCTTCAAATATTTGCCATTAATCGACTTGATTCTTAGACCAGAATTAATTTCAACAAGTGCATAAGCATTTCCTAAAAATACTTGAGTCACTTTAAATAGTCCTTCCCATTTTGGAGACTATTTTCTATATTCTCGACAATGCCTATCCATGGGCAAAATCATCTTCCAAACCAAATCATCGACCTTAAAAGATTTGTACTTAATTCGACTATCATAAAATTTAGCAATTCTTTCCTTTTGTCGAATCAAGTTTTCCAAGGCAATTAATCTTTCATCACTTAATTCATTTAACTTGTCAAACATCAAGTCCCAGTAATGTTCAATTAGTAACTCGTCTTGTTTTTGAATACGAACTGATTGAAGATTAATTTCGATGGGCAATGCTGCATCATGACCATATACCAACTTGTATGGTGATGTGCCCGTCGCTTCTCTTGGTAAATTTCTATATACCTATAGTATTTGATTAAGGGTATTATGTCAATTCTTGTGCTGTCGACCAATATGCTTTTTAATCAGGCTTATGATTATTTTGTTAATGGCCTCTACCTGGCCATTTTCCTGAGTATAATATGGAGTCGACGTGAGCATTTTAATTTTCCTTGAACTGGCATATTCGACAACTTTCCTTCCAATGAACACTGACCCTTAGTCGGTTGTCAAAGTTTGTGGTATTCCAAATCGACAAACTATATTATCTTCTATAAAGTCAATCACATCCTGTTGGGTTACATCCTTTAAGGCTACAGCCTCAACCCACTTGGTAAAGTAATCAACTCCTACTAAAATATATTTATGTCCCTTCGACGATGCAGGATGAATTCGACTAATTAAATCCAAAGCTCATCCCCTGAAGGGCCAAGGTTTAACTATAGAATGTAATTCACTAGCAGGAACATTCTGTATATGCCTATGTCTTTGACATTCTTCACAAGACTTAGCAAACATTATACAATCCCTAACCAGTGTAGGCCAATAATACCTTTGACGTCGAAGGACCCATTTCATCTTATCATCTGCCTGATGAGCTCCACAAATTCCTTCGTGGACTTCTTCCAAGGCAATATAAGCCTCTGCTTCGCTTAGGCAAACTTCTAAATTTCCATTAACAGACTTTCTATACAAAGCCCTTCCTAATACTACAAATTTCGACGCTCTATATTTAAGCCTTCTATCTACATCTTGACTTGGATTTTCTAAATAACTTAGTATTGGTTGTCTCTAGTCATCAATTGTCGAAATATCATTTTGTAGTATATCTCTTTCTTCTAATGGATATAAGAGTTCCCTAACTTCCATTAGATTTGTTAAAATCTTGGATGAAATCTTATACCCAGAGGCTATTTGCGCCAATTCATTAGCCTCTTTATTCAAACTTCTGGAGATGTGTTCGACAATTACTTCATCGAATTTCTCCATTAGCTTTCTTATCATAATATGGTATTTTGTCAGATTATAACTGACACATTTATATTCTTGGACAAGCTGTTTGACGACCAACTGTGAATCACAAGAAATATGCACATTACGTGCTTTCATTTCTATTAGTACTTCTAATCCGATAATTAAGGCTTCATACTCAGCCTCATTGTTGGAACATGTATACTTAAGTTCAAACATGAACTTAGTTAGAGTACCTTGAGGAGAAACAATTAAAACTCCCACTCCAATTTCTTTTTAATGTTTTGAATCGTCAAAATACAAACTCAAGGTTTTAAACCAACAAAATTTATGTTATCAATATCCAAACAAGGGTGGTCGGCCAAGAAATTAGCAATTGCTTGACCTTTTACAGCTTTCATTGGAACATATTGTAAGGAAAATTTTGACAAAGCAATAGTCCATTTTCCAATACATCCATTTAACACTGGTTTTGACAACATATATTTTATTACATTAGTTTTTAACATAATCAATACATTACAAGGCATCATATAATATTTACGTGTAGTACATGAGAATATAATGCTAAACAAAGTTTCTCTATTGCACTATATCTCCTCTCAGTATCATTTAAAACTTGACTAAGATAATACACGGCTCTTTCGACGCCATTTTCATCTTCTTGAGCCAACATACTTCTTATAGTTTCTTCTGATGCTGATATATACAACTTCAACGGTCGACGAGGCACTAGAGGCATCATGAACGGTGGGTTTGTCAAATACTGCTTTATTTGGTCGAAGGCTTCCTGGTGGCAAGGTTTCCACAACAAATCTTGTTCAACCTTCAACTTGATCAATGGAGCGAAAACTCTGGTTCTTCTTGACATATTGGATATAAATCTTCTCAAGAAATTTAATTTTCCTAAGAAAGATTGCAAGCCCTTCTTGTTTGTCAGTGGTGCGGCTTCCACAACTACTTTGGCTTTATTCTTGTCCACCTCAATACCTTTCTTATAGACTAAGAAACCTAAGAATTTGGTAACCGACACTCCAAAACCACATTTCTCTGGATTCATTTTAAGGTTGTGCTTCCTCATTCTGTCCAATGCCTGCCTCAAGTTTGTCAAATGACTTTTCTTTGTCTCTAATTTGACAATTACATCGTCGATGTACATTTCCATAAACTTTCCAATGACATCATGAAAGATTGTGTTCATTGTTCTTTGATAGGTGGCCCCTACATTCTTTAAACCAAAAGGCATGACTACCCATTCATATGTCCCAATGACTCTTGGACATTTGAAGGCAGCTTTCGACACATCCTCCTCGACTATAAAGATTTGGTTGTAACCTACATGGCCATCCATAAAACTTAACAATTCATGTCTAGATGCAGCATTAACTAACATGTCTGCAATTGGCATAGGATATTCATCTTTAGGTGCAGCAGTATTTAAATTTCTAAAATCTACACATACTCTTAACTTACCATTTTTCTTAATTACAGGAACAATATTAGAAAGCCACTCGACATACCTGGTCATTCTAATGAACTTGGCTTTGAGCAATCTCTCAATTTCTTCTTTTATTTTTGATACTACCTCAGGTGCAAATCTCTTGTTTGCATGCTTGACAGGTCTGCAACCTTCATTAAATGGCAATCTATGCTCGATAAAATCTCTACTTAATCCAGGCATTTCGTCGTAATCCCATGCAAAGCAATCTTTATATTCTTCAATTAATTCGACAAGCTTTTCCTTGAACTCCTTTAGCAGAAATGAACTCACAAATATAGGCCTTCTGTCTATTTCAGTGCCTAAGTTTATCTCTTCCAAAGGATCTTCCACCTCTATACTTTGTTTTTCATCAAGTCCTTTCTCAAATCCCAAAGGACCGTCATCTAATATACAATCTGGCACCATACTTTCAGTGGTGTATACTGCTTTGTCGGCCAAATAAGCTGACAATCTGTCTAACTAATTCTTAACACTCATAACTAGTGCTTGGCCGATCTCTTTTGGCCTTATTCACTAGTCGAATGCCAAACAGGTCCATTAAGCAAACTTCAAGTACATCTTTGTTAATGACTCCATCATTTACCGTGACTGGCCTGACATTTGAAGTGATATTTTAAAATTGACATGAAGTTGTTGTAGATAACAAGGACTATCATCTGCCTCTATTATTTCTACTTGATTATATTTATTCCAAAGAATAAGCTTCTGATGAACCGTTGATGGTATTGCTCTGATGGCATGTATCCAATCTCTTCCTAGCAAAAGATTATAACTTGATTTTGTTGGAATTACCATAAACAATGTCGGCTTTTCGATAGATCTGACTTGTACATTCAGTATCACTACTCCATCCGACGAGGAAGTTTTACCACTAAAGTCAGTGATAATCATGTTGGTCAACATCAAATCAGACTCATTTTTCCCAAGTTTCTTAAACATTGCTCTTGGGATCAAATTGATAGTTGCCCCCCTGTTTATCAAGACTCTATTCGTGGGCTTACCTTCTAACAAAGCCTTGATGTGTAATGGATGTAGATGAGCCATCTGCTTTTCTATCGGCTTCTCAATTTGTGCTGTATTATCGAACACTCTTACCATGCTGTCCTAAAAAAAAAGCCAGTGATCACTAAGATCATCTAGATCTTCTTCATTTTCCCTAGTGTATTCAATTTCGTGATACCCTTCGAATTCAGCAGGTAACACCAAAATTAGATTTACACCCATTGATTTCATAAATTCTTCCTCATTAGACAACTCCTCATCACTTCTATACCTACCAATTTTGAAGCAATCTTCTGATGGCAAGTTACTATCCATAACCGTTATAATGTCATCCAAATCTTTATCCAAGTTGAAATCCATGTCGAATTGATCATCGTCACCAAGGCCTAAAAGATCATTTGGATCATTTAAGGCCTCAATAACTTTACCAGCCATTAAGTCCATATATTGGCAATCATGCTTCGCTAATCTTTCTCTTCCTTTGATTATGTCAAGCATATTCTTCCTCCACTCGATATCTTGGTTAGGATCTTCTAGGATTTTCATAATCTTCACCTTCGACCAATTTTTAGCATCCTCACTTTCCATTTTAAGGTCATTGATCTCTACCTTGCTCATTATCATCTTTTCAGCTTTTGATCTAGCCATTTCCCTATCTTTTTCGATTGGTAAATTACTTTTCCTTGCTTCTTCTTCTGCTGCTACTAATCCAATCGGCCATTTCCTCTTAGTTTTGTTTAGAATAGGCCTTTGAATTTGTTTACCCTTTTTATTTTTGCTAACTTTTCTTGTCGGAGTTTATCATCTATGTCAAGCTATCTAACTATAGTTGTTATCAGCTCCTTTGTAAATAATCTCCTTGTATCCATGAATTCTTTTGTGATAATACTTTTCAACTTCTTACCATCTTCACTCTGATTCGGTATTGGCTTGTTTTTGCCTACCAAACATCCTGTTTCTATGGTCAATTCCTTGATAACAAATCCTTCAGTCATGTCCCTTTTCTTTTGTGCTTGTCTCAATCTCTGTAGTCTCCTTTTTTTACTCTTCGACAATGGTAAGGACTTTGATGGCCCTGCTACATTCTGGCCAATCATTGTTTCACCTTGATTGATCCTACCATTTCTGTAATCTTCATTCCAAAATCGTCGATCTCTTTGAAATTTATTCTCCTTAGCAGCCACATTTCATCGAAAATACGTGTGACTTGCCATTGCAAAATTTTTTACCCACCTATCCATGGCAACATTGGCAGGTGGCATTCTGGTCTTAGTTGGCCTGATATGACCTCTGAGAAATGGGTTTCCCACAGATTCATCATGTGGTTCCACCGACCAACCATTCATGTTAGGCCTAGGTGTATAGACTGGCCTTAGCCTTGGAGCATGGAAAGGCTTTTGTGGTCTCTAAGCTTTCTTATCGAAAAGCTTTTTCTTACTCTATGGGTCACTTGGTTGTCCTTTAGTAGCTTTCTTTATAGCAAATTCATCATATACTGCATTACATCTTGGGCACAATCTTACCTTGCCATTCTCTTTCCTCCTCTCAAGAAATGCTTTAAGAGATTCTCCTGGCTTTGGATAGATGTCCATTGTATCATCTATGTCGATGTTGAACTCTTGCAAATCCCTTATGTTGAGTATTCCAACATTCAAAGGAACTTACTGATCAACATAAGACACCCCAGCCTGAAACGGATCTGTATCAACCTTCATATCCGCTTTAGGCTTATCAGTAAACTTCAAATGCCCATCCATTATTACTTTCTGGATTATGTCTCTGAAACGAATACATTCATTAGTAACAAGACCGAAATTATTATGAAACTTATAATATTTTCGGTCCTTTATTTCATTAAGTTTTAGTAACCTATGATCTTCCGATAATTTAATCTGTTTATCATTTAACAATAAATTAAATATTTTGTTAGCTTTTGTTACGTCGAATGTATATGTCTTCTTATTAACATAATTCATTTTCTCCTTATTTCTTATAGGCTGTAGAGCCTGACAAATATAAGGAAGACCTTTCTGAAGTTCAACAATGTTAACTTCGAACTCATCATTGCTATCTTCAGTCTCATTGTCGGATTCATCTAATCCGACAAATGCTACTTTCTCTCTTTTAAGGAATCTTTTTTGTTTTTGAACCTTTTCAGCTTTCAGTTACTCTATTTGCCTAACCTTCTCACCAAGTTGGGCAAGATCAACTAAATGTTGGTTCACTAATTTTTTCCTTATATAATAGTCTAAGCCTCCTGTAGTAATCTTTACTATTTCAACCTCAGGTTTAGGAGTGAAACATCTACTCCTCATTTATCGAAACCTAGCAAGATAGTCATCCACAGTTTCATTGTACATTCTTTTAATATTGAAGAGATCTGTAAGTCTTACTTTTAAATCTCCCCTAAAAATTAGTCATGAAAACTTCTTTCCAATTGAGTCCAAGAATGTACCGAATTTGGTCTCAATGTCGAGAACCAAGAAAAAACATTTTTGGTAAGAGAACTTAGGAATAATATCATTTTAAGGCCTTCAATAGTGGCCAACTCCCCCATTTCTATAGTATACCATGCAATATGTTCGACGGTTGATTCCCCACTCTCTCTTGCAAACTTAGAAAGTTTAGGAATTTTAATTCCTCTGGCCAATTCTGCCTGTTGGACCCAATCTGGGAATGCTGATACAAAATATGGTTAGTTGGCATAGCCAGCGTTGAACCCAAACCTATTCAGCACTTGTTCCACTACTTGATTTACATTTTGTTCAACCACTTAGTGCCCCTCAAGATTTCGTCGAAGCAATCTCATAACTGCATCATTTCTAGCCATTTGATCCTCATCACCTCGACTGAGATATGGACATCACCATATTCCAAGCGTGGCTGATTATTTTGCCTAGGTTGTTGTAGGTTTTATTGGTTTTGTCGTACATTTGCCTGAGGTGCAATCATTTCTCTATCTACCCCAGGCTGGGTTCCTTGAACATTTTCATTGGCCACTTCTCCTATTCCAAAGGCTTGATTTAGCCTTGCCATTTGTTGGGTCAATGCACTACAAGCATTATTTGTGTTTTTCATGATTGGCGTAATCACAACACCTATTTGCTGAGTGAACATATGCACTATGTCATGGTTGCTTTCATCTATTTGTTGTCGAAAGCTGGCCAAAAAATTCATGGTTGGCTGTTATATTTTGGGGAGTGTCTCTTGGTCCCAAACTCAATCTCTCTTGTCGAAAAAGAGTTGGATTACTTGTACTTGCAACCCCTACTCCTTGGCTATTAAAACTTACTAAGGCTGAACTTATCTGTGGTTGGCCTTGTGAAGCCACTGATTGACTGACAGTATTGGCCAACGTGGCGCCAAGTCCCAATTGTGCCATCATAGGAGGTACATAATTGGGTGGCAACCCATATTGTGTTACAAACCTTGAATTTGAATTCATTATACTTTGGTTACTTGGTTGACTTGGCGATGGCTGAGTCATTCCAGGCAACGCTTGGTCTAACACTGGATTACTCCGGAGAGCCCCAGCTGTTATAGCATCATCCACCAGACTCGTACTAACAATGGTTAAGGGTGGCACAGTAACGGTTGTCGAAGGTGTATTCGACGCCTGGTTACTTACATTACTCATGATTTGCGTATTTTGAGAAGAGTAGATAAATTTTCCACTTCGTAAACGCATAAAATCATTTATTGTGACACTACGAGTTACTCTGAACTTGTCCCACCGGGCATGCCAATTTGTTTAAGTGAAATTTTGGTCAAAGTATATTCCAACAAGCAAATGTTTGATTATCAAATGAATGTGAGTTCAGAGTTATGTGGTACTCTCATTTAACAAATAGATTTGAAAACAAACAACAGGGATTTAGAAAACTTAAAGAAAAAAGCACAAAATGAACAGAAATTTCAGTAAAGAAAGCTTTGAAAAAGTTTAAAGAAAATAAAGAAACTGAGCAAGAAGTTTAAATGCAGAAAATTAAATGAAAGTAGTAAAAGAAAGTGTGTAAAAGTGTAATAATATATAAAGAAATTTAAAAAACAAGACTGAAAAGTAAAGGAATTTAAAAGAACATTGTATTAAATTAAATAACTTAAAAGGAAAAGGGAAGGCATATTTGGATCAAATCCGTTAATCTGCTTAAGTGAGATTTTAGGATTGTGTATTAGCAAATAACCTCCCTTTGTACATTGTGAACACTAATATTTATAAGCAAATTATAAAAATAACTGACTCTCAAGAATTTGACACGTATATGGTAGTTATGCCACTAATATTTCCCCAATCTTTCGACAAAACCAAATTTTGACCATATAACACTCTTCGTTGGTTCAATCACTTGGGAAATGCAACCCTTTTGTCAGATTAATAACTTGTCCAACATCAATATCCAGCTGATGCATTGGATCTTCTGACCATTTAACACTTTTGTTGGCTCAACACTTAGAAGATTCCTCCAATATCATCATATAGCCGTCGAATTGCCAATTTGTTTATTTTCACCCCTAACAGAGAGAAAGAAGCAATATACCTCAAATTTTCAAAAAAATATATAACAAAGTTTCTTTTCACACAATGTTTTTCTCAACAATTGTATTTCCCACTCTTTTCACCACATTAGAAAAATCCCTCTCTCATAGTGTTGCTTCCCCTTTTATAGAACCAAAGAAAAAAAAAGGACTTATAAGTTGGGTTCTGGAGACTAGATTGTATGCTCCTTTTCCACTCAGTTTTTTAGTTTTCAAGTTTGCTTCTTTTTCTCCTCTTTCTACAAATTTCCCTTCTTTGTGTTTCAGTCCATTAACTCATTTTTTTTTCTTCACAACTTGTATACATTACTTAAGCTAATGTTGCATCATGTGTCAACAAATCCATTCTCTATTGGTATTTTATTTTGAAAAACTTTAACATCACACTTTTCCTTTTCTTTTTGCATGACCCACAAAAGCTTGTTTTGTTTTTATTTTTGGCCTTGCTTGCTGCAACGTTTCTGCCCCCTATTTTTTCTCTTTTTTTGTTTATTATTCATTAAAACTTAAGGCAAATGGGCAAGTTATAAGAAGATCTTCTTCTCTTTCTTTTTTTTTTTTTGCTTAAAAAAATTCTTTAAAGTGAACTAAAACGAGTCATGAATTTTGGGTCAAAGTAGTTAAATAGACTTGGAACTTTTTTATTATTGGGTTAAGCTTGATTTGGGTTATGCAAACAAATTATTTTATTTATTTATTTTTCCATTATTTAATTAATTTAATTTTTTTAGTCGTTTGTCTTTTTTTTTTTTATTGATTGACCTCATTTTTTATTATTTTTTATCTTTTATAAAAAAAAGTTTAAAAACATGATAAGACAAATTTGGGTGTTTACAATTTTCTTCTTCATTGAGAAATTAAAAATAAAATATATATTAGAACTCTATGATCTTTATACCAGCTATAACCCCTTTAAAAAGGAGCTGACCTCCGATCATATAAAACATATGTCGTATATAAATTAAGCATATACTACTTGGACTTACAAGCTGAGATTAGTGAAGATACCATTCTTTGAGTGTAACGCTTTTGCTTTAATACTTTGGGCCTATTTAGTTTTGAGAGGAGCAAAGGCTGTAGAGCTCAATGCTACAAAGCTTACTTGTTGACAGATATAGAAAGTCTACTACCAAATGCATGTGGTAATGTTCACCAACATGTCAGAATCTGCAGGATATATAACACAATGTGTGACTTGATAGGCAACTAAAGTCACCCTTCACCGATCAGATGGAGGTTTTGGGTATTAAGTGTTAACGAAATGGATAACATTTGGTATCCAACTAAATATACCAACTTTCATCCACTGTACGTATATTTGCTGACTCATCCGCATGCCTCCTTTTCCATTTCGTTTCCAGCTTCTCATTTTATTTTTTCTTTTCCATTTCATTCTCAATCTCGTCTCCCTCATCTCCTTCATCTCCACCCTCATCTCTCCACTGTCACCAACTGGAAGCAATACTCTTTCTTTCTTCATCAACCTTATGCTACTTTCCCACTCTAGTCAACCACGCCTTCTCAAGGTAGGAGGACATAAAAACCCTTTCATTTTCTTCTTATTTCATCTCTTATAACTCATGACTATGGAGTTGCTTCATCTTTTGATTCTTAAAAATCTTTTCTTTTGAAAAATCAATGATGAATACAAATTCTAGTTTCACATGTAAGCCTTTTTATGTTTTTGAGTTTCTGCTTCTCAAAATATTGTACAAACTACCAAGGATGGAGTTTTGTTCTCTAAGATTTTCAGAACTTAGGATTTCAAGGAGGCTGTAAGGGGAAGCCTCCATTGAATGTGTCATCTAATATTTTTTTTATTCTTCTTTATTTTTCTATTTTTGTAAGAACCCGAAATGTGTGTTTAAAAGGTGAACAGAGACAACCTAAATGTGTTGTATTGCAGACTAGGGATTGTTCTTCTAATCCTTTTTGTTTGGATGGAGTCCGTAGCTTAAAGCACTGGCTTTTACTTTGATTAGGTATTAAACTTATTCACTAGGACACTTGCAAGATTTATAATTCCTTTCATTTTTTTTGTTTCCACAAGGCAAAGCCTTGGAACTCAGATTGATACATCTTGAAAATTGTGTGGGGATGGGAGTTTGGTTGAGATATGTGAATGAACTTTTTTTCTTTGATTCTGGAAATATATATTAAAGGGTTAACTTTCAATTTGATTATAGGGCTATGACTAAAAATTATGCTCTGAGATTGATTTAAAATATAATTAATGGTTGAGTTGTGAGAAAGTTAGACAACAAAAAGTAGATGCTTTGACTGTTTTGTTCAATTTTCATTGTATAGAACCTTATAAAGGACACTTTCCTTTCTTCAGGGACCTTTCATACAATAATTTCTCAGGAGATCTACAAAGGTCATTTCGTTCCTTAGCAAACCTTGCTAGATTGTAAGTATCTTCTTTCACATGCCTTTTTTTTCCTATAAACTTGATTTATGTTTTATCGTATACTCAGTGGCAAAAATTTTCTTTCGCTGCCATATGATCCATATTATAATCTTCCAAGATACTCATATGATACCCATTGATTATATTTTTCTAATATTAATTTCTTATTGCATTAACATGAGCCTTTTAAATGTCGAATTAGTAATAAGATAATGAATAATTTCTCTTGACATCTAGTTAGCTAGGAGTAATATTGACTAAGTAATGAGATTATCCACAAAATCATGGATATTGACCAATTCAACCTAATATATTAACCAGAAAATTTACACATCCAAACTCCACTCCACTTGCAATTCATATGTAAGTAGTTTACCCCCACTATTGGGAACTCATTTTAGGATTCACCAGAAACTAATAGAGATTAACCACTTATTCCTAATGTATTGACCACTTAATTTGGATTCACTAAGTATTGAGAACTCATTTTAGGATTCACCAGAAACTCATAGAGATTAACCACTTATTCCTAATGTATTGATCAGTTAATTTGGATTCACCAAATAATGAGATTATTCACAAAACCATGGATATTGACCAATTCAACCTAATATATTAACCAAAAAATTTACATGCAATGCATTTCATCTTGGAAATAAGTTCAATAAGCCAATCAACATAATAAACTATTATTTTATTTTAGGGTCATTACTTGAAGCTAAGATCCACATTTTCAGGATATGGCATGCTTCAAGAAAACATAATTGTGCAGGCCTGAGAATTTTTATATTTCTTGTGCTGCTGTGTTCATGGACAATGTAGTCAACATGAGAGGATACAAGCCTATAAAGACACACAAGGAGAAGGGTGAAAGAATAACTAATATAGTTATTCAAGTATCATTTATTTGAATAACTAATATAGTTATTCAAGTATCATTTATTTCCTTCCCAATTCTGAATTCACGTATTCATGCTTCAACCATATATAACTATACACATATGGCTTCCGTAGAATTTTATGCAGAATATTCCATACAAAGATCATACTAACAAGCTTCAAGAAAACAAATTTCCCCCTACTTTACTTCCACTAGCTTGTTGCAACTTGTTTTCCTTTTCTTTCCTTCTTCCTCTCTTCCTCTTGCTTCCTTCCTTTACTTGTGTTTTGCTCTTGTCTTCCTTTGCTTTCTTTCTTCTTGCCTTCTGTTATGTCTCATGTGGAATGCAGAAAATGGATAATCTATATGTGCGTCAAATATTTTAATTTTATCCATTGTGTTGTAATTATATACACGAATAAACATATCATCTGCTCTAGTAACAATCCACTGTTTACGTGCAATAAACTTGGCTGACCTAACAACAAAATCATGTTGTATAAGAACCCCATAGTGGTCTTCTAAGTAAGAAATATACAAAGAAAAGTATGCCTTCAAGCAAATGCATCAATAAGTACATATGCAAATAAATGGACCAAAAATGGTTAATGTACCTGGTAACTCAGTAACCTCAAAAGATTTGGCCATAGTTTGAAATAGCACAGAAGAAATTAGTGTTAATTACATAAGCAAATCTCCGTAGAAATTAATAACTACACAAGGTATTCTGTCTACAATTACATAAAATTGTAGTAGCCTGTAGTGTGTTTTCTACCATTGGCTTATTACATGTCTTATCTTCAAGTACTTGCATATCCACTTCTATCATGTTTTGCAACTTTATATCTTCAATAATTTTGCAACTTGTTTAACTAAGAAATGTAGATTGCTAGGCACAAGTTGTAAGTCTCGCTTTTAAAATTCTTTATATTTCTTAACTTTGTTGTTTATTCAAGTTTGTAGCCTGCGAAGGACTTGGCAACGGTAATATAAGGGAACCTTACATTACCAACATCATAAATAGTGGGAAATTCTTTAGCAAATATGAGTTTCCTAAAAATTTAAATGATATGGTTGAAATAGTGTGTTCCCTATTTAAATGATTTGTGTAAGTTTCTAATTTGTTGTTCCTTAGGCTTAAGGAATTTTAAATGACACAATTAGTTTAAAATGATAATGTTGGTGCATGTCTATGAGTTGTGACCAATACAATTGATTATTCATTTGTGCTTTAATCTTGCTGAACCGGTGAAAATTCATACTTAGTCTTCTGCATATGCAGAATACTTACATAGACAGCTCACGGGCAAGACGGAGGTCTGATTTGTCTAATATCAATCAGGTAACCAACTTGGTTAATATAGAAAAAATTTGTTATACGTGTTTGGCTATGCACATATGTTGACTAATTTGTTCTCATAATGTAGAAGGTGCGATTGAGGCATGTTTGCACACCGAGGTTGTTGATTGACATGAATAGCTCATTGACAGATGCCCAGAAGTCCCGAATTGAGTCTACCCCATTCAAGTCACTGTTATATATGCCGAACAATTTAGAAATCAACTATGTCTTGTTGCGGGAGTTAGCGTCTAGATAGGTTGAAAGAGATGGGGGATTTAGAGTTAGGGGTAGGGTTATCCCATTCAATCCGTTAGACGTGTGCTTGGCACTTGGATTACGAATTGCTGGGGAAAGAGCAACCCCACGTGACGATGGAGTGGGCCGAACTTTGTCCTTATTTAAGGGGGACGATGTAACCATTGGCACGGTTTATCATGAGTTGTATCAACACGTAAGGAACAACGATGTGGATAACTTTTGTCGACTTTGTATCCTACTTGCTTTTGGGGAGTTCTATTTTCCCGTTACAGGTGTCAATGTGCATTCTGCCTTCACACACCTGTTAGATGAGTTGGACTCCCTAATAATTATAGTTAGGGTTTGTCGGTGTATGATTTTTTGGTGGATGACTTGACCCAAGTTGCACGTGCAGTGAATGAGGGTAAGAATATCCACTAAATCCATTTAATGGGATGTGCTGCACTTCTGCAAGTACATGTTTTGTTATTTACTATGCTTCCTGGTTGTTATAATTATTTCATGTAATATTGTAGCTTTTTCTTATTCTTTTCCTGTTACATCATTTTGATACCATACATGTGATTTTCTACAAGGTTTGGGCTTTTGATCACCTGTCATTACACCCTATATCAACTGTGATAAGTGGTTAATCCTTCCCATGTTATTTGAACTGGCACATGTTTAGGGCGAGGGAGGAGAAAGTGCATGCAACATTTGAACAAAATAAGGTAACGTATAACTTTTAAATGGTGTGTGTAGTGTTGTGACATTTGTATGAAAATGATTTTGTATAAAAAAAAATTATGGTCTTTAGCCGTAGTAGTCCACCTTCACCATACTTCTTAACTACGTATCTGTTGGTTATTGACATATAGGTAACTGAACATCTGGTTGCATCGAGAAAAGAGAACTAGATTGACATAGTTAGGGATGCAATGGCACCTGAGCAGCAACACAGTGTTGGACATCGACGGCTGAGGCCATTTGATGTAGACGACCTTGCCAGTGATATTTCTCAGGTAGTTGCTAAGAACGTGCAAATGAAGAAAAGGATTTCTATTTTGGAAACAGAAGTGAGCACATTGAAACAACTATTATTACACTGTTTAGTGCCTCCACCTTCACGTTGTCTTGTAGGCAGTCCAGTATGTGACCAGGGTACTCAACCATTGAATCGCGTGAGCACTCTTTTCTACAGATTCAATGAAGGTGGTGAGCCGAGTGATCAACAATCGCCTACATGTGGCATCCCTGCAGTTGCATCTGTTGGCTACTCTGATACACACCCGAACCCAGTCACAGACAACCCCAACTCCAACATTTGCACTCAGGTTAAGGTTCATCCCAGGAAGTGTGTGCTTGGCAAAAGCACCCGAAGTCCTTACACCAAACTGCAAAAGAATATGAAGAAAATGAATCGGCATACCCAACTTTTTACCTACTGCACTAGAGTGCTTAACAAAGAGGACCACGATTCCACGTAAGCTTTTGAATTACCAACATAGCATGCTTGATAAGTATAATATTGATTTTACTTGGGCTAACATTTGTCAGTTGCATCTTGTACAATTTCAGAATTAGACATATTGTTTTGTGATTGTCTTTAAACAATTTATTTTGGGTTATGGTGTAGGGCGGTGGTTAGACTCTACAATCAGTTCCTTACCATTGCAGATGCCTCTTGCATGAAATCAAGAGGGTGGGTCAACAATATAGTAAGAAATAATTACATTCAACTCATAATTTAGATTATGTATATCACATCTACTTATTGCATCAGTTCACATATAAGGACCTTCTTTAATTCACTCTTTCAGGTTATTATGCTAGCTACAAGGGTTTTTGTGGGAGATGAAATGGAGCGAGCATGAAGAATGACCCGTCACATGTTTTGTCCCACGTTTATGGTAACAATAACATGCTCAATTAACTTAGAACTGTATGCCCATTGACAATGAAACCTTAACTTATTGTTGTTTATTTATAAAATGTAGGATTTGGTGAAAAGTGGACTGCAGCGTTTCAAATCAAATCGCCACAGGCCCTGGCGGAGTATTAACAACTTCATGCCTCATGCTGAAGTGGGATATGACATCACCCAACACAACTTCGTAACTTTTAAGCATTATGTGTAAAAATGACATGTGTTTGGCTGCATACACTTTATTGGGCAACATATGGGGTTTAACCCATCATTTACCTAGTTGGATTGTGTGTAGTGTTTTATTTTCTTAATATCGCATAAGAAAAGCATTTGAGGAATGGTAATACTATTTATGTATGGATATTACAAAGAACACATTCAATGAACTTGGATACATTTCTTCATGTAGATATTCACTCCAGTCGTGTTCGACTACCATTGGTGGTGTTATGCGTTGGATTCGAGAATTAAAAAGTTGTATGTGTTAGATTCAATGGGCAGTCACAATGACACTGAAAAAGCTAGGCTGGACCTTTTGACGGTATCACACTCCTCTAATGGTATTGTAATGATAATGTATTAGTTGTGCTGTACAATTTGACTTTGAACTTTACTTTGAATTTGTAGAAGCTTTGGTTTGAAGAATTGTTGCATGTACTTAGTCCAACCTTGACGAATGACAGTCCTTTAGAGCTAGCGGAGGTTGACTTACCCCAGCAGCATAGCTTGTGAGTACGATTTCACTTATTTAAAAATATTAATTGTTATGTTAAGGCATAGGTGTTTAATTTTTCCCCTTATGCTTGGTTGTATGTTATTGAAACAGGGATGATTGTGGAATATACGTTATCAAGTACATGTAGTTGTGGGATGGACACAAGATGTTCAGGGAGAAGACTATACTTGAATGGAAAGAGGTGAGGGAGTTTAGGGTTTAGGTTTTCTGATTTAACAATTACATTCTCTTCAGGCTATTTATTTATTCGTGCTATACTGGTACAGGTTTAAGTCACGCAAATGCGACGTGACTTATTATGTGGCTAGGTCTTGCATCCGAAGAATGAGTGTAGAAAAGAAGTTTTGAGAGCTGCAAATACTATGGAGTTGTTGTCTTGATTTGTAAATTTTAATCCACACACTTTAGCTTAGCCCTATGTATAGTTATTACTATGCCCTATGTATAGTTACCCCCACCATTGGGAACTCTTTAGTGGATTCACCAGGAACATATACTAATTAACCACTTGTATATAATGTATTAACCATTTACTAATGGATTCGGTGTTGTGTTTTATATTATGAACTTATTTGGAACTATATTTTATATTATCCAAAAACTTGTCGATATTAGCCACTTTTTCATACTATATTCACCAGTTATATTGGAACTCACCAAGTAATGAGATTCACTAGAAACAGATATACATTGACTACTGATTTATAATGAATTAACCAGTTACTCATGAACTCACCAAATAATGAGATTCGCCACTTTATCCATGGTATTCTAACCATATACTCCCAACTTTTAGGGATTCACCAGAAACCTATACTAATTAACCACTTAGATGTAAATAATTAACTAGTTATATTGGAACTCACCAAGCAATGAGATTCACCAGAAACAGATATACATTGACCACTTATTTATAATGAATTAACCAGTAACTCATGAACTCACCAAATAACGAGATTCACCACTTTATCCATGGTATTCTGACCATATACTTCCAACTTTTTGGGATTTACCAAAAACCTATACTGATTAACTACTTAGACGTAACTGATAAACCAGTTATTTTGGAACTCACCAAGCAATGAGATTCACCACTTTTCCATGATTTTGTGTTCAAAACAACATTACACATATAAATCCAGCTAGTACTTTATTCCAAACTAGTTTGCCCCATTATTGGGAACACTTTTTGTGACTCACCAGAAACCTATACTAATTAACCACTTAGACATAACTGATTAACCAGTTATTTTAGAACTCACCAAGCAATGAGATTCACCACTTTTTTCATGATTTTGTGTTCAAAACAACATTACACATGTAAATCCAGCTAGCACTTCATTCCTAACTAGTTTGCCCCATTGTTGGGAACTCTTTTTGTGACTCACCAAAAACCTATACTTATTAACCAGTTATTTTAAAACTCACCAAGTAATGAGATTCATCACTTTTTCCCATGATTTTGTGTTCAAAATAACATTATACATGTAAATCCAGCTAGTGCTTCATTCCTAACTAGTTTACCCCACTATTGGGAACTCTTTTTTGAAAATCACCAGAAACCTATACTGTTAACCACTTAGACATAACTGATTAACCATTTATTTTGTAACCCACCAAGCAATGAGATTCACCACTATTTTCATGATTTTGTGTTCAAAACAACATTACATATGTAAATCCAGCTAGTACTTAATTCCTAACTAGTTTGCCCTATTATTGGGAATTCTTTTTGGGACTCACCAGAAACCTATATTGATTAACCACTTAGATATAACTGATTAACCTGTTATTTTGGAACTCACCAAGCAATGAGATTCTCCACTTTTTTCATGATTTTGTGTTCAAAACAACATTACACATGTAAATCCAGCTAGTACTTCATTCTTAACTAGTTTGCCCTATTGTTGGGAACTCTTTTTGGGACTCACCAGAAACCTATATTGATTAACCACTTAGACTTAATTGATTAACCAGTTATTTTGGAACTCACCAAGTAATGAGATTCATCACTTTTTTTCATGATTTTGTGTTCAAAACAACATTACACATATAAACTATAGCTAGTGCTTCACTTCTAACTAGTTTGCCCCATAATTAGGAACTTTTTTTTGGGATTCACCAGATGAACACCCTTGTGGGAGTGTTACATTTATGATGCAATAAAATAAAATAAAATAAATTCTTACCCAAGTTGTAAAACATTTGATAAGTAATTAATATTAGTGGTAAATTTTTTTTTCTTTTTATACTTATAACATTAAATAAAATAACACAGAGCACAAAATAAAACAAAGTATAATCACCCATAATATACATATGATTTATCTTAATTATACAAGTAATTTACATCTATAAATATTTAACAAAGCAGTAAAAAGACAACATAAAACTAAAACATAGTATTGCCCAAGTGCACCTCAAAGATTGCTAACCCTCCGATGGATCATCTTCAGAGAGATCATCGTAGGCCAGAACTCCTGGAGATCTCACAGTGCTACGGACACAAGTCCGGGCTGTTGACTCATTACTGAGCTCGCTAGGCGCATGGAATATTCCTTGCCAATAACGCCTAAGAGTCAGAGGCAACTCTAGATGTAAATATAACATAGTAGTAAATATAACATCTCCATCATACTCTCTACATAGGGACACAGTCAAACATCCCACGTAGACAATTGTTCCTCTATCCACTCGCATACGCCAGGCCTCCGAACCTCCGTGAAACTCAAGTCTCACAAACCCGAAAAATCCCGGTAATGCCATGATCTCAAGATCAGTCTTGATGGTGATAATGATCTATCTGTTCCTCTTCCTTGTACAGCTCGCCTGACTGTCGCTCGTCCGGATACTGTATCTCAAGAGGTTGTTCCTCTTCTTCCTTAAACTCTTTACGGGAATAATATAATAACATCGAGAAATGCATATAGAGAGGTGAGACAATCTACATCATTACCCGCATGGCAATAAAGAAAACGACAATACAACAAATATTCAAATAACACATACTAACATATCATGCATAATATATCAAAGCAATAGATCATACATTTTATCACAGATTATGGTAAACAGTAAAATGCAGATAATGCATGAACACACACCGACTCGTTCCTACCCCATGGAGCTAAACACGGATATCTGAGAGAATGATCCGAAAAGAACTAATAGTACTTATGGCTGCCCAACCAAACTATTGCACTGCCTAACGTTGTGTCTATAGCCCACAGTCTAAACATCGTGTAGCAGTACACAGTCCAAACATCGTGTACTATAGGCATTGTACATAATAGTCTTCTCAAAACCTTGATTAAGAACAATGCTTGTCAAGATCATTAGTGTGTTGCCCGTTACCACGGCCCAGAGGAGCAACCCACTGTCCCCATGTGGAATACTCCGCACACTAATGCCTCCAAGTTCATATAATGAACCACACTACGCCTATCACACCACAACCCGGTGTAATTCGTCTCATCAATCAATCGCTAATTATCAACCAAATTGACATAACATTCTAAGCATGATCTAAATTTATAAAAATACCCTTTATATCCATATTTTACCATATTTACAAAAACACCCTTAGTCATAATATTTCAAAATATAGCCTATCTCACCTGATAGTACTATCTCACAACATGCTCGGGTCCACCACTTTGGCCCGGCAATAAAACTCGTTGTATCGTTTAATCGCGTAGAAATTTTATCGCATTTTCACAATCGAGTCGCTTTTACAAATGTTTTAAAATCGCATAAATATATTTTGATATTTTTGAACATCGTGTAATGTTTTTAAATCATTTTCTCAATCGCGTAAGATTTTTAAATCATTTTCTTAACCATATAACTTAAAATCATCATTTTAAATATGTGTAGACTATATATAGTACTTTTAAACTACGTAAAGTAATTTCCTTATGTTATAAATATATTATGAAATCTTTTCATTTTATTCGTCTGATTTTAGTAAATTTTGGCAGCATTTTGCCTATAAAATCAGTATAAGGTATTTTTAACATTTTTCTCTAAATTCTGTTTATTTTAATCTTACCCAATAGTTACACTTTGAAACTTGCTAACGCGCTTCAAAACTTATAGAGTGAGCTCTACGTTAGTATTTTTCAAGCGTTCACTTTAATTCTTACTCATAATAAATTCTGCTAAATTTAGAATTCTAAACTAAGTTTATTTATTTCATCTCTCAAAGATTCATTGGGAAACGGTTTCTTTTGCAAATCAATTACCAAACCTATCTTAGAAAATAAAATGGCATTCAATTATACATTAAATGGCATGTTGGCCATAATTAATCTAAATCATTCTTAGCTTTATTATTTTTCCTAGATTCTTTAAATCATTGATTTAGAAAATGGTTGAGAACATTTTGGTTCTCTATTTCATGATAACGCCGTGAGCCTCCTTGTGTTCTTTGAAGCACTCATACAAATCGTTACATGTTATTCACATCCTACTTTAATAGTCATACAACTATAAACACATACAATATATAAACACAAGCAATATATTTTAAAACTATAGACATGCATAGCAAATAAAATAATCACAAATAGGAAAGCATTTAAACAATCACACAAATAATAAAAACAATAAACAATTACACAAATGAATCCTTATAGATTCTTCACACACATACAATTCATTTTCCCATCACCACTTGGGGTTGATGAGATTAAATCTCCCTCTTACCTCTTGAAGACAAAGATTGGCTAGTCTCCTCCTTCTCCTTGCTTTCTTTAAAATAAAACACAAAATCCTAATAATCTTTAAATAATTAGTAAAAACACACACAAGGATTAAGATTGAAAAACCATGGAACAATCATGGTTTAGGTAATCAAAAACCAAACTTTAAACCAAAGAATCAAAACTTACCCTTAGGAAAGTGAACAAAAGGTTGGATTTTGAACTAGATAGAGTAGGTTTTTGACAAAACCTTGGGAAGGAAAAGTGTTTAGAATATGATTTTGGTTTAAGGAAATTGAAGAGGTAAAATTATGGAAGATTGGTGGTGTGGTTTTAGGTGTTGGCCGAATATAGAGAGGAAAATAGAAAAGAAAGTTTACTTGGTGTTCTTGGTGTTTTGAGAGAAAATGAAAGCTTTGGTTATGATAAGTGTAAAAAGTGAATATCAAAGAGTGAAAATGAGGGGGCTTCCGTGTGAGTATTTTGGGTGAGGTTGAGTGCTTAATTTGAATAGGTAAATATCTATTTGTGTTCACATTATGGTGCACATGGCTTATGTCACTTTGGGTGGTTCAAGAACCATGTAGAACTTGTGAATTTGGGCCTCCATGGCCGTGGGGTTCCTATGGGTTTAGGGGGTTTAATTTGGTTCAATTAAAGACTAATTCTATGCTAATTAAATAGGTATTTAATTAGGTTAAGTCTCCTAATAATATTTAATTAACATTCTAATTATAAAACTAATTAGTTTAACATATATTAGCATATATTATAACCTTTAAACAATATTAGGATATCAAATTAGTATTTAGATTATAACAAATTAATAATTAGGTTAGCTTACTTAGTTTGCTAATTAGGTAATTAGATTAACCAAATTAGGCTTAATTAGCTACTAAACAAAGTCAAGCCACTATATTTGACCTAATCTTAACCATTGAATTCCACTTTAATTCCTAGCCCTAGATTAGATCCATGGCCAATATTCAATGCTTGCTAATCAAGTTCACATCCACACCATTGATTTGATCAACGGTTAAAATCAAAGGCTTCCTAACTAAGTTTTCATCCAATGGTCCATATTAAAGTCCATGCTTCTTTCTTTGACCTATTCCTATTGGTTAGAATTTTTCAAGCCTCCTTTGTTGACTTGCTCCCATTGGCTTAGAAATTCGTCTAGTTAGAATCGTTGACTGCTTTTCTAAGCACGGGTCCCACAGACTTTTAAGGGTCCTTGGTCATTTTTAAGCAGATTTCTACTATTTTTGAAACAAGAGATCTTGTAATATAAAATAATATTATAATAATATAAAATTATTTTATTGCATAGTTAAATCCTAAAAATTAAGAGGTTAATATATATATATATATATATATATATATATATATATATATATATATATAAATCAATTGGGTTTAGTAAATCCCACAAATTTCCAATTAAATAAAATAAGATTTTTTCAGCCAAAAATTATTATTTCCCTGACTCGGAGCAAATCACATATAGCAATCAAATACACTCACGAAACAGTCAAATTCATTTTACTACTCACAGAATTCACAAAACAGTACATTTCAGGACTATATTATAATTATCCCAAAAGTTGGGGTGTTACACCAGAAACCTATACTGATTAACCACTTAGACGTAACTGATTAACCAGTTACTTTGTAACTCACCAAGCAATGAGATTCACCACTTTTTCCATGATTTTGTGTTCAAAACAACATTACACATGTAAATCCAGCTAGTACTTCATTCCTAACTAGTTTGTCCCATTATTGGGAACTCTTTTTTGGGATTCACCAAAAACCTATAATGATTAATCACTTAGACGTAACTGATTAACTAATTATTTTGGAACTCACCAAGCAATGAGATTCACCACTTTTCCATGATTTTGTGTTCAAAACAACATTACACAGGTAAATCCAGCTAGTACTTCATTCCTAACTAGTTTACCCCATTATTGGGAACTCTTTTTTGGGATTCACCAGAAATCTATACTGATTAACCACTTAGATGTAACTAATTAATGAGTTAATTTGTATCTCACCAAGCAATGAGATTCACCACTTTTTCCATGATTTTGTGTTCAAAACAATATTACATATGTAAATCCAACTAGTACTTCAATCCTAACAAGTTTGCCCCATTATTGGGAACTCTTTTTTGGGATTCACCAGAAACCTATATTGATTAACCACTTAGACATAACTGATTAACCAATTATTTTATAACTCCCCAAGCAATGAGATTCACCACTTTTTCTATGATTTTATGTTCAAAATAACATTACACATGTAAATCCAGCTAGTACTTCATTCCTAACTAGTTTGCCCTATTATTGGGAACTCTTTTTTGGGATTCACCAGAAACCTATACTGATTAACCACTTAGACGTAACTGATTAATCAATTATTTTGTAACTCACCAAGCAATGAGATTCACCACTTTTTCTATGATTTTGTGTTGAAAACAATATTACACATGTAAATCCAGCTAGTACTTCATTCCTAACTAGTTTGCCCCATTGTTGGGAACTCTTTTTGGGACTTACCAGAAATGTATACTGATTAACCACTTAGACTTAATTGATTAACCAGTTATTTTGGAACTCACCAAGTAATGAGATTCACCATTTTTTTCATGATTTTGTGTTCAAAACAATATTACACATATAAACTCCAGGTAGTGCTTCACTTCCAACTAGTTTGCCCCATTATATGGAACTCTTTTTTGGGATTCACCAGAAACCTATATTGATTGACCACTTAGACGTAACTGATTAACCAGATATTTTATAACTCACCAAGCAATGAGATTCACCACTTTTTCCAGGATTTTTGTGTTCAAAACAACATTACACATGTAAATCCAGCTAATACTTCATTCCTGACTAGTTTGCCCCATTATTAGGAACTTTTTTTTGGGATTCACCAGAAACCTATACTAATTATCCACTTAGATGTAACTGATTAACCAGTTATTTTGAAACTCACCAAGCAATGAGATTTACCACTTTTTCCATAATTTTGTGTTCAAAACAACATTACACATGTAAATCCAGCTAGTACTTCATTCCTAACTAGTTTGCCCCGTTGTTGGGAACTCTTTTTGGGACACACCAGAAACCTATACTGATTAACCACGTAAACTTAACTAATTAACCAGTTATTTTGGAACTTACCAAGTAATGAGATTCATCCCTTTTTTCCATGATTTTGTGTTCAAAATAACATTACACATATAAACTCCAGCTAGTGCTTCACTTCTAACTAGTTTGCCCCATTATTGGGAACTCTTTTTTGGGATTCACCAGAAACCTATACTGATTAACCATTTAGATGTAACTGATTAACCAGTTATTTTGGAACTCATCAAGCAATGAGATTCACCACTTTTTTCCATGATGTTGTGTTCAAAACAACGTTACACATATAAATCTAGCTAGTGCTTCATTCCTAACTAGTTTGCCCCATTATTGGGAACTCTTTTTTGGATTCACCAGTAACCTATACTGATATACCACTTTGACGTAATTGATTAACTAGTTATTTTGGAACTCACCAAGCAATGAGGTTCACCACTTTTTTCCATGATTTTTTTATTCAAAACAACATTTCACATGTAAATCCAGCTAGTGCTTCATTCCTAGCTAGTTTGCCCCATTATTGGGAACTTTTTTTGGGATTCACCAGAAACCTATACTGATTAACCACTTGATAACTCCATGAAATGTAGTTATTTATGCCCCATATTTGCGCTTCATGACATGCTTAGTCCTTAATCTTATGCATATTTAGAAGATTTTATGCTTATATTTTTTGAATTCTATTTTGAGATTTTCCTTTATGTTTTTGAGCAATTTGTGCATATTTGTTAATTGATTAAGTAAATTTACAATTATATTTAACTTGGTGCTTTATCTAATGCAGGAAGGGCTCAAAAGAGACAAATTGATGCAAGCCAAGGCCCAGCATTGGAGGAAAGAAGCCAAGGAAGCATTCCAGAGTTCCACGCTGAGGCGTGGAAATGTTCATGCCGCGGCGTGAAGGTCTCAGCCAGCCATATACTGATAGGACAGATAGCTCCACGCCGAGGCGTAGGAATGTTCACGCCGTGGCGCGCGTCGGCGAGCTAAGCCTATTTATTCTATTTTTCACGCACCCTTTCAGGCTCTCTCTATTTTCTCTTTTTTAGGTTTTAGGTTTTTAGTTTTCTAGGTTAGAGGCTGTGGCTAGACCTCCATTGGAGGTGGAGATGGAGCTTGGGGAGCTAAGGATGGAAGCCCTCTTTCCATTGGAGGAGGATCTGAGCTTCAATGGCAAAATCCATAAGCCTTCTCCTTCTCTCTTTTCTCTTTTCTCTTCCTCATTTCTTGAACATGTGTTTTGTAATTTGTTCTCATGTTCATTATATAATTGAGCTTTATTTAGCGATGACTTTGAATCTTTTTTATGAATATTAATGATTTGTTCTTCTCTGAGTGTGTGTGGATCTTGGATTTTGTTCAATCATATTATTCTTAATGCTCTTGAATGTTTGGCCAACATTTAAGTTAATTTGATAAAGTCTAATGAACCTAGACATAGGGATTTGGGTTTGAGATCATATGTATGATTGATTCATGTTCGATTCTATTCCAATGGCGGGATGAGTTGATTCGCTAATGGGATAGAAATATACCTCTTAGCCATGCATAGCACGTGTTTGAGAATAGACCTTAAAGAGTGGATTTTGTGTTAGCTCTCAAGGATACTTAGAGAGTTGGACAATTGAAACCAAGGTTAGATGACCTAGACATAGGCATTTAACTAATGTAGATTCTCAAGCTAACCTAATCATTGCATTCATATTTATGAAGAGGAATGCATGTTGTTAGTTGATGTAAAGGGTAAAGGAGGATTTCCCTAAACTCTAACCGTTTATCCTTATTACTTTCTGTCTTTACTTTCTTTACTCTTATCTATTTTTATATTCTTGAATAGAATTAGGTAAGCTATCGGTTTATACTTAGCATTGGAAATAAATTTATCCTCGTGGGAACGATCTCTTACTCTGTAACTGTATTACTTGCGCGACCCATGCACTTGCGGTTAGCAAATGGGCAAACACGTTTTGACCCTAACACCACTTAAACGTAACTGATTAACCAATTATTTTAGAACTCACCAAGCAATGAGATTCATCATTTTTTCTATGATTTTGTGTTCAAAACAACATTACACATGTAAATCTAGCTAGTACTTCATTCTTAACTAGTTTGCCCCATTATTGGGAACACCTTTTGGGATTCACCCAAAACCTATACTGATTAACCACTTCGACGTAACTGATTAACTGGTTACTCAATACGTAGCTGAGTAACTGGTTAATACATTACAAATACCTAGTTACTCTATTTCAGTTTATGGAGAATCCAATAAATTAGTTCCCAATGGTGGGATAAATTTGATATTTCTTTCCACTTCAATTATTCTTAAGGCAGCAGGTAAAAATACACAAAAAATACACCTGGATTTCAAAACAGCCATCTATCGCTTATGTATCACATTATATATCCATTTACATCACTAATATTGTGGCATTGCAATAATACAATCCTACCCTTCACCTTAAAAAATATATACATCTTCCTCTCCTGCGTGTAATTACATGTACTTTATACACATTACATGTGAAGTATAAATAACTATAGTACAGAAACAATCCACTTAAAAGGATAAAAAAAAACTACTTAAGTGGGTTCCTGATGTTACATTAATATCTTTTTCATAGTTGCCACAAAAAATATCTACCAAATCATAGTGTGATCGTACATTCACTGTCATTGCTCCTAAGTCTTTGTCAGCACACTTGGCCTATGTAAATTATCCTATATACCAAAAAAAAGAAATTAACTTGTAAAACAACAATAGATTGGATTAGTGCTAAACTATACCTTTGAAGCATGTACATGAAGATACCCCATATAATTTATATAAATTCAATATTGTACTATATCACGGATGAGCAGCCTTTGTATCTTCAAATTGCATTGCATTACCAATAACCACCAAATTGGTGTATGACATTTGACTAGGACAACCCTTAACAAAGACATATAAGCATGTCAATTTCAATCACTACAATGAAATAAATGAGCATATGTTGGACATGCTTGTGGCCTTTGACTAACATCATGATTAGTTCCTTCTAATAATGATAAAAAAAATAGCTGATGACTCATGTGATAGTTGCGAAACCCAATAGCTATTGTCACACATTGGTACTGCAACATTTGCACTCAGCTCAACAGTTGTTGACTGTTAAGCAATAATATACCAAACATGAACATATAAACTATTCATTAAACAAACAATTTAAGTATGAGTAGCTTAAAACTTAAGAACCATTTCAACTATGATTACAAATGATACACAGTTTTGATGTTTACACACACCATAGTACAATCATCATGGCATTCTCCACATCTATTCATTTCTATAGATGACTCTATGCGTAACTTCTTTCCATCCATATGACTCGAGCTTCCATCAATGCACTCCTACACATTCACAGTAAAATAACTTAATACATTAATAAAAATGGATGCTAATCAGTCTAAATGAAACATATCCATAACCAAAACATCCCATACAATAATAATAATAATAATTCATATATACTTACATGAATTGTCAAAGTTTGATGACGCTGGTCATTTCTCTTTCTCAATTTGTGGACTACTCGATCAACTTTAGAAATTTTTCTATTGCTTGGGGGTCGTCCTTTCCGTGGTACACGTAATGGACTACAAATGCTAGTGTTAGCAGTTTCAATGCACTCATTCAACTTCCTTTGATGGTCATCACCATTGCATGTTGTTCTACCGGCTTGCTTAGATATAGCCATCGAGTGCATCTTGCTTTTATATTCACATAGTCCCTGGTGGAGAGCATCTGTGAGATCCTCAAACTCTACAGCAACTTTAGCCACCTTATAGAAATGCTTGCATAATTTTTTGAACCTTTGCATTTGTGGCTTCAACAAAGTCACATCACAACTGCTCTTTATGTAAGCATGTCTTCATCTAATGTTTTTGCTCCATCTTCATAAAATATACTTTGACGGCACTTTTTGAACCATTTCATAACCAAGGACACAAAGTGAATGTCTACACATAATTCCTCTAAACTCAAACAACAAGCAATTGCAACTAACATCGTGGTTGTCACGATTAAATACCACCTCAAAGATAGCATTCTTTCTTAACCCTCTAACTACCATATCCGCCCTCACATGGTAAGTACAAAACATTCCCTCCACACACTGAAGGGACGCAAAACAATCCATTCTTCCTTTAAATTCAGCTTGGACCTCAATAAACTTTGCATGGGTGTACTCAAATTGAAACCGTCTTTCAATGGGTAAGTTTGACCCATATTGAATTATGGAGTCCATTGATTTAAAATCTGCTTGAAATTCCTTTTCTACCTTGCTTCTCAGAGCATTATCACACTGCTTCACAAATTGTTGCAAGCTGGTCTTTGAGTTGATATATCCGTTAAAGAAAGCATGTATACTCTCACTGCATTGTGTTGTTGACATCCCTACCCAGAAATATTTCTTTAAGAAAATTGGCACCCATCTATGCCACTCCATGTACAAACTACTCAACTAATTGTTATCTTCCAGTTCAAATTCTTTGATGAAGGCAGACCACTTTTCTTCAAAATCTTCCACTATTAGGGTATCATAAATAGCTACTTTCATTGCATTCTTGATATTGTTATATTCAATGCAACCTTTCAGCTTCTCAGGGATTTTTTTCATTATATGTCATAGGCACCACCTATGTCGAGTAGTTGGAAAGACTATCTCAATAGCATTTTGCATGGCCCTGCATTGGTCCGTGATAATACAAATAGGTGCCTTACCTGACATGCAATAAAGCTATGATTCAAATAGCCACACAAATGACTCTGTGTCTTCAGCTGAAATTAGACCACATCCAAGCAAAACTGATTGGACGTGATGATTCACACCGAGAAAAGCAGTAAATGGCATGTCATATTTATTTGTCAAATATGTTATGTCAAAAGTTACAACATCTCCAAATGACTCATAGGTGGCTCTACTTTTAGCATCAGCCCAAAATACATTTTGCACATGAAAATCATCATCAACATCTATATCATAGAAAAAATTACTATTATCCTCTTGCATTCTCACAAAATAATTCTTCAACGCCTTCCCATCACCTTCCTTGCCAATTCTATATCTTTCCTTGTTGACATAATTTCTAGCATCATGCTCATTAAATGATAAGTTCTCATACCCTCCCACCTTATAAGCAAGAGATTGGACTGTCTTATGTATTCTCATCCCTGCATCATCATTCACTTCAATTGTTCTCTTCACGTGCATGCTAAGATTCTTGTTATCTTTCAACATTCTCGCCTTTGTCGGGCTAAGTTCATGAGAGTGTTTAAGTATAGCAGTATTGATGCACCATCATCCATCTGTAATCTTCTTCACTGTAATTTTTACTTCACAATTTGTCCTTCTAGTTGGAAGTGTCTTCATTGTGTTTAGTATTGTTGACACATATTTTCCCTATCTTGAACAAGCTTGTTACCAAGTGACTTCCAATACTCAAGAGGGGGATGAATTGAGTATAAAAAAAACTTTTCACAAACCTCTTTTAGAGAAAACAAAAATATTAAAACTATTAAATAAAAGCACAGAAATAACGAGATGTAGAAGAAAAGCTTAAAAAAATAGCAAAAGATAAATATGTAATAAAATAAAGTTGCGTAAAATAAAGAGATTAAGAGGAGAGAAGTAAACACAGTATTTATCCTAGTTCGACTACTAACCCACTTGTGGTCTACGTCCAGTCCTCGAAACAATAGCCGAGATTTTTCACTATGTATACAAGCTTCAATAGGTGCTTGCAACCATTACACAACAGAGCACTTTTCACACACAGGGAAACTCTACCCTTGTGCTAAAGTCTCAGCCTACAAGGATACCTCACCCTTACACAAACCTTAGAGGGATACCTCACCCCCTTTACAGCATAGCAGAAAATAGATGAAGAGAAACTCTCACTCAGAGCAAATTATACAAATTGAAGTTCTAATGGAGCTCTCATAGAATATCTCAAAGTTTTGATCGAAAATAGAGCATAGAAAATAAATTCACGAGTTAGTGCAAGTAGAAAATAATTCAGAGTGTTAGGCAATTTTAGAGATGACCCAAGGCTTCTATTTATAGAGAAATTTCAAAGAAATAGCTATTGGGTATTATTAAAACTCATAAATACCAAAACTTATTTCTATAACAGTACGTGAAAGACTGTGTTTATTCGAATAGAGTAAACTATTATTCGAATAATATTGTTCATAACATCATCATGAAAAGTAAACTAATATGGGTTATTCGAATAACACCAAGTTTATTCGAATAACACTTTAAAAACAGAGTTTCAAAAGAGAAGGATTATTCGAATAACAGCTGGGTTATTCGAATAATGTTTTGATAAAAATATTTTTGAGAAACTCATTTATTCGAATAGTTAACCTACTATTCGAATAGCAATTTAAGAACTTCAAACTCGTAGCATGGTTTATTCGAATAGAGCAAGCTTTATTCGAATAAAACAATAAAAAACCAGTTTTGAAGAAATCATTTCAAAAACACTTAAGTTTCTTTTTAAAGCCAATTTTATCTTTTCTTTCAAAACAGTGAGATATTAAGGCGACCTCCGTACAAAAAGACTCTAAGTCCTAAAGTTATTCTTATAAGATCTTGGACTTGGTCTTTCCATCATCTTCATTTTTGTCTTCACGTTTGTTATCATTAAAACAAGTCTTCAAAGGCATATGTTTAAACACATTCTCCCCTTTTTTTATGATGACAAACTATCAATGAGAAAAGAGTTAGTGCATATAATTGGAATTCACAAAAAGGTATTAAAAGCTTACTCCCCCTCTTTAGTTATAAGAGATAACGTTTATCAGAGATGTGTGCAGCTCCCCCTTGCATGTGGAATCCATACTCTTTTTAATTTTACCTGTCTTTTCTCAATTAAATTCAAATTTTTTCCTCCTTTTGTCATGAGCAAAAAGGAGGGGTAAGTCCCATAAACAGATATTCAAGTATAAGTGCATAAAAAGAACCAGATAACTAAAAAGCATACTCATATCAATGCAAGGCCATCAAAAAACTATTTATTCATTAACCAAAAAAAGATGCATTAACAAGAGCCAGAAATAAATAAAACACAGGCAAAACAAAGATCCTAAGAACTAAAGCTTCTAGAAATAGGCATCTAGTGGCAGAGGTGAAGAAGCAGGTGCAGGGGCAGGTGATGCAGCTCGTAAGGCAGCAACCTCACGTTCAACACCTTCTATTCTATAAAAAAGAATAGAAAATATGTGTTCTATATAAGCACGATTATCATGCAAGGTAGCCATGATTTGCTCCAAAGTGACTGGAGCAGAGGCAGCAGCAGGAGCATCAGCAAGGGCATCAGCAGGGTCAAACTCATCATCAACCTTATTTGGGTACACCTAGCCTTCATCAGTCTCGATCATCTTCATTTTACGCAAGGTGTGGGAGCCGAAGACATTGTGATGAGTCAAGCTGATGGCTCGCTCAGTCTCCAACACCTGAGGATACTTGCTGAGCAAAGTAATGATGAGAATACCATAAGGCAAGTCAGATTTTTCCTTGCCTTTGGCCCTCATCATGTATTTCATGATAAACACAGGTCAGTTGATCTGATGACCATTCTTCAGAATCCAGAGCATGAAGATGTCATCTTCACTGAGGTAGGCATAATTCCCACTGCGGGGAGCCAGGATGTGAGCAAAGGCATAATGCAGAAGCCTATCTTGGCTCTTCAGCATGCCACCCTTAAGGCCCTTGTCAGGCAAGGCTAGACTAGGTTTCAACAGGTCCTCAATCGCCCGAATCCTATTGAACTCCTCAAGAAAGGGGTTGTCATCATCTTCAACGAGTGTGCCGGTGAACTGCAACCCAAACAGAGTCTGCTAGTCTTACGGAGTGATTACGATGTTCTGATCGCAGACTTCGGAGAGGAGGTTCTAGCCATCAAATACCAGATTATAGAAAAACATCTTCACCAGAGTTGGGTAGAGAGTAGCCCGGTGAGAACAGAGCTGTAGAACCCCCTAGTTTTGTAACAAGATCAGATAGTTGAAGCCTTTATTTTGCTAAAAGAATGAGAGGTCAATGTATTTAGGCTGGACAAGGTTACACTCCCAGAAGTGGGTAATGAAGCGGCCATGGTGCCTTTATTTGAGGAGAGCCTTCGCAAGTCAAACGAATTGTTGCAAGGGGCAGTCTTTGTGCGAGGACGCTTAGAAGAATAGGCCATGGTATTTGGAGGGTTGGTGGAGAAAGAGAGAGAGAGATGGGAACAAAGGTGGATGTGAGCAGAGAAAAGATGGAGGCATGGGCAGTGAAGGAGAAGAGCAAGGAGTGAGATTGTTGTGCACACAGGGGCCTTTTAAAGAGAGGCCCGTGTTTATTCGAATAACCAAGAGGGTTATTCGAATAACCCTTCGTAGAAACTCAAAAGATAGAGGTTTGTGCTGGGTTTCAATAAACTGAAGAATGCAATCCTCTTTTTGTACATGATCTTTGATAAAGTGATGTCTTATCTCTATATGTTTTATTCTAGAATGCATAATGGGATTCTTAGAAAGATTTATTGTACT